>WHYT01017829.1:150046-178635 GCA_009806455.1 Tetrax tetrax
ACCCTTCCCCGCCCCAGCATCTCCCGCTGCTGCCCAAAGCAGGGATTGGGGGGGTGCGGGGAGCACCCACCCTTGCTGCCAGGTACAGCCTAGCAGGGGGGGTCACAGTGCCTCAAAGCACTGAGGGCTGCTGTCCCAAACATGCCACCCCTCCCAGCCAGAGCCTGGGGGATGCTGAGCCCCCAGTGGGACAAGGAGTGACAGGTCCGTGCCTGCCGAGAGCAGCAGGAAAGGGCTGGGCCGCCACGCAGATGAGGACGGGGTACAGGAAGGGACCCCTTCCAGCCTCAGGCACAACATTTTCATCAGACCACGGGCCGCAGGTCAGAAACGCACCCCTCGTCAGACCTGCACACCCGCGTTACCATTGCAGAACCCTCCTCCCTGACACAGGGCACGCAGTGACAGGTTATACGCATGTACGGTCTTTCCAGGGTGGGCGTCAGCGTAGACAGGCTGCCCACGCAAGCGCCGTGTGATGGACAAGGCAGGCATGGCCAGATACACCACAAGCACACGTCAACGGGGATCACAGCACGCTCCAAGGAAGAGCAGAGCTGGCTTTGCCTCCTCGGGGAGCAATGCAGCTGGACAGACCTACGAGAAGCTCTAGTGACAGGGACACCTGGACCAGTTGCACCCATAAGGGCTTTTTCCAGAGGGCTACTCTCTCACCGTTAAGCATCAGGAGTCCCTTAGTCCCTACACCTATTTGTAAACACCCCATACACCACTTGCATCCCACAACAAAACCTCTGCTGCCGTTCACACGATGCACAGGAAACGCACGCGCACAGATGCACGCTTAGAGGAAACCTCCTTCAGACACCCGCTGTGCGCCACTCTGCAAAAGGAAACCAAAACTCGTCTGGGGAGAGGAGAAGAGGAAGATTTATCTTAATGAACACACCCCGGTGAGGACCAACTCACATGCTGGGATTTCAAAGCACTCCACATCCAGCAGCGTACCCGTCCTCTCCCCACGAGCTGGGTTAATAAAAGAGTGTGGCATGACCCAGGTCACTACACACTCCCCGTATCTCCTTGCCTTCCTTTACATCATCATGCTGTCTTTTTTTGAGGAAAATCTGGGGAAATTTGGGGAAATCACAGCCCTCCGCATTCCTATTAGCCATCAGATGTGCACAGCCCAGCTTGGGCTTCACCTATCACTTCATCAAATATTTTGTGACGGTCAGGGTTGAAGGCCCACGGCGGGACTGCAAGTTGGGGTGGAAACGCTTCCCCAGCCGCTCTCGGTGCTGGCAGTGAGGAGGACACTGGTACCTGAACGTCTCCAGCCACGTTCACACGCACACAATCCCTGTCCCCATACCCCCAAGCGAGGGAGCAAATGTTAAAATGATGTACAATTCTGAATAAACATTAAAATGATGTACAATTTTGAACAAACATTAAAAGGATGTACAATTTTGAACTCCAAGAGTCTGTAAGAAATAGCGAAACAAAAAAAAACCCCACCAGATCACATAAAAAGCCTAGAGAATTCTCTGAGCCAGGGACCATGCACCTCCAATGTTTATAAATTAATTATCTGAAAAACCCGGGTCACTCCTTATTGCCACAGCGCCTGTAATTTAGAAGTCTGGCGTGCAGCCAGCTCCAGCAGCCGCATTGATCCTGAATGACCGCAACAACCCCCCACACGCCCACCCTCTCCTCCTTCTCCCCCTCCTTCCCTCCCCTGCGCCCCTACCCCCTCGCACAGCCCCCCTCGCCCCCCCGAGGATCTGTTATTTACAATCCTGCACTCTGACAGTTGGGAAATCAGATTGATTGACAGTGGGACGCTGGCGGATGGAGGTTCCAGGCACGGAGACAGACTGAATTCAGAATGTGGGATGAATGCCACTGGGAGAACGGGGGCGGAGGAGGAGGGGGGGTTGAAAAGCAATTAAAAAAAAAAAGATTTCTAAATTATTAACATTTTTTAAATTATTAATGTTATTGGTGCCTCCATGTGAGCTCGCAGATAAACTGCGCTTTGTACTGGCACTAATAATTTATAGCCCGACCAGAGCCCTGCGGTGTGGAGACAACCCAAAATACACGAAGTTTTGTCTTGTCAGTGTTACACGAGAGAGCCTGTCTGTGCAGACAGCTTTCCTCCCCCTGCCCACCCCAAAACCTCAGCGCGACCCCTCCCTTAACAAACGCTGCTGAGACAATTTAATCATAATCATAAAAAAATACATTGGGCTTTTAATGTAATGAGCTACTTTACTCATCACATGGGGGGAGAAGGGGTGATACCAGCTGTTCGGCAGTGCATGCTCCGCCGGGATGGACCCGTTCCGCGTGTCCGGCGGCTGTCCGGCACCTGGCTGAAGTGCTCCGTCCTGGCTGGCTGTTACGGCACCGGCACACGTCACGCGCTTTGCGCTGAGTACACGCTGCGTTGTAGTCAACGTGTTCTACACAGCCCTGCGCACCGCGGTCGGATACTCGGCATCTGAACGTCCGCGTGCGTTACCCTCGTGTGCACGGCATGTGTTACACACTGTCCTCTCACATCCCGTGCTCCTTGTTTGGAAGCTGCAGCCCTACGGCGCGTGGCTCTGCCCCAGCCCTACGAACCATGCTTGCAGCAGCTCTGCATCGCTGCGAGCGCCTGGGACGGCTGAACACCACACACAGACGCGTGTGCCACGTTCACGACGGCGTGCCTCGGCACAGGTTTATGCCGTGCCTTTGCTGATAAGCAAATCCTTACTCCACAGAGAAAGGAATCGCCTTCTTGCCCCCAGAGAAGCCAATCAAATCAAACAGAGTGGAAAAGAAGACAGCCTCTTCATTAACCTAACAAGGTGCCCTGGGGATTTACACTCCAGACTGGAGATTCTCCTCCAGCTCTGGCTGGATGCTTTGCTGGCGTTGCTTGCTTCCCTGGATCACCCAGGCAGGTACGTGCCAGCCCTCCTCGCCTTGGGCAGGGCCCAGCTGAGGGGCAGATTCTTGCGTAGCGTTGTTTTTCCGCGACGCTTCAACCCTCTGCCTCCAGCACTGGAATGGCGTCACCTCTTTCGCCGCCCCGGCTTTGCCCAATCCAGACAGCCGAGTCACTTCCCTCCCCCCTCAAATCCTGCATCAGAGCGCTCGGTTACAGCGCTCAGCTTTACTCCAGACCGAGCCGAGCCAGGCCCAGGCTTTGCTCGCCCCAGGAGCCCGTAGCCTGTGGAAGGATGCTCGCGGCTCCTGTGCTCCTGCCAAGTGCTTCCCAGGGTGGAACCTGTAACGGCCTAGTGCCCCCTCCAGGCACAGCCCGGGATGCCGCAGCCGAGCGGGATCCAGCCAGCTTCCTCCACACCCGAGGCAAAACCTCCCGGCAATCCTGCCGGACACCGCTCCAGCCCCAGGCCAAAGCTGGACCATAGTAGGTGGTGATGAGGAGGCTGCTTCTGGACCAGGCTCTGGATTTTCCCCTCCTTGCATTAACGTAACTGTACAAGCGCCAGCCTCCTCCTAACAAGCAGAATGGCAGCATCTCCCCTTGAACACCGATAACGGCGCAAAAATATTCCTGTGCTGCTAAAGCCAGGCAGGTAGAGAGGCACAACCTGCGGTGCACGCAACAGACCTAAAATAAAGAAGGGCTGGGGCGTCCCTTAGCCCATCCCTAGTGCCCGGCTCACCCTCAGAGAACCACCCCGTCCTGGGAAGGTCTGGGGACAAATTCTTACTGCTGGAAGCTGCAACCTACAGGGTCCTTCAGGCAGTGCTCTGAGGAAGCCCTCACCAAGAGAGCACACACTGCGTATGGAAGAAGTTCTCTCCCTTTCAGCAACCCTTTTCCCTCCCTTTTCCACAGCAGATCTGGTTTTGGCTAGTGAAGGATCAGATCAATCCTTGGTCATGGAAACATAATTGCTTTCAGCAGATGATACCATGGATGAACCTGCCCCCTTGACTTCAGCATTTGCCTGCTAAGCTGTCTTCACTGCAACTTAGCTTCATCTGGCAGATTTTAATTGTCCGTAAAATCATAGGACATCTAATTCTCATTAAGGTGAAAGGTCTGTAACACCAATTTATGCTATGTCTGTGTGCAGCAACTATTGCACAAACTTTCCAAACCTGGCGCTATCAATGCTTAACTAAATCCCGCAACACCACCTTGCTGTTTCAAATCCCATCACTAAACAACAGGAATATCTGTCACGGCCTGCATCTCACACCCCCTCTGCATTATGCCTGCACTCATTCCCCTTGCTCCACACTCTGACTCAAATCAGACTTACACCACCGATTCTGAATATTTGGATCGACCCGAACTCTTGAAACATGGGAAGGACTCCACTCACCGCCACTGCAAAATCCACGGTAGCGATGCTGCAGCTAATCTAGTCCAGTAAACAAATGCACAGCCCATACAGAGATGGTGGGAGAAACGGTCTGTAGGATACCCTTTAGCACCAACTGCACACATTGCATGAGAAATATGGAACACTGCAGCCCATAGCCCTCCTCAGGTGCACGCAGGGGTTAGGGACATCTCACGAGATTTACACCGACCCTTCTCCCACGTGTAAGAAGCCTTACCTCCGTGGCTGGGCACTGCCATGCTGTTGGCCAGCTGGTAGAGACGTTGCTGCTGCTGCTCCTCAAACGTGCCATGTTCGTTCAGCGCTGACATCATGCGTCTATAGTGCTCCTCCGGGGTCATCTGAGTCACCGAGTCCTCAAGCAGAGGCGTGTGGGAGTTTTCTGAAGAGCAGAAAGATTTGGTCTTTTTTCCAGAGAGAAATACAGTGGAAAAATCACATAAGTACAGGGACAATGCAAAACAAAGAGGAAAGGGGTACAGGGATATTAGCACTATCTCCCACAACTCTCTAGCGTACCCGCTGAACCTGATGTACCAGGCAGCTGTCCTTGTGCTCCGACGTACCATTATATGCGCTCGAAACACACCTACAACTTGCTAAACCTCCAAACATGGGCACGCTTATATACAGGAAAGCCTACAGCTTCAATTGTCACAGCACCCAAGAAAAACTCATTAACAACTTTTTTTTTTTTTCCTTTCCCCCACCTAAAGCAACAAGTGTTGCATTAAAATAACACAAAATTAACAGCGAGCTCTGTACCCCCAAGGTGGCAGAGAGGATGGGCAGGATGAAAGAGTTCACCGAGTTCTCACCCTTTCATCTTGGGGGACGCAAGTTCTTTTTTTCAACTAATGCCTGATCAGACACGCACCTCTTTCCCCCGCCTTTCTGAACACCCGCAAGGACACCATCACAGGAGAGATGTTCCAGCACCCAGCGTAGGTGATGCTAACAACTGCACAACAGACAGTGCTGACGGTCCACCTGCCCAGCTCTTGGAGGCAGGTCGCAAAAGCAGGTTGCTTCAGATCTATCCATGCGGCTAAGCACCCCGAGGCCATTAAAATTACACCTCTCCATCTTCCCAGAATGACTGCACATGCTTTGAGGAAGGCTCTGCCTGCTCCCTGGGCAGTAGGGATCCCAGTAACAATCAGGGAGACAAAACCACAGAGGCTTTCTGTTTACTGTAAGCAGAACTCAGAGTAATTACCGTTCTCCACCTTGGCGGTGGCTGCTCTAACGCTATTTTATCTTGGATCTTCCCCACAGGCAAAACCTTTTCATTACTCCGAGAGGAACTCCCAGTAACAGGCAGCAGGGAAGGGAAGGAGTGGGAAGGGCTCCCCCCATGCTGCAGTCACAAGACCACCGCTGCGTTCAGAGAATGACAAGACCACCCTACCGCGTGCCCCACATTCGTGCTCCTTCATCCACTTCATTCCACAGACAGAGTCCCCCAGGGCTCGCAGCAGGTGACTGCTGCTAGGCCGGCTCCAAATTCAGGGTGGTGGCTCTGAGCACGGGCCACTTACTCTACACTAGCCTCAGCACGGTGACGAATACGCAGGCAGTGGACGCTTTGCTGGGAAAAGAGCTGGGGGTTTCTCTCAGGTGAGAGAAAGGCCCCTAAGCCAGCTATCAGAAAAGAGACAGTGTCCCTGTAAAACGTGGCCCTGCCACAGTAGCTGAGGGACTGGTTCACTTCTGCGTTGGCCAGAAGGAAAGGCCGTTAGCAGCAAGTGCTGTCTGCCACCAATCAAGCATCCAGGGGCTCAGATTTTGAGGATGTCACCTTCACGTGTCATAATGAAACCACCTCCTTCCCAAAACACAGGAGAGACTAATAATGACGAGCCCGAGCTGCACAAAGGTTCAATAAAAAAGGGTTGCGTTACCGGCTCCCAGAGCACTCTTCCTCTGCAAAAGGGAAATGACTGCAGTCCCCTCCAGCTCAGGTCAGCCGCCCTGCTCAGCGAGGATTCTCAACCAGCGCAGCAATCTGTGGCCGTATCTGCAACCGCCGATCTCTACCCCAGCGACACGTATGTGCACCTCAGGGACCACAGGCTTCCTGTGCAAATCACAGGTGCAATGCCTGCCTCAGGCTAGCTCGTACCAGGGGCCGGGTCCTCACCCTGCGCTGCGGGCACCGTGCTCACAAACCAGACCCCAAAAGGAGGAGGCCGCGCACGATGACAGCCGGGCCATGCCTGCTCCCTCCCGCTCCCCGCCTCCGGTATCGAAGCCTGGAAGACAGCAGTGGAAGGAGCGGAGGAGTGGGGGGCAGAATTCCCTACCAGGGTCCCTCTTCCCACCAAGTCACTCCGTGGGGCTGACTCCCACATCCTCCTCTCCTGCGGCTCCTGCCATCTCCCCCAGGAACGCAGAAATGCACCAACTGTTTCAGTTCCCTTCTGATGCTCTTAACCGAAGGTCTAAGGAGAGCAAAGCCTGATTTAGAAAAAATACTACTTTTTTTTCCTACAGCTGTGTCATTAAAGGAAAAAAAAGGAGGGGGGAGGGGATTTAATAACACTTAATTACCATAACTCTATCCGATCAGCCGCAGAGCAGATTTCAGGTGCAAGGAGGGGAGGGAGAATGGGGGTGGCGAGGGGAGGCTCAGAGGAAGGAGGAGTCCAGGGAAAGGCTGGATTTCCACACTTGAAACTTGGAAGATTTCACACGACTCAGCCAGCGCTAATGCCAGCTTTGCTGTCTGCTTTTGTCATTACCAGGGGGTAATGCGGGAGACTGATCTCGCCAAATCTCCTCCAGCTGCCAGGTGTGAAATGGACTCTGGCACGGTCACCGGCAAGGCACAGCCAGGGCAGGCATCTGCTGGGCCTCTCTGCTCCCCCAAGCCAAGGGGAGCCCCTGCTCCCACCGACACCGCAGGGTCCCGACAGCAGCAGCCACAGGGAATTCAGGCTCTCGAAGGACACTGTTTTCTGCTCAGCCTGAAGGACTTGTCAATCCTGCACAACCTTCCCACCAAGCCTGGACATGGCTTGTCCTCCCCAGGCAATCCCGGAGAAGACAGGAGCACTCAGCCTGTCCATCTCTCCTTTTCTACAACAAACCCACGACAGGCTGAGCTGTACTGAACCGCAGTAAAAGCTCCAGGAGCCTGCTGCAAAAGCATCTCACCCCAGGTTCAAAGCCAGGTCTTAGCCAGCAGAGCTTTAGGGTCTTTGCAGCCTGAGCCGTCCTTTGCCGGGGCACTCTGCTGCCCACTCCCACCGCGTTCAGCAGCGAGGGTCTGGGGGGCAGTGAAGCTGTTAGCAAAGGGGCCAAACGTTGTTTCTTCATTTGGCCTAATTAGACAGCTGCCAAACCAACCAACATATGAATATCCCCCCTCCAAAAAAAAAGAAAGGAACAAGCTGATAAAGGCTGGATCTGAATTGCTCAGCTGCGGTCCTGCTCCAGTTCTGGTCTACTTCATTAACCAAAGATGCAGTAAGATTTTGTTTTGTTTTAAATTATCTACAACAGCAATGAGAAGAGAATGGCAGGAGGAGCAGCGTATGAGCTCATCAGCCCACCCCGGGGGTTGAGCACAACATTGTTCCCTACGTGTGTTTTCCAGCACACAGTCCAGCCTAGTTTCAAATCTTTCCAAACAATGAGGCTTCCACCAGATTTATTTTTCAGCAGTTTAAACAGGAACCAAAATACTGATTTTTCCCTTTTTTGCAATTGTTCAGTTTCCTTTCACGTCTCAAGGTATCGGAGAAGCAGATCTCCAGACACGCTGTTGCCGCAGGAGTGAGGGTTTTACTTGGGGGAATTGTCTCCCAGGGAGAAAGCTTCCTCCGTGACCTGCCAGCGCAGCCCTCGCTCTGCGCCTCCGATACGCTCGCATTTCCATATGAGACGCGAGAACGTTCTGCTCTGTTTGACAGCAGTGCTGGCGCGGCCCTGTTTCCACCGAGATAGGGCTCTCTTTTGATCTCCGGTGCGCACGCCGTGAGAGCATCGGGGAAGGGGGGAAGGGAAGGTTACTGCTTCCCTCCCCGCTGGAAGGGTTTCCAGCCCTACAGGTGTTTTTTCACTCAGTCAGAGAGAGGGAATGATTTACTTGGCTGCCTCTGTTCTCCTTGCCTTGTCAGGCCCAGCCACGGCAGCACGAGATGTGCCGCGGGCGCGGGGTCACTTCTCCTCTTCAAAGGGCTGTTTCGGAGAGCAAGGGCTGCACCCAGGGCCGGCGTGCGATGGAGAGGGGAGAGTCCCCACCTCGAGCCGTGCGGCGACGCAGGAGAGTACGAAAGGCAGAGGATCAAGGTGAAGAAAAAGGAAGGGTGCATCCCAGGGAGACACTGCAGGGCTGGGTCCTATCAGAGGACAGCGAGGGGCTGCAAGGGCTACAAAGCTCTAGTTGGTCCTCGTTTCCTTTCCCACTCCTAAATCACAAACTGCACTCACAGCATCTGGGTGCCAGCCAAGCTTGGGGCTCTAGCACAATCTCACACTCTACTGCAGCAGTAGTTCCCAAATCCCAGGTAACTAGCCACCTGGGTCCATTGAAAATGGCTTGCCACATAACGCAGCTCCTTCTGTTTCCCGCCAGCTCAGAGCTGGGAACACAGAGGCCGTCTCCCTCCCGGCCCTCCACGGTACCCGTGCCACCGGCAGGCTGCCCAGCAGGATGGAAAGTCTCCTGGAGTTCTCAGTGGCAAGGTGCTCTCACTGTTTGGGGCTTAGGACGCAGAAACACTGGCTACAGCCCCTCTTTTGACCCCTTTTTCATAGCAGGCGGTGGGCAGACAAAGGCCCTAAAAGCACACAAGTCTCTGCCCTGTTTAGCCCCTCACTCCTCTGATGGTATTCCAGCAGCAGCACAGTCCAGGCTTGGAACGCCTGCCATGGTGCTGGAGAGAGCTGGAGTTCTTCAGTGATCTAATGCAATAAAAAATGGGTAACATGGGAGATCAGTAAAAGGCCCAGCTCAGAATTTCCACTCCATCTCACACTTTTAAAGGGCTTTCTGAGAAAAAAAGTGGGAGTAGAAAATGAGAGTTTGCTTTTATTTAGGGCTTCCTAGGAACCCCTCTCTTAACGAGTTCGGGGAATCCTTGAGTCATTCAGAGTGAAGGAGCAGGATTTAGATCCCAAGTGCACAGTGCAAAGCCAAGGGCTGCTTATCTGCCTCACACTTAACCCCTCAAACAAAAATGGTGGGAAGGCCAGAGGAAGGAGAAGGAATGGGATCATCTGACCCTGCTGCTGCTATAGGAAAAACATCAAATTGTGCAAGCTCAGCCACTTTACCAGGCTGAATCCAAATGCAATCGTTCGGTTTCAGACGGCTTGATTAAAGTTTAGCCCGCTCTCAGCCAGGCCACATAGTGCTGGTACCTGGATTCAGTTCCTAAGTGTGCATCATCTTGGAATGACAAAGGACACAGACCCAGCAGAAACTGCAACGGCGACAGCAGCTGTACCGAGCGTACAGGAGTCTCACACCCCTACGTAACAAATGCATTTCACAATCTACAGAAACGTCCTGCAGAAACTTACCTGCACATCTACTAGGAACATTTCAGGATAACAGGAACAGGGCAAATTAAAAAAAAAAACCAGGAAAAAAAGGCAAAGAGTAGCAGTACGTAGAGTTCCTCTTTACAGCTTTCAGAAAAGCCCAGTAGAAAGCTAAGGCGCTTTTTACTTGTATTAAAGAGTTAACAGGCAGGAGAGGGTTATGTGAAAGCAAAGATTTAATGTACTCTTAGGTAGTGTTCGCAATATTCTATTAAGTGACACTAGCATTCAGCACCCTCTCAGAGTATGCTGCCTTTCAGATCATAATTTGGGGACAAGGAGTCAAGAAGAGGTGATAAACACAAACATTATGTGAAATTATGATGCAGTACAGGTCCCTACAATAGATCTTTACATAGCATAACATAAGGTGTGTAGTTTAAGCAGGCTTCAGGATAAACTCCTGCAAAAAGTCCCCTTTGAGATTCCTTGGACTGGTTATTGAGAACCTTGAGGAGTCTCAGCTGCTGGACTCCAAACCCATGAAAGAGGATCTAGCTTCAGACAGCTAGTCTGCTTCTTAAATTTTTTTTTCAGTGGTGAAAGAGTGCAGGTTAAGCAGAGCGATGGAGATGGGTATTACTGACAGCTAATTAGCTTGAATTTAACAACAAAGCCTTTAAGTGAACGGCCTGCAAAACCTCATTTACGCAACCTCACAAACTCATTAACTGCAGGCTCCATTACCCACTCCACTTTGCCAGTCGTAAAGAAAAGTTTAAAAATCATGTTTATAGGAAGGAACCGTAAGACAAATCAGGAGATTTAAAAAAAAAAAAAAATCCTTGTAAAGAGAAACCTTTTGCCAATTCCATCTCTATAGGAACAGTGCCATAAATGCGTAAGAAAGAACTAGGCAGCCCTATTCTCCCTGCTAGGCTTCTTTTTTTTTTTCCCCTTTAAAGGAGCAGATACCAGCACGATAAGCCTGTGTGTATCTTTCATATTAAACATATAATCAAGACCTTCTGCCTGAAAAGTAGAAACACCCCTAAAATCCACCTCCAAAAGCTGCAGCTTGCCTTTTTAATCATAAAGCAATTATTCTAATTAAGAGGCAACCCCCGTCTCGCGCTGCAAGCTTCCCTCCGATGAGATAAAGAAAGCCCAGCGCACTGGTAGCCTCCTTCATGCACCCTCAGCGCCGGATACGAACAGCTCCCACACCACAGCCTCCTGCCACCCTCCCTCCTTAATTTCAATTAAGTTCCACTCTTCAGAAAGGAGAAGAAAGGGGAAGGGGAGAGGGGAGCAAGAAGCAGCACTTACCCTTTGGGGACTCACTTCTGGCTTTCTTGCTTTCTAAAGGACACTCACTGCTGCTGTTGGGAGAACATACTCTTCTCTTGCCTAAAATTTCATCTAGAAGAGAGATGAGAAACCTGAGTATCAGACAGGGTTGTACTTTCCCCTTTGCAGAAGCAACCAGAGAGACTTTGGTATTTTGCTCCTCTCTCTCTCTCACACACACAGACACACGCACACATATATTACAGGCGGAGGAAAAAAAAATGAAAGTAAGAAAAATCATCATCTCGAGAGCCTTGATCTGCTTTCCTAATCACGCCGTCCAAAAGCACGTAATGACTATTCGCACACTGATCAATGCAAGGTTTTAAAGCTATAAATTCCAAATCCAGCTGATTTCCTTACTGAGTTTCATCATTTGTTCTGTTCCCTTTTGTCCCCCCGGTGTTTCCACTCCTTTCATGCCCTGATGCAAAGCAACTGGGGGAGAGAAAGGGGAGGAAAAAAACAACACCAAAAAAAAAAAAAAGCACAACAGATCTCTGAATCTTCCTACCACAGTATCTCTCTCTCTCCCTCTCTCTCTCTCAATCTCTCCCCCCACTTCCCCCTCCTCCTCCTTCAAAACCTCAAGGTCCTTAGCAATCTTCCCCCTCCAGATTGCACAGAAACACTCAAGCCTTTTGCATTACTGCAGCCCTACAAGCCAACGCAAAATATCTAATACACAATTACAGCGTCCCCGAACAGATTTAAAATCAATATCCTCCCATAATAATGCTGGGGAAACTGAAAGCATGATGTTGCATATGGGCAGGAAGGAAGAGACTGTTTGTCACTGCAAGCATCCAATTCTCATCTATCAAGGGCTTGTTAAAGATGCAGCATCTTAAAATTAAAAGAAAAAAAAAAATCTCACAAACAAGCACTGTCTTTGAGCCAGTATACGTTGCATCTGCCTGTGAGTCAAGACGCATGCAAAGCTGCTGCAATTTGCCCAAAGTGTGGTGGTTAAGCAAGGTTACAAACCCCCTTGGTGCTATTTATAAGAAGAAGAAACGCTTTCAGCCAAGCGACTGTCCCTCAGACTCAGAATCACTCCACGATACTCTGAGCTCCGCTAAGCGAGCCCAGGTTCCTGCCTTGGCGCCGTATTTCTCAAGAGATCCGGAGCACGGATCCGTGGCTGCCACAGCAGGCTCTGCCCTTATCCAAAAAGCAATTCTGGATCTCTGTAAAAGTTAGAAGTGGCATTTCAAGGTTTTAAAGAGCACAAGCTGCCTCCCATCGTATCTCGCCGTGACCCTGTCACCCAGGCCGTTAACAAAACCGGCCCTCGGAGACAACCGCCAAGGCTCACAACCATCCACAGCCAAAAGCAAAGTAAACACAACAAAACGGTGGCAACTGGAAAGCGGATGGGAACGGACAGTCAGCCAGTGACAGCACTTCAGTTCTCTCAGCTCTTCCCATTCTAGGTGTTGAGTCAGCCTTCCAATACAATTTGAATGTCACCAATCCTCCTGCCTCAGTTTACCCTTTCAGTAACTTCCCCAAAGCCACAGACACCATCAGCTTGCCAAGCCGGCATCGAAGCTCCGAGTACCTGGCCACACAGCACAAACAGAGCCACAAGCTCCCTCCCCACGCAACTCTTCGTTCTTCATCTTGATTTCCCTGGAAGCGTTACTCTGATGCTGCAAACCCTCAGCGTGGAGGCCAAGATCATACGTCCTCCTCAGAAGGGTTCTCAGCTGGGATTTGTGGCTTTGAAACAACAAAGTCCCGGTGCTCCGTTCGCCCCTCCCAGCCTGGGCAGGAGGCAGCAAAACCCAACAGGGCTGGGGCTTATGTACTTTATGGAGAAGAAGCTCCATGGAAGAACTGGTGGCAGAAGCACCGGTTACATGTGACAGCAGTTAGAATATGAGCAGTAGAAGATTCCTCGATTTCACAGCTCTGCCAAGGCACCTCATTACTCTCCTATCACTCCTCTCTCGCGATTCCACTCCCACCCCCGTGCGCCCATCTGCCAGCAGACGTTCGATCCGACTAGCACCGTGCCTTGCTATTCCCAGACACGTCAGCAGGACAGGTTGCAAGTCCCATCTCGCTCCCAACTGGCTGCACTTGTGCAGAGGAAGACCAAGATCACGCTGTAGCTCTGAAGCGGCACCGACTCCATCAGCCCCATGCCCCACCAGCCTCCAAAACACACAGGCAAGTGAGCCGGCAGCGGTGTCAACAGTCAGGTGGGACAGCCTGCCGTCACCGGCGTGCCACGGGGAAGGGTCCCAGATGTCTTTCAAGCCGAAATTTGAACCTGGCCCTCCAGACAGATCCCACATTAGTTTATTAATCTCTAGGATAATCTGCAGCATTTTCCTTCCAGCATCTCAGGTTCACATTGTACCCAAGCACTAAATCCCACACACTGAGTTTGGATTTGGGTTGCTCCCCGGCAGTTTTTATGGCAGTTGGATCACAGGATGAAAATTTTCTTCTTTTTTTTTTCTTTTTCTCCTCTTTGTTTAAGAGAAAAGTCCTGCGATGCGTCAGAGACTGCCTCTGTCCCCAGAAGTGTGGGGACTAAATCAAGTAATTATCATCAGTAGTCAGTATTGAGGCACAAAGATCTAACAATCTGCCCCAAATTTGTAAGTCAGTAGGAGAGCACAGGACTGAACACTAATCTTCTGAACTCCAGCCCCGTGTTACATGAAGTCATACCCCCCTCCTAGCTGCAAAGCAGGGAAGAGGCAGGTCACATTTTCCTGAGTTACTTCATAAACTCACAGATTCTGGAGTACAACCTAAACAGCAATGTATTTGTAGTACAGCACCAATCCTTCCCTCTCTACAACTGAAACCACTTGCACAGCTTTGGCGTACCCCTTACACCTGCTAAACACGCGTCCTACACTCTAAACTCATCCCACATGCCATTCATCCAAACTTTTTTTGCGCTCACACACAAAGAACTAGGACCAGTGGTTGGAGGCACTGGGACGGCAGCCTCCACAGTCCATCTCCCCCTGACTTTGCAGCAGCAAAACCAAATATGTTTGGTTTTGAGTTGGCGGTGTAGCTTCCGGATGTCTTACCACCCTCACAGACACAGGTTGTGCTTTGAGAGTGCGCTGCCAGTCGCTGACCAGAGCGTCAGAAGATAGCTGCTCGCTCAACCCACACACCTGCAAAAGGCAACACTCCATCTCAGAGGATGGGGAGGGATAGCTGGGGGGAGCTTTCCACCCCAAATTCCTGCTTTTGTCTCCTCTCTCCTGCAGTTCAGTTCAGAGGAAGACAAATCAGGGCAAGTTTTTAATATTAAAGCTGAAAATGAAAGACATTATCAGTAGAAGTGTAACAACGTTCAAGGCCAGGTTGGCCGGGGCTCTGAGCAACCTGATCTGGTTGGAGATGTCCCTGCTCCGTGCAGGGGGGTTGGACTGGGTGGGCTTTGAAGGTCCCTTCCAACCCAAACCATTCTGTGATTCTTTGATTATGACACCAGGCCAGGCAATAACCCAAGTACTGATCGCTTACTGCCAGCGACGCACCGCAGCCCGGGCCACACAACGCCCCTGCCACGGGGCTCCCATGCAGGTTCCCAGGTCCTGCCTTCCACTCAAGGCTCCTTCTAGCTGGGCAAGGCAGTACAGAAAGTGATACAGAGAGGTTTTTGGAAACAAAGGCAAACATTTTCCTCAAAGACCTAGAAAGCAAAGTGGATTTTTTCCCCCTTTCATGTGAAGAGGAAGTCCAGCACTCACCTGCTGCACTTCTACAGTGAAACGGGAATAGAGACAGGGCAGGAAAGCGGGTCAGCTGGAGGAGGACAGCACTTCTGCCTCCTACAGAAGCATCACCCCATGGCTGTGCAGCCATAAAGAGAAAGGATGTGGGTATGACACCATAAAAGCCAGGGCAACGTGGGTTTTTGTCTGATCCCAGCCCTCTCAGGACTTGAGACACACTAATTAGAGGCCATGGGTGGAAATGTCACCTGGAAGTAACAGTGCTTTGTACTCCTGCACTGCCTCTAATCCTCACCCATCAGAGCTGGGTGACTTAACGCTCATGTTCACCAACACATCTAAGAACCCCAAGCCTCATTATCAGCTTTGAAGAGAGGACTTGGAAGCCTAAGTCAGCAGGGAAGATTAAAAAAAAACCCCTATCTCTAGGTTTCCCCAAAGAGGGAGGGATTTTATCTCCACGCTTTACGAAGGAATTTGCAGCAGCGAAGACGCAGCAAGGGCACACACTGCATCAACAGCAGGGTGAGAACTGAGCCCACGTCCCAGTGACTGAGCACAGAGTTTCACCTGGAGAAGGGAAATGAACAAACATAAGGTGGTCACAAAATTTTTGCCCTCCCAATGTGGTTAAATTGGTGGGCTACAGAGAGAGTCCCGATTTCGACTGAGGGACTGCACCATGTTTCCCTGCGCTGTGTTATGCTACAGACACAACAGGAAGAGATCAAAACCTATCTCACGCTCCCTATCCATATATTGGTTTTGCTCTGAAAGCTTCTTGGACCCAGAGGTCCTGAGTAAACAGAGAACTGAGCCAACTTACATGGGAAATCACCCAGGCTCAGATAGCCAACATCTAACAAGAGAGCCCTTTTTTCACCTCCTTTCACATTATTTTAAGAGGAGGAAAACATCCTCCCTCGCTCTTCACTCCCCCATCAAACTTAAACCCTGGAGATGACAATTCCCACTGACCAGTCTGAAATGTCTTGGCAGCATCCCAGTTTGTTCAGCTCTCCTCTCTCCTTAGGCACAGACGCATTACCACCAGAGGAGCTGCTCTGCTCCAAGAACTCCGGTGCTCCAGCCCTGCTCAGTCTGTTCCTGCGCCGAACGTGACAGGTTTGCAGGGACCCTGGAGACTTTACTTCCCCAGCCGTGGGCTTCTGCTTTTGTGAGGAGCAACACCAGTTTGCCGAGTCCCAGCAGGCCCAGAGCCGCTCTCAACAAAGGCTGGCGGACGAGGGGCCACGCAGGAGGCTGCAGCGTGGAATCTGGCTGCGCATCAGCCCCATCCCTTGCCAGCAGGAATCAATGGAACAAAAGGAGAGCGAAGCGCAAGGTCATGGGAATAACGGGCCGTAATTTAACTGAGGGCAACGAGAATGGGAAAAAAAAAAATATTGGGGAAGCTGGGGGAAGGGAAGCAGTGGGCTTTTGGGACCTGGGATGCTAGAACAATACAAGTGCATGCCAGCTCCTGGGGCAGGGTTACTTCTAGAGAGGGAGGGGGCAATAGCGCTGTATCTCGGCAAAGGGGATGTCCGAAGAGCTGCAAAATAAAACCAGCATCCTCCTCCCAGCAGGTCAGCTTAATGGCTTTAGGGCCACGGCAGGCAGCAGGCTTCAAACCTTAGCTATTGCACCGGGTTATCTCGTTGCTCCTTTATGTCTCCACATCTATATCTACTTGGTGGCTGTCATTTAGATTTAGATTGCAAGCTCTGCAGAAGGCACCCTTTCGCTAGCTGCTCTACCAGTCTTAGCACAAATAATAAAAACGGCAGAGCAAGCTGGGCACTCCTGGCCCAGGACTGTCCCCAGCCTAGACCAAAGTATCTGCAAACGTTCCCCATGCATCACGCTTCAAGTTCTCTGTGACAAGCAGCTCTTGGAAACAGGAAGAAAAAAGGAATGGGAGGAATGGGACACACTAATGGCCTATTACTACAAAGCAAGGAGATTGCAATACTGAGTAATCAAAGGTTTTTCTCTTTCCTACTCACTTTGAGGGAACTTAACTTCGGCAGACTGGTTGCGCAGTCACCCCTCAATAGCAGAGGAGGACTCCAATAGGCAGGAGTCCGTGACCATTGCTCAGCAATTTCAATGAATTACACAGAAAGCAGCACCCCAAAGATAGGCCTAGTGTCACTAAGCCCTTCCTAAATGTGAGTTAACCACGGCGCACAAGAAAGCTGCAGGAGCACACAAGAAGACAGCAGTTGAGTAGAAGGATGCCTGATGTGTAACATATCAACCATCATCTCCTAGGCTTGAGAAGGAGCCTTCATCTCCTTTCTCAGCTCTAACCACTTGGCCATCTGCCTTTCCTCCTACCACGCAAACAGTATCCTGCTACTTCCCACCTCCTTGTGCTCTCTTCATGTGCCTAGCTGGAGCTAAGCTCCTAAAAGGACTGTCCAATATTCCAGTTCCCAAGGAGTGAAACAGGGAGAGGTCACGCTGGAGCCATTCTCCTCTCCGTCTGTAATGGGGCTGTTTCTTAGAGAAGGTGCACCAACATCCCCTTGTCTCCCAGATTCCTACAAAATTCATTTTTACAGCATGCACCAAGCCATAGAAAGGTGGTAAATATTCATAGTATGAAAAACACTCACGGAGAGCATATACTGCACTTAAGAGAGAGATCTGAATTAATTTTATGTGCTGCAGAGAGGCTTTTTAGCAACTGCAAAGTTGTGAATCCCCAAGCTCTTCCAGAAAGGATTTAAAGAATGAGGCTGGGAATGTGGGCTGGAAGTCCAGGCTCTTCAGAGACTCACCTTCTAGCTCCAGAAAGGGGCATGTTCTAGTGGGTACGACAGAAGAAGGGGAAGGCTTGTTAAATCAAAAGACTTAAGCACGGTTCCATTAAGGATTAGGGTTTTCTTGAGGGACAACAAACCTGCAGAGGACGTTTGGCCTGAATTTATGTCTCTGTGACAAAAAGCAATGAAAACTGGCATTGTTCCTCTGACATAGATGCCTCTCAGTCCTGGGGAACGCCACACAACACCCAACCATGCCAAAAGGTGGGTAAGGCCGTGCGGCAGGGACAGCACTTCCCCGCGGGCTCCCAGCGCTGAATCTTCCGCGTCTGGTCTGTGCCACCAGCCCGCTGTTCCCTCCACCGCCCACGACAGCTACTCCACCTCCTCTGGCTGCTCCTTCCACGAGCCTCTCAGCATTTCTTTAGAAAAGGGAACGCTGAAGATAGTGATTTCCAACAGAGCTGCTGGTGGTGCTGTGCCCTTAGCACCATTTAAATGTCCGATTGCACTCATTCAGCCCCCGAAAAAACCCAGCGCTCCTCCAGCCCATGACAGCTTTGACAGCCAGACTCCTTAATTCCTTTTTCTTATTCCCTTAATCTGTCATCTTTATCAGGCTGGGGAAGTGCCAGGCAGCATGCAGGAGCCCCGGCCCTGATCAATCTCCACATTACAGCTGACAGAATGGTGCTAATAACTTATTGATCTAATGTTTGCCAAGCCCCACCGGGGCTGAAAGGCTGCCATTGATTGGCTTGAGGGAAGGAGCCTCTCAGCTGAGAGCAGAGCGGAAAGCCTTCAAATTGTCTTCTTCCCGAGGAGCTTGGAGATGGAGGGAGGGTGGGGAAGGGAGAACAGGGAGGAGGACAAGGGAACGAAAGACATGAAGAGAAATGGAAAGGAAGAAGGGTGCGTATGTGAGGTAGGGATTAAGAATGGAAAATGAAGTGGGGGGAAAGGTTTGAGAGCCAAAGAAATGCAAGGAGAAGGAAAAAGAACAGGGAAGTGGAGAAAAGCAAAGAGAAAAAATGAATTTGGAACAATTGTGCAGAGTGAAAAATTAATGAAATAGGCAGCTGACCCTCTTCTTGCTCAGAGCAAATCCTTAATAAAATCTTTCCAACCCCAGCCCTCCGTCCTAGCACAGCTCCTCCCAAGTCTGTTCACGTCTGACGTAAAGCACGCGGCACTGCAGAAGGCTGGGCTTTGCAGGACTAAATCCACAGCACCCAAACCTGATGACACATGCATGCACGGAGCAGGAACAGTGTCAAAACCCTGGCTCTGAAGTATCAGCTTGACTTGTGGCAGCTTCAGGAGCAGCCACTCGCTGCCTCCTCTCCCCGTGCTTCCACCCAGCAGCAAGGAAGAGTGGGCAAGCCAGGTGGCAGTGACAATCTGCACTGGATTTCTACATACAACATCAGCGAGATGTCACCATACCAATGATTTGTTTTCAGCTCTTTACTAGCTACCTCTAAGGCACCAGGGAAAGGAGGTGGAAGAGGTTATTTGTGGAAGCAGGATAATCTTGCTTTTCCTAGAGCTGCAAGGAAAGGAAGAAAGAGTCGGTTTTTATTTTCGTTTCAAAGATGCAACGTGTACTGACCCTGAGTTTGGTGGCTGATCCAACTGCCAGGGAGTGACAGACTCATTGTCCTGACGGTGGTCTGTCTGCCCTGCTCACGCCAGGCAGAGGAGGCCAAGCTCTCAAGCTGCCACGGTGAGCCCTGCCCAGCTGTGGGACTCCTTCCCTGCAAGTGAGGGAGACACACCTTGAAACACATCACTGACCTTCCCGAAGGGCTTTGCAGAGCCATCCTACAGGAACCCTCCTGCCAGCAGCAGGCTTCAAGAGCAAGGTTTACTGAACTCCAAGAACAGAGCACTAAACTGCCTTGGCTCCTCCTCCTCCTGCAGTGACAAAGCCAAGAATAAAACCTTCACTCTGACACCAGCAAAATCCCGTGGGCTGACCTACGCTGCAGGGCACAGCAAAAGGAACTGCTTCCATGTCAGGGTTCCCCATTTTACCTTCGCCGCCCAAGACCTCCCTTTGTATTACAAAAGGATGCTGGTGACCTCCCGCTCCCACAAGGCTCCAGAAGAAATAAAAATGAACTTAAATAGAACACAAAGAAAGGACAGTCCTCCAGATCCAAGCCAAGAGGATGAATGGCACTGACAGAGCCTAGACCCTCATGTAGCCTAGGTAAACAAGTGTCCTTCTTGGTAAAACACGTAAACAAATGTGGCTGGGCTTACAACTCCTAGATCCCCATTTTGGTGCTGATTTTCTGCTCAATTTAAGGCAGCAGTTCAATAAAGGCTTCTGCTTTTTTGTTGTTGTTGTTTGGCTTTGTTAAATGAAAACATGTCTGCATCCTAGCTCATTAGCACACGCTCAGAAAGCAGCCGGTCACTGTGGTTCTGTCTCTAATCATTAGCTGTAACATCCCTGATCCCAATTCTTCTGCACCCCCAATATTAACTGCTCCTTAGCAGATGAAAGCTCCGGGTCACCGAGCAAAGCCAAATTAAGTTACTGGGAAGCCCTCCATGGCAGGCAGAGAGAGCTCAGGGACAGGCCCAAAGAAAGCGAGACAACTAGTTTGATCAGCTACAGACCCACACGTGTGAGATACATGCACTGCCTTGTCAATAAAAATTCCAAGCACAATTTTTAAATGTCAATCTGTTAACATTTCACTCCTGAAATTTCTCCCTTGCTTAGTCAACAGAGCATCAAGTGGAAAGATGAGACAGGAGACTTACTACAGAAGAACAAATAACCTCACAGGGAGAAAGGAGAGATCTCTCTTTCTGGATGTTTTTGAGACATGTAGATGAACAGAGCTTTTCCAGGTCTCCAATGGAGCAAGGACACCTGAAGTGGGACCCCTCAAGGGATACGGGTGCCACGTTCTCCGTATCGCGTTGGATTTCCACAGGAATCGTTGCTGGTTAACATGCAACTATAGTGGTCACTGAGGGCACCGCTGATCTGAGCCCAAGGCTCTCAGGGTTTGTTATCTCCATCACATTGACCAACACTCCTAGAGCTCTCTGGGAGCTGTGCAACATTGGAAAGTTGGCCTTCTGCTGCTCCTCACACCACAGCCAAAGCAGCCTCTACTCACTAGGGAAGGGCTCTTTAATCCACGCGCAGTCCCAAATATGCAGAACCATAGCAAATTGCTTGCTGTTTGGATATTCCGCCATGTCTCCATTAAGTGTCCTCTCTCAGACATCAACTCTAATCACGAGGGGCAGAAGGAAGAGAGGGAAGATCTACCCACCTTCCTCTAGCATCAGTGAGCCTGATCCCTCCACTTCTACCCACGCAAATAGTCCTACCGCAACCGGAAAGTCATGAAATCCGGCACTGCAGAACAGAGGTATTTGAGGAGAGAAAGAGGAGAAATTAACAGGATTTTTGCAAGGGAGAAATTATTTAGGGCCTTGGGATCAGGACTCTATTGCAAAATGCTTGTTCAAATCCTAAAGCCACGCGCACACACGGGGGAGACCTGCACTTTCTCCATGAGCCACGGAGCCCAGCAAGGCCTCCTCCGTCCTCCCCCACCCCGCGCACGCCCCGGCAGACCCCATTAGCCAAACTGGATAGAGGGGATTGGACTTGTTTACAGACACACCACTAGCTGCTTAGAGGGGCTCTAAATCCGTGTGTGATGTGCAAACCGGCAGCTTTGCTACCGCGCCTTCGTCAAGCGGCCTTGGCTCTGCTCATCCTCGTGTGTGTCTCTCTCTCACAATTAAGATTAAAAGCGCCTTGTGCCACCACCCGCTCTCAAGGTAAGCCCCTCTGGAGTGCCAGCGCCGCACCCTGCCTGCTGCTTCGCCTTTATCTGATCCATTTTGGAAACGACGTTTATATTCTCATTAGGCTCCTCGCCTGCCCTCCCCTCCCACGCGCGCGCTCCCCCCGAGGCGTTTGCGCGTACTTGCTCTACCTTTGCAGATGTTGCTAAGCCTCTTACTGAATCTCACCAACGCAGGCCGCCTCTGTGCATTCCTAAGGAAGTGCAGACCCCGTTATACGGACTTTTCCTTTCTTCCTCCATTTGGCATATCATATCCCCATCCTGACTGCAATTTAATTAGCAGTAAGGAAAGCATTCTCCGGCATTTTTCACAGCCCCATCACCAGAAGGGAAGGACGCAGTGGAAAATTAAGTCTGCAGGGTCAAGAGAGGAGAGACCATTCATGTCTCCTAGGTAAACTGGTCTGGAAGCTCTGGGCATCACCAAAGCCTATTCTTCTACAGATGTTTCCCTCAGCTGCAGTCTCACAGACTGTCAGCACTCGGGTGAAGCAGCTCACCTCTCTTCCCTGCAAAGGGAGTATCTCTCTGACCAAGAGCCAACCTTACCTCTCAGCAGCTGGATTAGCTAGCTCCAGGTTAAAAAATAAAAATTAATAAAAAGGTCCAACACTAGCCAGAGAAGTAGATTAAACCTCGCAGCTGGATATAAACCAAGCTGGATATCATTTTGATCAATGAAGAGCCACCGAGCCAGCAGAGAGGCAAGTGCCCTTCCTTTACACTACATTCCCTGATCCTCCACAAGAATCTACCACTCCTTCAACCCGTGTTGGAAACCATGAACACTTGAAATCAGCACAACCATTTGGTGAACAGGCATTTATCCAGGGACTACAGAAACCGGTGCTCTCTGTTTTGCAGGCACAAGCACCTCCACTCCCAGTCACAACGAGAGGCAGGGAAAGCCCAAGAGGCAGAAGTTTACTACTCTTAAAGCCTGAGGACACAATACTGTCAACTATCAACCTAGATGAGAAGGAAGAATAGCACGAGAGGGTGCAGACGGGTAAAATCCCAAACCAGTGCGACGGATTTCCTCGGCCAGTTAAGAATTCAGAGTTATGAACACGGCAGCTCTTCCCGAAACACAGGACCCCCCCGGGACCCAAGGAAATCCAAGAGCATCAGTGGTAATTGTAATAAATCTGCAGTGCCGCAGAGCGGGTCCAACGCACGCAAGGTTGCTCCATGATTAAGAGATCTCAGTAATACCTTAAGGTCCCCAGCGGACCCAGGGCAGTGAGGTACAGCTAACATGCATCAAATGCATAGGAATATCTCAATCACCACACCACAGCTGACGGTGGCTCCAAAGCCAATCGATAGGGCAATTAGATTTTATCAGCACGCGCCTCTCGGCCACCCACTTCTGCTGTCCTTGCAAAAGCCTGGCTTACCCCTGCCACTGCTGGGTCTCCAGCTGTCTTGCTGGAGCAGATTTTTGCTTTTTTGTAGATTTTTGCTGTTGGCATTCTTCATTTCCTTTAAAGGTCCAGTATCAGGGGACACCTCAAACATGAGTTAAGCTGTCAGCTATCCTTACCCAGATGCCTTGCGTCAGGACACGCACTAGCAGGGGGGAACACCACTCCTATCCCACCCCCAAACCTCTCACAGGCTGAATCTCCAGAAGCAGGCTATAATCCACAGCCATTCCATATTGTCACAGTGGAACCACAACATACAGGTCAGCAGAGAAGTCAGAGAGGGCAAGACAGGAAACTGAGCTCTGTTGCTTTATGATCTTGGGCAAATTTGCCTCTCCGTGCCTCTGCTGACTCACGCACCTCTACAACGTACCTGAAAACTGGGGAAGGCATTGTGCATCTTGTCCAACACTTCTGATGAAGCTTTACTTGCTGGCAGCGTAACTACCCTCCTTTCATCACTGCAGTCTTTCCATTTTTTATGGTAAGTGTCTTTTCAAAGCACTGTAGCTCTCAGATTCATTAGCCCAGATTTCTGTAGATGCCAAACTTACCAACACGCCACCATCACTACGCTGGTCTTAATCACACCTAAGTGACGCCACAGACAGCATAGCAATTTGGTTTTGATGACTACAGACTCTTCCCAGCTCTTTGGGCCTCACAAGATCCAAAATACAATGACTTGACTTAGTAAAAAATGTCCCTGCTCCTTGCAGGGGGGTTGGACTAGATGACCTTTGAAGGTCCCTTCCAACCCAAACCATTCTATGATTATGATTCTTTTGTCCTAGCTATCTAAGACTGCACCTCCTCTAGGCTCATTGTTCCAGCACCGTGGGTTACTACCCCCACCAAGGTGGGTTATTAAATCTGTTTCTAGTCAGGACCAAACCCTATGCAAGTCTTTCAGGACCCAGTTATTTTCCTCTGCTGTCCCAAACTAAGCTCTTCAGTTTGTTCCCAAATATAACCATCACCATTGATATAAAGTGACCTGTTTTCACTTAAAAATTATCCGTAAGTCTTCCAAGGATATTAATAGCAGTGCTGCTCTGCCAACAAAAGGCTTTATACGTTCCAGCAATACATCAGTCTCTTCAGTTCCTCTGCCCTGAACAGCGGCCCAGCTCCAGCTTGAACCCCGACTCTAGTCCCACCTATCTCCCAGAACTCACAAAATCCCAAGAGCGAACTATGTGCCATTATTTTTCATCAGTTTCAGCCCCTTTCTGCATTTCAAAGACCTTGAAAGATCCAGTAACACTTCTAATTTTCAGTCCCTGCTGTTGGAAGCTACAGCACTGCCTCTAATCCTGGTTTAACTATAAATCAAGGAACTCCCTCAGAGAATTAATCATAAACCAACCCACCCTGCCAACTTCAACCCTATTCTTAACCACATGGGCCCTGCAAGAAGCAAATCTCTTCCATTCGTGCTGCCCTTGGCCTCAGCCGGAGCCAAGAAGCCATACACACTTCTGAATCCTGTTTTAGCAGTACGCGCTCAGCCCTCATCCTGCACACGTAGAATCTGCAATTCGAGCTGCAGAGCAGCGTCCGGAGCGTTCTGCCTCTACCGGCTGGGACCGTATGCCGAACTTCAAACCATAAATGCTACATCAGCAACAGAAAACATCTTAGCAGCAGATTCCAACTCACTTTGAGAGCAGCGCAGCTCACAGTCACGAGGGACGCAGGAGTTTTTAAACACATCTGCATTTACAGCATGTATTCAGCACTGTCCACCTCCAAATGCCTTCCGGAGGGCGAGATCCTCATAACCCAAACACACAGTATTGTTCTCAAAGGCACGCAGTGCAAACAGGAGACAGCTGGGAGCACACCTCTCTTTCCCTTATTGTTGTGCAGGTGGTTTAAACAGCAGTCTTTTAGTCTAATCCAACACAAACTCTCTTAAAATGACACGTGTAGCAATTGGTTATACCATTCTCCCCTTCCAATCCTGCCAGTAAAACCAAACAGAACCAAGACATAATCCCAACAATTGGCACCCCAGCTACAAATCCCAGCACGTTTTGTTTCTGTTCCCTTGACTTCCATGTCCAGGAGGTGGTGACATAGGTACCAGCTCAGCACTAAAGTCAGAGCTGGTAGGTTCTGCGTAGACTTTAGCAAATTAAGTCTCCCTTAATCAAACAAGCATGTAGAGTGAGCTGGCTCCAAACAGCGGGGAAAAAAATCAGAGTTGAACTGTCCCTGTGGAGATGTGGCAATGCCCCCTCTCCCTTTAGATACCGTCTCGCCATCATCCCCAGCACCACCTACTCTTTTGCTGGTGAACTCGTTAGACACACCAAATCTATCACCTCCTGAAAAGCTCTGTCCCTTGCCTGGTGGCCTCCCACATGAACGAGCCCACTTCTTTGTCATTGCTCAGACTTTCCCTGAGGTCACAGCCAAGCACTGCTGTCCTCGCTGCGACAACACGCGTGCAGTGCCTGTGTTTTATATTTCTTACTGTTTCTTACGGTTAAGAAGCTAACTAGAGAACCTCAGACAGGAATTCTAACAAATAAGAATGAGGACTTCTGCATCTAATCTTTTCTAATGCTTAACACTGATGGGAATGAGAAGTACCCTTTGCATTTCTGGAATGCTACGGGTCTCAAAGAATCTCAGCAATGCAGATCAAGACTGGTGGTTTTCTGCAAAGCAAACAATATTAAAAACCATTTTAACACACGAGGTCACCTGAGACATACAGACTCAAGCAAGGTCATACAGAAAATGTGTTATCTCTGGCCAGTTTGGCTTTTAGAGCTGTGTAGGAGAAGGGACTGTGGAGTCTGGTTAATGAAGAGAATACGGAGATTCAGCTGTGAAAGCAGAGACTGGGAGCTGCCCGTGGCTGCTTTACACACACATCACAGATCCCCCACTTCAGCACAACACACAGGACTGAACATTTTATAGCAAAAGTAGTCACACCAGTACACATTTCACTGCAGGCAGGAGGAACCTTCCTGGAAACGGGTCAAGCCTCACGCAAAAGGTAAACCAGGTGCCCGTTACTGAATATCCTCCAAAGACATTCCCAAAGTGTATTAGACATGGTGTTCCTTCAGATCCAGGGTTAGGTTACACAGTCAATAGAATGACTTACAAGAAAATATGGACAAAACCACAAACAGACAGATTTTCACAGAAGGCCTACATTATCACACACAGAGAGATCAAATTCTGATTTGGAAGGACAGCGATCACTCAATACAAAACTAGCACTACTCCCCGTTTTCCCACAACTTTTATTTATCATCAAAAGCAAATTGTAGATTCTGCAAACAAGCAGCACATCTCTAGTTTATTACCAGTGCCTCACTTGTTGACTGATGCGTACCTACCACCAAAGCATCCGTGCCCATAGCTCCCTTTCCAACATCCGGAGAGGCATGGTGCAGGATCCAAGAGGAGCATTTTTGGTTTCACCATTTTAAGTTGAAACCAGGTGAACTTCCCCAAAAAAGCCAGGTGGCACTACAAAACCAACCAAACACGCTTATAAAGGAGCTGGCAGGCACAGAGGCAGCACGGGGAACCTCTGATTAATGAAATTACAAATCAAACCATGCTCTCTGCAAGGCCTTTCTGCTTCGCTTGACACCAACCCTGGGGACATTTCACTTCTTTGCTGGCGCAAGCTCCTTTGCCAGTAGTTTAACACAGACCGCTAGATTCGAGAATAGCACAGGGCTGAGATCTCAAAAGGACTTTAACATCACCATGAAATCCTTTCCATGTTAACCTTTAGCCAGAATATTAAAAGCCTTCATATAGCTCCCTCCAAAATGTAACGCAAACAGCCACAGAAAAAATAGCTGCTGAAAAAATGAACAAACGAGGGAGTGAAAGAGAGAGGAGGGAAGTCAACAAACCCAAACCAGCAGGACCTGCTCCAGTTGCTTACCTGCTGCTCCTAAGCCAACGTCGATGCTGTTCCTCTTGAATTCACAGCGGCTCTGGGTCTCTGGCATAACGAGCTGACGGCTCTGATGCAGGTTGGAGATGATAGTGGAAAGGTCGTTATCACGGCTGCAACAGAGCAGAAAAGCACCAAGTTAAGGAAATCCTATTTGCCACCACATAATTGATTTTTGTGTGCATGAGCATACGTGTGCGCGCACACGAGACTCTTTGTTTGCCCCTGCCACAGCTGCATTTCAAGAAAGGTTCTCCTCCTCCTACCCATCGGGCTCCTAGGTAACCTCCTCTAGTTCTGGGGAGCAGAGACCAAGTGCAAAACACTTCCCAAACAGAGCTCTCATTTCCCATAAAGGGCTCCGCAGCTGCCAGAGCTCCTGATTTCAGTTTTGCCAGATATAACTTGCGTGGGCCAGAACTTACATCTCAGATGGAAAAACTGAAAGTGTAGGAATTGGCAGATCTATTCCAGAATTAATAGGGAACTTGAACTGAAATAACTGATAGTTTTCTATCAGCTGCTACTCTTCTATTCTTAAAAAAAAGTTTTTCCATTCCATCACCGCTGGAACACAAGACTACTTTATTTGACTGAATAATAGTTGTTTTTTTTTCAGAGAGAAACCCACCATGAACCCAGACATCAGCATTACTCAGAGCTGAGGGTACAGATTTATTCAGAAAACAAATTTTCAACTCTTCCCTCTAACAGATCCTGAAACAATGCTCTTTTCCTTCTGGGACAAGAGAAGGCACTCGAGCAGTTCAGCATTATGTCGCCTGTTATCTTCGCATCAGATTGCTGCTAAGTAGGCTAGTTTAGTCTTTTTTCTTCTTTTTTTTTTCCTTCTATGAAGAGGGAGAACACGAACAGAAAAAGACATTCACTGCAGTTCAGCTGGCAAATGCTTTTGCTTGCAAACCCATTATCCACTTGCAAAATATTCCTGAATAAATGATATACAAACACTGAAGAGGAAGAACAAGCTAAAACGTATCCATGATACTAAATGGAAATGCTGGAATCTCTCCCTTTTGTTTGTTTGCAGGATATGTTAAATCACCCATCCTTCCAGCACAAGGTGCTCGCCCCAAGCTAAATGTGACTATTTTTCTTCCTCTCCTCCTTCTAAATGGAAGATGACAGCCAGACGAACCAGAGACACTTACACAAAATTATCCACATTAGAAATATTGCCCTCCCTCCCGCACCCACGGCTCCCTCCCAACCTCTACTCACACGACCAGTGCCCCCACTCTGTGCTGCTGGGACACACAGCACATGACCACCAACTCACTGGTGCAGAGCAGAGCGTCCTCACCTGGGACCAGCAGGACAGCACGGAGGGTGCATTATCTGCAGAATTACCTAGCAATGATCTTCCTTTAAATATTCCCCCTCTTATCCCCCCCCTCACCTCCTCCCCACCTGCTGCACCCCCACCTCCAGGCTATCAGCACCAAGCAAGAGGAGCAGATCTGCTCAGATGCTCCAGAGAGCCCATCCCTAGCGCAGAAGCAGGGGCTAATCTGTCGTCTAGCTCTCTGCTAATCAGATAAGTTTATGACAGAAAGTCTTTAGACAGAGGTACTTTCCGCAGGCGTCTGGCTCCAGATTTTCGCAAGATGTAGCAGACAAAAACAGACTCTCATTTCAGCAGCCGCTGTCATGTTCCCTGCTGCTCCCCCC
>WHYT01017829.1:178655-236255 GCA_009806455.1 Tetrax tetrax
ATCTCAAAGCCTTTGAGCACCCATTGCAGCTTCCTCCGCTAAACCAGTTCAGATTCCTCCTTATGCAAGCAGAAGGCTAATGACTTAAGCAAGCCCACAGGTGAGTGGGAAGCCCATTTCTCCTGTGCCAAGCAGTTTTGGGTCTTATCCTCTTTTAGCTGCCACCTTTAAGATGCATTATGCAAATATTTTGGTGTCTTAAGTCATTTATGGGATTAATGTGAAGTGATTATCAGTTCTTTTTAATCATGCCAATCAATAACTGGATGTCAGGGACAGAGGACAAATGCAGATAAACGCTGCCATCAGCACAACGCTCAGGAAAGGGCGGAGGAGATGAGCCAGGAGCGCAGGGGGGAAAAGGCAGGGAGTAGGAAGAGAAAAATGGGATAATTACATCTTTGCATTTGCAAAGTGTCTTGCATCCCAATCGAGCCCGAAGCACCTCTGATACCTAAACATGTTAAAAGAGCTACGAGAGGAATTGTTTTATCCACCACGACAATGCAACCGCCTCTCGTTCTGGAAAAGAGCACAGCAACTCAATTCTCCAAAATGCAAAGAGTGCACAACACTGTGATATATCCACTGAAAACAAAAACCAGGAGATCCACGTGGAACGAAACATTACCACACCAGAATTGGTATTTTTCTTCCCCAACAATCTTGTGGTTTTAGATTTTTCCATGGCCTTAAAATTAAAATCATCACGGTAGGCAAAGGTGCGTTAGCAAGGCATAATTCCACACCTGAGCAGGTACCACAGGGCTCGCAGCTTCACTCCACAGGCTTTGAATTCAACTCATCTACCCACACAATCAGGCAGGATCCCAGGAAAACATGACTTTGCTGAAATACCTTTGCAGAAGGCAAACTGAACACCAAGGTGACATTGAAAGGGAAGGAAGACTAGAGATAAGGCAAACAGGCTGAGACAGCTTTTAACACATCAAACCGTCCCCGGGAGCCGTTCCCTTTGCCTTGGTGCACGGGAGGTTTGAAGCACGCACTGCCTTTTTGTTCTGGGCTTGTTCTACACCTGGCTCAACGGGAGGGAGCTTAAAGCTGGGGCTCAGTCTTCGTACGAGAAAGGAGAGGATTTCTACCACCACGTTGGATCAACGGAATGAAACACTGGTTCTGCAGCTGACAACTCTGCCACCTCCACCTCACCCGTGACCGCACGCAATAACAAACACCGTTTTTACAAGAGACTCTCCTGAACCTCCACTGCTTTCATCCCAATGCCATTTAATACATCTAGTGAAAGTTTAACTTTTAATTGAGTCTCAGTACTTCGGGTACTCCACCAGATACTCGGTGCTTTAGCCAGGAAGAAAGGCTCTGCCCAGCTACCAGCAATTTTCCAAAATTACCCTGCTTTTGCACGCTCGCTGCCTTGGTCTGCAGCACTTCAGCTGCATTGCTAACCCTGAAACCCCAGTATCTTCTGCTGGTTGAGCTGGCAGGAGGACAAAAGACACAGCACTACCACCAGCTTTGGGATATCTGCTTGGTCCAGGCACCAAAAGTTGCAAAACGTGAGTTGTAGCTCCAGCCTGGCCAAACTCCTTCACAACTGGGCCCTCAGCGCTGAGGGGAACACCCCACCTCCACCAGCCCCACCACACAATTCAGGCAAATATCTGCCTCACCCCTTTGCCATAAAAACCCCAGAAACAGCTATTTGAAAAATACAACCATGCGCTTACCTTCCTCCAAAGGCAAACTGCACAATGTGCTCCTCTCAGGAGACCAGCCCAGCAAACGCCTGCCGCTCTGCGGGACGGGGAGCACCCGCGCTCCGTCAGGGCCCGCACCTGCGCGGGGCAGGCCCCGTCTGCCAGCTGGCCCTCCGCCCCGCGTTTCCATTCCCTTGGACTAACCAGTCCCCTCAGTCCCATTCCTCATTCTTCACTCCCAACTGGCAGCTCAGGACTATTTGTGCCCGCATCCTGCGGAAGAGGCCCATCCCGGCACCCCCAAAGCCCATCTTGCAGACATGGCAGGAGGCTGGCGCTCAGTGCTGCAAAACGCGACCTGAACGAGCGACACGACACAAACAAGACCCTCTCAGATCAGCTTACAGGGTATTCTCTCTGTGTTCAGCTTGCTCACAAGGCAGGACAGTGTCTTCTAAAGATGGGAAAAGGCTATTTGTTCCTCTGGGCTTACGCACAACCCAACTTGCCCCCAAATTCATGGCCTGAAGGCTCCGGCACACAGAGCCAATGCAGGATTAAAGATCCTTCCCTCGGAGGGAATACAACAGACAAAACAGCACCCAGCCTGCAGGACCTCAGGTCAAGGTCCAGAACATGCAACTTTGGAGATGCCAACAAAGATGGAGCAATCCCTAAAACTCATCTGCGTGGGCTGGCACAGTGATTAACGCAACTGAGGGCAGGGGCCTACTTAGGCCCGCTGGAAACCGAAACGGGCGTGACAGCATCCCCTCCGAAATCCCCATCTGCACGAGCGCAGCTCCCGCGCAGCCTCAGCGCGCAGGGGCCTGCGCTAAGGGGACTGGAGAGAGCTGGTCCTTCCCGTGCAGACGATTCCCACATCCGTGTGCCGAAGCCAATAATTCCACCCGTGTGCTCACTTGCAGCCCGAGCAGGCCACGGTCACACTCCGCTTTCCCTTTGTCTCGTCTCCGAGCCGCTGCTGGGTGCCTGTTAATGCGGGCGCTCCCCCATACACGCACCGACACATGCACACGCAATCAGATTAAAGGTCTGATCCCTTCCAGCAGCATCATATTATATTTTAAAAACCGGATTACAGAAGGGGGGCTCGAGCGAGATACAGATCTCCTGAAAGGTCAAGGAGGAGACAAATAGCCTTCTGCAGGGCCGCAGGTTGCCGTGGCAACGTTCGGTTTGCATGGGTTTTTGGTAATTAATGGTTTGGGGACCTGCAGTAAGACAGGTATGTTTCCAAGCAGCAAGGGAACATGTTCTGAGGCATGACTGTCCAGGAACTTCCATCTCAGAGCAGCAAGTTTTGCTCTTGCAGTAAAATGAAGGGTAGAAAAATGAGTCCTCACCGACAGGGATTCCAGAAGGCACGTGGCTGGCTGGCCACATCCAGATTTGCTTTCAAACTGGGAATGACTCAGTCTTACTGACAGTCAGGTAAGACCTTTCTTCTGGTATCTGGCTCGGGACGATCGAAGCTCTGATCACAAGACATGTTTTGTAGGTATTTCTGCTACTTTGGTGGGCAAGGTTTTACAAAAGAACTTGCAGCACCACAAGACTTTTGAGTCTGAATTTCAAATCCAAACCACATTCAACCTCAATCCAGAATGCTAAAATTTGCCCAGTGCTATGTCTGAACACTGAATCTAAACATTCCTAGAAAATATAAACTCATGTTGTTGCTTTCAGTTACACCTGATGTGCTGTTGCTCGTTCTCTATTTCATTCCATCATCTTGTTTTCACAACATCATTCTTAGCAGCAATGGAGAGGAATAAAATGTTAAAAAAATATAAGGATCTCGTGCGGCAACAGTGTGTGATGACTGATGATGGTGGAGTGAGATCCCATCTTCACAAAGATGTCCCTCCTACTAAGAAAGAAGGGAAAGACAGCAGCTTCTTATCAGAATGCAGGCTTACCTCAAGGCCAACTCCGTAGCTCTGAGAACATCTGCAAGTGGCACAGACTTGGTAATGAAGCTGGCCTCAAAACAAAGGCGCTTGAACAAGGAGTAAAGCTGCTAGTGGTGATGTGTAAGTGCTTGTTTATTGTTGCGCTCCACGTAGCATCGGAGAAGTCACCATCCCACCAAACATCCCATACATCTATCCTGCCTTTGCCATGCCTGTTTATCCACTGAAAAGAACATCCTAGGCTTTTGCAAGCTGTTCTCCATCCAACAGGATTCCCAGTCTGCCACTGGGCTCTGTCTTGTTGCCAAAAGCAACAGTTGGAAAAGTGGCTGGATATTATTATGGCTTGGGCAATTTTCAAATCCTAACGAAGAGAGGACACAGGAGCAACAGATCCATTTACCAGGAATGCAGGGAAGCTGTGGTAAGGGTTTTGTCTAAGCCACAGGCAACCGAACAGCTCAACAGTGCACCACAACTCAGGCCATGCTGCAAGCACCAACCACAAAGCTTTCAAGGCCAAGTCCAAACATCTCCTTTACCTGGATGTGGTATGAAATGAAAGCTGCTCTAACAAAATGGCCACCTAGGCCCGGAGGGTATTTCTGAAAACACAGCACTTGACCCATTAGACTGCCAAGAGAAGAAAACCCAGGAAAAAAAACCCATTGCTAATGTTCTCTATGAATGCTTTGATCACCGCACTATGTCTAATGGAACCAGCTGTCCTCTGTCTCCCCCAAAGCTGGCTCCTCTCATGAGACTTTCTGTAACGGCAGTGTAACGGTCCACCAGTGGTCACTCGACAGCTTACAGGAAAAGGCACTCGAGGGGAGAGACAGCCGCAGCAGCAACTGGTGGAGACGTCATCCAGACAGACGGGGTCTGTTTGGGACGAGATGCCACGGTGATCCATTGACCCATCTGCGGAGTCCGCAGAGAAGCACCGGCAGGACAACAGCTAAACCAGCAGCAGTACCGTCATTTCTGGCACACATTGCGTGAGGAACACCATCTAGCCCAGCTCACGAGCCACAGCCTGTGCTCAAGGAAGAAGTCTATCACAGGGACTGCCACTGAGCTGTCAGATTTGCTAAGCGTGGCCATCCCTTGGGACGTATAAATGAATTAGGAGCAAGCCCTTTCAGGGAGGCTCTGGTAACCAGACATGCAGCAACCCTGTGTGACTGACTTCTGGGAACAATCATCTTTTTCTGAGCAACATCCGCACCATAAGCCTGACTGGCAGTGTCTGAAGCGAGCAGCTATTGCTCCAAGACCCCTTCTTGTCCTGTCTTGTCCCCCGGTCCTCATGCTGACCAGCATTTGGACCCCCATTCCAGTCACCTCTCCTCAACATCCAACGGCCCCCAGCAAACCAGTCCCCTCAGATCTGCTGGAAGCCATCTTCCCAGCCTGGTTCTGGAGCCAGCCCTGCCAGCACGTTCAGAGGGGACCAGACAAACGGGGCAGACACCTCAGTCTCACGGCCCCGTCAGAGGGTCAGCAGAGAGACGCTGACAAATCCCTGGGCGCCCGAGAACAGACACACCAGCCTCGAGACCCTCGGGAGATGGCACCTTCCAGCGATCGCTAACCCAAGCCGGATTCAGACTGGGAGCAACGCCTTTTGAACGTGTTTAATTTACAGACATTAGCAGCAACCGCACCTTTAACGAGGCGAAGGATGAGGAGACTAATGGATGGAGACAATTAACCAAAATATAAATCAGTGTCGGAGCCTCCACATCTAGCAGAAGCAGCCAGGCGCCCGCAGGGTCTGGTAATTCTTGCAACACGCTGCTCAAAGTGACTGCAAAGAGTGACTGCAGAGCGGGGAAGGAGAAAATTTGGTCAAAATGTAAATAATTTTTAATAATCACTACAAATGCCCTGCCCCATCCTTCTCATGGGTGAGCGCTGGGTGCCTCTTGGGAGACTGCACTGCTGGCAGACAGGGTTTGCTCTGCTGTGCTCTGACCTGCACGCTGGCACACAGAAACCCTCCAGCGCCCGGCGTGCAAAAAGCGCAGGACGTTCTGCGTAGGAGGTATTTCACCTCTAGTGCAGAACCACTCAGCAGTGCCCAAAAAACAATGCTCCAACGGTCTGGATATTCAGCACAAGTTTGAACCTCAACCTGTCATTTTTTTCTGCTCCCATTCCTGCCCAGGCTTCGCTGGCGTGTCACGTAACCGCTCTGTGCTGCTGTTCTCCACACAGGTGGGGACGTACGGAGACTCCTCTGTGAGGGGGAGGCATCAGGCACCAAGAGGCAACCTGGAATTTCAGCAACAGGAGCTCCAGCTACATCTGAGATTAAAAAAAGGGAGTGATAGTCTCAGTAGACACAAAATTGCATAGATCCAGAAACTGCAAGACAGTGAGCAAAGGAAACGGTGAAGGAACCTAGCACAGGATCAGACTGGATAAGTCTTCTCCTAAAACTTAATCAAATCAAATGCAAACTGGGAAAACCCAGTCAAAATGTATGCCTGTCTTTGAAGGGATGCAAAGCAGGAGATTGATGCCAGGTTTGGAAGAGAAGAGAGACTCAGAAAAGTAGCATGGGAGGAAATAAAACTGAAAAATCCTTCTTTTTAAATATGTTTCACTGGCTCTCCATCCCCGTAACGATCACACAGTAAGTGCAGGGTTTATATTAAATTTTACTGATCAATGCAGTTGCCATAAAACTGTCCCGACCCTCTGCCCTTCCCTACAATAAAGAAAAAAAAAATCCAATATGCAAAAAGAGGAATGTCAGGGCTTGCAGGGGAAAAAACTCAAGGACACTGATGAAGCTGGGAAGAGTGGAGGTCAGTGCAGGTGTGTGTCCATGCATTCTCCACACAAACCCTCTGAGGAAGACACTTCAGGTTTCTTTTCCTTCCTCATTCTCAGCCTGACTGGATGCAAGTCCGGTTCAAGAGTGTTCCTCAACGGTACTCTCAGCTCCCACATCCACAGACTCTTTACTCTGACGTGACTTCCCTCTCCGCACCGTACAGAGTCGCAGAACCACAGAATGGTTTGGGTGGGAGGGAGCGTTAGAGGCCACCCAGTCCAACCCCCCTGCACGGAGCAGGGACATCTCCAACCGGATCAGGTTGCTCAGAGCCCCGGCCAACCTGGCCTGGAATGTTTCCAGGGACGGGGCATCCACCGCCTCTCTGGGCAGCCTGGGCCAGTGTTCTACAACTCACATTGTAAAAAATATTTTCCTAATATCTAATCTAAATCTATCTCCCTCTATTTTGAAACCATTACCCCTTGTCCTATCACACCAGGCCCTGCTGAAGGGTCTCTCCCTTTCCTGCAGCCCCCTTTGGGCACTGGGAGCCGCTCTCAGCTCTCCCCGGAGCCTCCTCTTCTCCAGGCTGAACAGCCCCAGCTCTCTCAGCCTGGCCTCACAGCAGAGCTGCTCCAGCCCTCTCAGCATCCTTGTGGCCTCCTCTGGACCCTCTCCAACAGCTCCATGTCCTTCTTAGGTTGGGGGCTCCAGAACTGGACACAGTGCTGCAGGTGGGGTCTCACCAGAGCGGAGCAGAGCAGCAGAATCCCCTCCCTCATTCTGCTGCCCACACTGCCGGGGATGCAGCCCGGGATGCCGTTGGCCCTCTGGGCTGCAAGGGCGCATTGCCTGCTCATGTTGAGCTTCTCACCCACCATTACACCACCCATTCCAGCCAGGGCAAGTCCCTTGCCCAGCCGGGTCGATACGCCAGGAATGACAGACAGTTTGCAGCTCCAAGGAGATGACAATATTGCCAGGACCTGCCAAAACACACATGATTTTTTTTCTTCTCTCGCCTCTCCTCGCCGTCTCCCCAAAAGACAAGTTTCTGATGGAAGGATCAGACCAGCGTCACTGCCACACCCCTGTCAGAGTCATTTAGCAGCACGCAGACAGCGCGAGCGTGTCGCTCAGGGCTACCCAAACTGGAGCGTACGCCCAGGGACAGGACAAGCATGTAAATCACCAGTGACTGTGTGAAGGGAATAACGAGCTTTTTATGGAAGCCATTAAAAGGAAAACCCAGATTGGTCTATAAATACTGTTGCATCATTATAGCTCTGAGAAACATCCTTATGTAACGGCACGGCTATGTAATGTCAGGACTGGTGTAAAATAATCACTCAAAGGCTCTCAGATTTTTTCCTTAGCATTTTTTTTAAACCCCAAACCAAAACCAGTAAACAATTTCCAAGGAAACATATGCACCCCAGCGCAGCCCCTGGAAAAAATCCACCTTCTGTCTCCTTCCCCAGGTAAATCTGGGGCTCGTTATCAGGACCTGGAAAGAGAGACATGACCTGGGCACTGCTGGCCATTGTGCTGCCGCAGGAGAAATACCCAACCGCAGCTCCAGCATCAAATGCCACCAGTATCACTCTTTGCAATGTCCAGCCTCTGCGGGCCGTTTAATCACAGATTCATTGATTTTAAGCCCCAGAAGGGATCGTTGTATCTCCCTCGTTTGGCCTCCTGCACAGAATCTGTCAGAAAATCCCCCAGTTACTGGTGGCAGCTCAGAGTGAAAAAAAAAGACGTGTGACCTGTGTCTCTGCCCACCATGGAGCAAAGAGAGACCCTCCACCTCAGAACCCCAACCACGCTGAGTCGATGCTCCGGGAGTAAAATCATCTGTTTATTCCCAAGAGCTGATGAATCCTCTCAGCTTCTTCCTTACTAGTATGCAAACCTTCCTACCCAGACAAAAACCCCCCACTTCACAAGACGACCGCTCTGACTCCCTGCCACGTGCGCAGCACCAAGCCAGTGCAGGATTAACCATCTTCCAGCCCGGCAGAGCTGAGAGTCATCTTGGGATAAGAAATTCTGCAAAATAACTTTCTCCTCAGCATGTCTTGCTTTGCCCCGGCATGGCCTTTGAGTGCCAGAGGTCCTTGAGCAGACAGGCAAGGTCACCGGCTCCGAACGCTCCCCGGCGGTAAAACCAGGGTCGCTGAGTCAGCAGAAACCGAGAAGGGATGCGGATCAGGGAAAGCTCGCGGCTCAGACCGATAAAAAGGGCTCTTCCCCTCCTCCCTCAGCTCCCGCTTATCACCTTGCGCACAGCTCAACACAGCCAGCAACATCTCCCTAATCACACGGCGTGCAGCCAACACCTCTCCTCGCAGGTCGACGGTGGATGGAACAGCAAGAGCAGGATAAGACCTAAAGCTGGGCACAGGAGGATTTGGGTCAAGGATTTGGAGGCTCTGATCAGGTGACTACTAAAGAAGGGGATGGGGCCGGGTAGGGGGGTGCAAGGGGGAGCAGTGGAGTTTGTTTTGCTGTTAAACAATAGGCAGCGTGACCCGCTGACAGGCTGTGTCACTTTTCCATCACAGACAGGCAGAGAAGCCCCAGGCAAAGAAGCTGGATGCAAGCGAGCGTGTGTCTGCGCAGCTCTGAGGAGCAGAGGGGCTGCCTCCCTCCTCCAGATTTCTTTCTGCCCTCCTGCCTCTCCTCATCCCGCTTCTCGCACTCCAGGACCTCTATGTCACGAGCTCGGCTGCCTCAGCTCCTCCGACCCGCTGCTCCATGAATCCCAGTGTGGGGGACTGCTGGAGGCAAGCTACCTCGTGATGCACTTTCTGGCTGCCTCTCCTTATTTCTCCAATTTCATCTCTAACTTCTCCATTTGCTGCAAAAACCTAGAATCCGCATCTGCCCGGTGACCGGCATTTGCGGCCACCGCTTTTGTGTGCCGAACCAAGTGCACGCCGGCCCTGTTATGCAGGAATCCAGTTTGGGGTCTGGTGAAGCTAAGGGAAAGGCTCCCACCTACCTCCACCGCCGCTGGAGTGGGCTGTACCCCACGAGAGTTTCGCGCTCTAGACAGAAGACAGAAGCAGGATTTCCAGCAGGCAAAGCTCAGGGCACGGTTGCCTCTCATTCCTTGGCCTCTCTGGTTCTATTTGCGTGGCTCAGTCTTCCAGTTGCCTTTTAAAACTTCACCATTGATTAAAAAAACCTCTCAGTCACTCTCTGCCCTCCTTAGACATCAATCTTGACAGACCCTGACAGACTACAATTTCCCAGCACCCCACTCCTGCCTCTGGGTATCTCCACCTTCTGACGAGATGTCACCCGTCAGACACAGGCAAAAAGGGAAGGGAAGGAGAACGGCGAGGGAAGGGAAAAGAGGAAAGAGGGAGGGGTAAACAGCTGGTGGGAGCTGAGAGGCCTGAAAATCCCAACCCCAACCACAGGCAATCCAGCCTTAACTCTCCCTGCAGACTTATCTTGGAGGAAAAAAAAAAAGTCATCCTGCAATGTCCCAAGCAAAATGCTCATAAAATTTCACTGATGCTCATGACAGTTCATAAAAATGATCAGTGGAGCTGGCAGCTCCAGAATTAGGTGGAAATAAGTATAAAGATGTTTTTATTGTAATTCCGCTTTGTCATTCAGCTCTCTGCAAGCCCATAAAGATAAGATGGAACTACACCACATTGACACTGGCCTGGAGATGGGAAAGAGATAAAGCACTGAGACGAAGAGCAAACTCAGTCTATCATTCCGAGCGCCTTATTCCGCACGCCGGTTTTGACACCAGTGTCCAGTCCGTCCGCTAAGGTGCCACAAAAGCACTCAGCAAGGGGGATGCCCACACGAGATTTTCTCCTCAGATTTCCCCTCCTGTCTGCAGTCACGCAGGCAGGGCTTCTGAGTTTGAAAACCTTCCAGGCAGGCCCAACGCATCGTGAATTGTGCGTTTCCACCACAGCTGTCATCTGGGAGGCAAAAAGCTTACTGTGCAGCGGGGGAAAGGAGCACAGAGACTCCTGAGAAAAGGAAAAGGGCACAGAGCGTTAGAGATAACGAGAGCCTGAATCCAAACAAGGTAGGGAAACCTCAAACACAGTCAGCCACTGCACCACTCCTCCATCACCGGCCGGACACACCGGCCCTCCGGATGAGACAGCTCACCCAGACTCGTGAACAGCACGGGGATTACAAAAGCATGGTGTGAGCGCTCCGCAAGTCCATCCCTGGCACGGTGCAGCTCCTGGGAAGCACCGTCCCCCTGCGATGCTCGCACTGCTGTTCACAGCGGTCTCCTGCTCTTTCTGCCAGCCTCACTGCCCCTGGCTCTCTTCTGAGGCAGGAAACCTGAAGGTCTTGTGTTATTTTCCTCCATAAAGACACGGAACCCTGTACCTCAAGCTGGGAAGAAGCCTGAACGTTAGTTACAGACTCTTTTCTCCCGCCTGCCATTTTCTCTTGGTGCAGACGTGCACCCAAACGCACACGTGATTGGTCCCTTGAAAACATCTTCAACTTCTACCTTCTACACACACGCTTGTTGGGCAGTAACCCAACACAGACTCACCAGAGATCAGGAGGATTTTCCATAATGGTCCATCTTCATCAGCTCATCTGCCAGAACGACTACAAGTGCCTGCACGTTTTTCCTCTCAACATCCATCACACGCCCATGCTATTGATCACCATCCCCCCGCCCCAAGCACAGGCTACTCGCCGCTGATAAATAAATAAAGTTTCACTAAGAGAATAATGAAGGCAGCCATGGCAAGCAGAAATGCAGTTGGAGGGTGGGGTGACACCTCCTTATTGTGAGTCAACTGCATTTCATGAATACATGAACCGTCTCCATTCTGCTCTTCCCCTGCCTCCTCATCCCAAGTCTCCCATGCTGGATCTCCAAATTAATCCCTTGAAAATACTTCTGTCACTTGTCAGAATCCAAGTCACACCCAGCCTCACCCCCAACGCTACGCAGCTACTCCTCCTGTATGCATGCAAGTGCAGGAAAAGGCCAAACACCTCCTCTGCCTGCAGCACCAGGCAGCCTGGAGGTCCTGATTTTTCTCCTGACAGGTTTTTTGGCGCATCTGATTTACACCAAAATCAGCGGGCTTGACCTGCTGACGTCGAGTGTTCCCCGAAGTTTTGGACTTGTCTCGATGCTGCGTTCCAATGTTCCTCAGTAACGGACAAATAGAAATGTTTTACTCCGCCAATAAAAAGAACGTGTCGCTGACATGCAGCTGGTGTGCCTAATGGATAGAAGGTCTTTTTAAATATCCCAAATTCTCCTCGTTTTCTCAATTCATTAAGCTGCCTGCTTTGAACTGATGAAATATTAAAATACTCAGATGAGCGATTTTAAATGGGTGCTAGGGTGTAAGTTTAGACAGTGCACAGAGGGAGCTGATGATCTACAGGAATCACTCACACACCCAGTGAATTACGGACCAGACAGATTTATATTTGAATCCTTTCAGTTTCACAGTAGGGTGTGAAGAGGGAGGTCAGAAAACCTCCTGTTCCAGAAACACGCCCTTGAAGTTTGCTCCAACATACAATCTAAAAGCAGAAGGCTATGATTCTCTTTTCAATCACTGTGTGCAGCTGAAACACATCAAGAATGCTTCCCCAGAGCTGCAACCAAGCTTACGTACAGCTCAATACAGCAAGGTCTGAAGATGCCTTCACATGCTCAGTTTATCCTGAATCCCTTCAGTTGCCCCACAAAAGGTCCATTACACCCCCCTCCCATGACAGGTACACCAAAGAGATGACAACACACTCCATGGCACAGAGCCACAAGTCCGTCCTGTTGCCATCTGAAGTCCCCAAAAAGCAGCTGATGGAACCTCAGGCTCATACGCAGCAGCTCCTCCCATTTTATCTCAGTATCTACACATTCATATTTCACATATGTGCTTTGTGAGTAATCAACACAAGCAAAGAAAAGGTTGCTCTTTTTTTTTTTTTTTCTAAAGAACCAGAGGCTTAACTCTTCGGCTGAACCCACCCAAATGCTCTTCATTCTGACACAGAACATTCTTGTAAATGTCTATCAACTGTGTGGATTTGGTGTGGATTTACCTCACTTTTCTTCTTCCAGTTAAACAAAACAACACAGCCATTTACTTGTTGGGCAACTATTGTCTAAAACCAAACGGGTATGTCACTGTTTGATGAACAAACCGAGTTCATCCATCTGGAAAGTCTTTTCCTTCCAACACATTGTCTCCTCATAGCCATGCCTTGACTGCCAACAACAGCGGCATGAGCCAAAAAGCTTCCTTGTATTTTTTGGCTTTGCATTCAGGAACCATGTCCTGGTTCACAGCTTTTACTTTAAGTTACAAAGGTGAGGGCTCTTTGTACATTCCGACAAGATAAGGATTAAAACATTTCCATAAGCAGTCTATGTCCCAAAGCCACTGCAGAAATAATCTGGAAGGGCCAAATTCAGCCTCATGCTAAATAAGTGGCCTCCCCATACCAATCCAGAAAATATGGTTAATGCATTCTGCAGTCCTCCAAAGTCATCACGAGTTATGGAAACAGCTCTGCAGGCCCACATACAGTTGGTATCTCACCAGACTTCTCTGCCCTGACCTAAATCAGACGGGCAAAATCTGACTCATTCTGTTCAGTTCAGCTCACTCCCTGCTTTTCCAATTTGGGCTCCTGCTTCAGCCCTGCTGCCCGTTGGTGTCAAGGCAGAAATCAGTGATGGACATGGAAGGGTGAAGGCAGGTCCCCACCTGAAGGCACTCTTGTCCCTCTGCCACTGTCTGATTTTTCTGCCGTAACTTAAAGGTGCTTATCTGGCAGGTATCCGCTCTGGTGGCGGCCGATGCTAAAGGCTGCAGGGCGTAAAGGCGTCACATCTAGCTTCTAGCTGCTAAAAACTTCTCGTGACCTTTCAGTACCTTCTTCAGGTCTCCTAAGATTAAAAGGGAAAAGCTTCCTAGGAAAAAAAAAAAAATAAACAGACAGCCCCAAAGCCATCCTCTATCAATCCTCAGAGGGCAGAGCAGCAGGATGCTCTGGCACTTGGATAACGTCACCTGCCTCACACAGCAACACTGCTGACTCAGGACCAGCCTTGACATGGTCAGAACCATCTACTTTTCAAGTCTCTTCTCCTGCTTTCTTTTTCTCTGTCTTCCAAAGGAATGCGCTAACCCAGTGAATTTCCCTTTAGTTTTCCTCTCTCGTCCCATTCCCCATGTATTTTTCATCTGCTTCTTCCACTTGGCCTGATTCGTTTCGTGTCCTCTCCCTCCTGGACTCACCTGTTTCATTCCTCCTTAAAGATCGTTTTCTAAAACCTGTGCAGTGCCCTACATAGACCAAATATGTACGTGTCGGAATTCAGTGTAAGCACTGCTCTTTTAACTCAGTTCTGGCTGAGCAGGAGTTTATACCAGGGTTAAACCAACGCGGCAAGGCCCACTAACCATGCTCCAGCCAGATTCAAACATACAACGCACACGGACACACAGGCTCTTGGCCAAAGGTCTGTGTCTAACAGACATTCTAGTGTGGTTCATGCCCATCCAGAAAGGCCGGTTACACACCACTGTAATCTCTCTTTAAACCGTGGTTGGTAAACGCTTTCTGTTTGCTCTGGGCAAATGATGCCTTTGTTTTCCTTCCCTCTCCTTACGCAGCCTTCATGCGGCATGCACCTGGACAAAATTACACCCTGGCTGGCCCGGTAAGCTTGGAGTGTCCCCCCAAGTGGCTTTTTGTTCAAATGACAGTGAACAGACTCTCCTGTGTGCTCCTGCCTCTTTCCTTTGTCACTGTTACGCCTGCACCAGCACAGGACTTTAAAGACAGACAGACTACCTGGGATGTTCTTCCAGAGTTTCCTCTCCGTGCAGCCAACAGCTGAAGTCAAGGTGCCCCAGCTCAGTTCTCTGCTACGCTCCTTGCCTCTTTATGCAGCTGTAACCAAATTACAGACCATCGTCGTTCCTACCACTCAGGCCATCTTTAACAAGGGCAGCACCAAACAACTCTTTATTTCCTTGGAAACAGGGATGGCTTAATTGCACTGACGGCCGTGTCTTGAAATTCTCAGGTGGGCAAAATGTTTATTTCACCCTGAGCTGCATCGCTGCATGGTATTAACATGCACGGCCTCTTATCTATTTCTCACTCACCTCCCCGCCGTTCCCTCAAGACATCAAGTGGCAACAAACAGAAGGAAAATCCTTTTCCTCCCTGGAACTCCTTTTTATTCCACAATTTATTTTCATGAGATGCCTCAGCCTCGGGAAGGTAATCCTGCCTGTGGTGCTGAGCCGCTGTGACTCACGCCGACATCAACGGGAGCGGAGAGCAGGCATCTTGCGGCGGAGACCAGGCTTTAACCTTGTGTTTACTAGTTCAAAATTTGACAGGCTTGTCTTGAAATAAAAGAAGTGCATCATTTACTGAACAACTTTAACACATTTCAGCAAATTATTCCACGAACGGTATGTCCGTACAAGGGAATTCTACCTTAAAAAGGCAATTTTAAAGGAAATCTAGCTGAAAACAAAAAACTTAAACCTGTGTTAACTTCAAAGCTTAAAAGGGAAGGGACAAAGCACTTGGCAAGACAAGGAGAGGGCCTCATCTCTTCTTTCCATTTCCCCATCTCAAGCTTTCAGTTCCTTGCAGACAGAATGGTTTGTCCCCAATTAAACGTCTTTTTATCCAGAGCGACAGAGAGCAATTCGAAGGTGGCTAAAGCCCACGAACCCACCCACCCTCTGACAACTTGGCAAGGAAGATCAAAGACAAAGGTACGACACAGAGGCAGGTAAACGAAGCCGGCAGCTCTCAGACCTGCTTGATTTAAAGCCGCGTGGTGACTGTGTGCGTTCATGCATCACAACGATCTCCTGGCAGGGTCTGGGCTGACCCGTGTCACTCCCATGTGCTGAATTCTGCAGGTCACCGAAAACAAAGGTCACCTAAACCTTTTTGCCGCTCCATGATGTATTTTACATTATTCCACATGTTTTAGAGAACCGCGTGACAATTTAGGTCACCTAAATCTACACAACCCTTTTTCTGAACCGACACACACACAAATTACTTTCTTTGCCACGTAGCGTAACACGTGTTGTTTTCCTCTGAACTAGCTGAATGGGCACAATTTCTGATAGCTGGACGAACTGTTTAATCCACAAAAGCAAAACTTCTGTTCCCAGGAGGAACTATCGATGTTTCTGCCAGGAGAGAGCTAAACGGAAGGGAACACACGGTCAAGCTGAGGAAGCGCAAGAGGTGTACTTGCTGACACAAAAATCAGACCTTTATTTTGCTCTATGCATTGCAATTTCACTGTTTTTTTTAAGATATTCTAATTTTCAAAGGTGTTTGCACCCTTAGCTGCCATTGAGCAGAACTGTTCGCATGGCTATTAATTAAGGCTTGTGTCACCACTTCCATTACAAACTCAGCCTTTTAGGGTCTGCCTGGAAGGAATCCATTCTTTTGTATTTCAGAGCCCCAAAACCTTACAGCAACAAACCAAGGATTTTATTCTAAAGGCTGCCAAACAAAAAACTTCAGCTGTTTTTTACAGGAGTGCCAGACGCAATCTGCCTTCTACACTGGCTTCTCGATGCTTACTGACCAGGGTGGGGTTTTGTATTCTAAACATTGTAAATTTTAGGAATTATGGGATTTTACGCTTCGGGGCCAAAGTCTGTGCATACTTAAATACCACTGAACACCTCTGCCCTCACCGGTTCCCTAACGGAGCACGAGTCAGAATGGACTTCCCACCCCTCGCTCCCCTGAGCCCCGTGGGGATGCTGGTTAAAATGACGAGATTTGTCCTTTGCCTCTCCACTTCCCACCTTCCCTCTGTGCCACAGGGTTTTTTTGGGAGCTCATAAAACGGAGGCAGAGCCTTGAAGGCCACATGATGGAGACAGAAGGAATTTCTAATACCGTCTCCTCCTGTCACCGACGCTTACCGTTGCAGAACATTGAGGCTCGCAGATACAACAGAAGTGCCCCCATCAGCCGCAGTACTGAGAGGAACGTTCCCCTAAAGCTCTCAAACAACATTCTCTTGAGTAAACACTGCATTTGCCTGCACTGAGTCTTACACACATTAAGTCTTGTCACAAAAGTCATCAGATAAAATTATTTGCACTCCTTCGTTCAGACAATCTGATCTCTACAGAGTACGAATTGTTTCTTAAATGTTTGTGAAGTGTCTAGCACGCAGTGGACACTTCCACATGTAGTAGTAGTAGGAGTAACATTTTCCTACTGTCTTTAAATCTCTAAGTGAACAGGAAATTCACATGAAGCATCAGAAACTACTTTTAGTAAAAAAAAAGTTATTAGTGGCCCGCTGTTTGCAAGCAGATCCAACGGACCAGATCTTGATTTCTAGTGTCCACATCCGCATGAAGTGCATACAGAACTCGATTCCGGGCTGTTCCACACCCCATCTACCTCATTCTGTTCTGCGTTCCCCAAGAAGTTTCACAGCTGCACAGATTAATTTTTCTAATTCTAGAAAGCAAGTAGTACCTGCTAGGCTCAACTATTCCATTGTAATGTGGCAATTCAGTATAAAAGAGACATTTCAAAATTCCAGTTTTCTTTTTCTAGCGCAGAGGCAAATTTCTGCAGCTGTTACCTCTAAAGGGCTGGAAAAGTTTATGACCACTTGCAACACATAAAGACAATGTACTATGCTCAGGGTATCAACCGACCCAGAGGTCACAAAGGAATATTCACGTTTGCAACTGGGTATCTTCAGTTCATGAATTCCCACCTTCTTAGGGTATCTGTTACCGCAGGAAACCAGACTTCAAAACCAATATACCCAACTGGTTTGGCAATCCTTCTCACAATTCAGACTTCTATGCCATTTCTTTTATCTATCCTTTGTAAAACACTTGTCATTTTTTGAATGTCAACTTTTTCCCCAGCTGATCTGTAAATATTCTTGGCACTGCACTTTTGCAGCTGTAGCTCAAGCCACTCACACTTCACACTGTAAATCGCAGAGTCCTGCGAGCTCCGATACTTCAGACTCGTCGCACGCCTACACGCACAAGCTTTTGCAGGACCAGGGTGTGTCAGTGGTGTCGTACTATTTAAAGATCTGTCACCCAGTGATTTGTGTCATTGGCAGTCACAGCCCCACCTTCTAAGGTCGCACGGCTTTGAGTTGTCTAAGCACAACACGGCAACGCCTCAGCAATTCAGAAGCGCCCGTCGGTTTTGGTCTTTATGGGCCTTTTGTGCAAAGAATCACTTTTGCCAATGAGATACAGACTCCCATGTCAGGAAGTAAGATCCAGACCACCCCAACCTTGCATTCTTCCAAAACCAGACCAGAGTAAACATATCAAAACCAATAATGGGTTTTCTTTACAAGCCTAATCAATTCGTTCTTCCAAAATAAAAGTCATTGTTTCCCCCCACAACCTTCCCCAAAATAAAAACAAAAGAAAGGATATGTGGTAAGGGGAGAAAGAGGAATAAAAGAAAAAGAAAAAAACCCCACAGCACTGACAGTTAGAAACGTTCATTTACATCTCACAGCATCCGTACGCCAGTAACAGATCATAAACTCTTAGCCTACCATACAAAGAGGGTGCCCCAAAATGGTACCTGCAAGAGGTCTCTCGGAAGGAGATGTTTAAATCCCAGTGGGTGTGTATCCTGTTAACAAACAAACAGAGAGGTCAATGGCACCGGCTGAACGCTGCATCTCTTGCCGCTTCAAAGATCTGCTCCATCATGACAACCCACCCGCCGTCCTCTCAGACTGCCTCTCCCGAGCTCTCGGCCACAACTGCTGCCTTCTTCCGAGCCGCGGGTGCTGCGACGAGCCACGCCGCGTGCGTGGCCGTCCTGAGCGTGCACAGCAGGACCCACAGTGCCATGAGAGACCCGCAGGTGAGCTCCACAGCGGCGAGAGGACTTCTCCTTGCTGCACGCAGCCACCCTAACAGGTGTAGGGACTGCAGGATGTTGTCTCAGCTAGCAGGAGATGTTCAGAGGAAGCAGGGAGAGCTCAGCACTGACATTTTATGAAGAAAACCCAAATACGTCTGCGCTGTACTCCCTCCTCCACACCCGGCCCAGTCATAAATAAATTATTAGCAATTTCCCACCTCGGAAATTAATTTCACATTTTCTATCACTCTGCCTGCTGACAAGCAGGAACAGTGGATTCTAGATGAACAATATCCTAAACTAAGACAGAGCAGCCACGGGACTTGGTTCTTTGCTGGTTGTTTTTTTTCGCCCTTGCTACAGACAGCATCTACACCAACCCAGAGGGCCAAGGCAGATCCCTGACCTTCTGCGGTCTGGTGTCTCCGCTCGACAGCAGGGATCACCAGTCTCCCCCACCACCCAGGAGGTCTGTGACCACCACTGCTCCTCCACGTCAACGTGATTGATGAGAACCCCAGCCATCTGAGAGCGAACCGGCAAGCCAGCCCGTATCCTTGCACAAACCCATTCCCACATCTCTCAGCAGCTGCCAGTGAACACGTTGGTTCCTAGCTCTGCGTCTAACTCAGCTCCTGCAGATGCAGGTTCCCAAAAGCACTGAACAGAAGCGGCTGCAAATATCCCAAGTAGCTGAGGCTGAAGGCACTTCTACTCATTTTCTGTATCTCTACGGCACTCCTGCCTCGGTCCTCAACCAGAAAAAGCACCAGTGTGTAGCTGAAGTCCGCTTGATTGCAGAAGATGCCTAATCTAAAACCTGCTGAAGTAAAAGAGAGTCTTTTTTCTGATTTGAATGTGCTATGAATTGGGCCAGAAAACACTTAAGCACGACCAGTGAAGTCAATGGGACTTAACTCAGGTTTAAGTGTCTGCTTAAGCGCTTTCCTGAATGGGCGTCCCTGCTTCAGCCTAGTTCAGAAATCAACTGAAAACAACTCCTAGCACGGAAATAATCTCACAGCCAAGACGTGACGCTGCTGCAAGTTTTACTAATGTGACATTTTGTGCTCTTCCTGCGAGTCTGGCTTAGAAAGGGAGTCTGGCTGCTCTCCAAGTAGTTCTTCTAGGGGTGAGTAGTTATTTTCTTCGATTTTAGTAGCTATTACCTTCCACCAACAAAGCTATGCTCAGAACTGTACTTACCAGTTCCACCTGTACCTAGCTTTTCCTATTCTTCTTCTTCCTCATATGTGACAGTTTAGAAAACCTGTCCCAGCTTTCCATCTCCCCATCATTTTACTTGCAAATAGAGATGGAACAGGCACTTCCCAGCTACCGAGCTTATAGCAGCAACACTTGTTCTTTGAAGTTGAAACTCTGACAACGTTTGAAAACTTTCTGGAAAGTACAGGCCAAATTGGGACACCAAGATTTCCATGAACTGAAGTTTGGTCAAACTCTGGGACACGTTTGGACTTTCCAGGTAAGCTGATCTGAATCCCAAATTCAAAGCAAACTGAAGCCAGCCAAAGCCCTTATGGCCCAGAAGGGACTGGCCTGCTCACAAGAGCCTGGAATTGGTGGAGGGTGGTAAGCCTGATTTCACGCTGCTCCCTAGAATCCACAAAACCTTCATAAACCCTCTTTAATTCCAGCTCAGCACCTTGCGCTGTGCAAATCAGATGCCGGCAGCTGCATAGTGGAAGTGGAGAGAGCACCAGAGCGGTGAACTCCGTGGGGCCAGACGGAATCAAACCCCAAGTCTGAAGAGGAATTTTGCACTTCTCCTGTTTCTCCGTCCATAGAACACTCTTCAGTGCCTCAAAAACTCCAGTTTGGACCACAGTCCACTTTGGATCACATCTGTGCTCCCACGACACCCCGACGTGCGCTCCACAGGGCCCTCACAGAGCCTGTGTGGCTGGCACAGAAAGATGCACAACAGAGCATCCCGTGGCCTCACCACTAACCGTTCTGTCTCACCCTAAAACTCAGTTGACTACGCACCTCTCCTTCCAACAGACCTCAGCTCTGGAGTTCACAACACGCAGTGGACATCCATCTAAAAAATTTTTTACACTGACGGTGATGGAGCACTGGCCCAGGTTGCCCAGAGAGGCGGTGGATGCCCCATCCCTGGAAACATTCCAGGCCAGGTTGGCCGGGGCTCTGAGCAACCTGATCTGGTTGGAGATGTCCCTGCTCCTGGCAGTGGGTTGGACTGGGTGGGCTTTGAAGGTCCCTGCCAACCCAAACCATTCCATGATTCTAATATAACACTGCTTGGGGTTCAGTCTCCAAGTTGAACTCTCAGCCTTCCATAAAAATCTAACTTCTCATGGTCTGTTTCTGCTACTGACACGGGCAGACTGCGGATAGCGATCCTCGGTGCGGGCTCATCCCGAGACTCAGCCCAGCTAAGCTTCAAAGCAGAACGCCACTGCATCAGAGAGTTGTAAGGAGGAGGAAGGAAAACCTCATCCCAGAGGCATAGCTCAGATCCACACAGAGGCAGAGACATCTATCTGCCGAGATGGATAATTAAACACCCATATTTAGACAAATGAATAGGTGAGAATGAAATTAAATCCTAATTATCTTTTTTTGGGGGGAGGGGGAGAGGGAGAGGGAGCAGAACCAAGCGTTCATTCCACTTCTCTCTGCCGTTACCACCAATTAGATTTCTGAGGCTAATGTACATCTTGCTTTAACGGGTTATTCATCCAATTGAAATCAAATTACTAATAATTCGCAAACTATCAGCTACGCAAGCCTGTCCTTGGGTTGTATAAAAATTGGTGAGCAGGAGCCAGTCGCTTACAAATTAATAACAGAAAAGGGGGGAGAATGAAAACCACAGTCAGGCAAGCAAAGGTGCTACAGCTGCTACCGTGGCTCCCACCTCCTCACCCACCCCGGTCTCGGACACAGCGTGATCCGTTAGAAAGCGTTCCCTAAAAATGACCAGGAGGAGGCAGGTTCCCCGCACAGCTTTGGAAGCGGGCAGAGCGGTCTGAGGGGTGCGCGGAATTAACAAACCGCTGCGTCAGGCGCTTCAGCGAGGAGGGAGCAGAACGTCAGGGTCTGGTTTGTGCGAAGAATGAAATTGCTTTTACATGGATGTGAACAAAAAAAAAAAAAAAATAAATTAAGGGGCAGTAACCACCTCGTTCTGCAGCTGAGCTTTTACTGCCAGGAGAACCCATTGCAGCCCCCGTCTCTCACCCACAACCGTCCCTTTCCACTCCCATTTAATTATAAGACCAACGCTTCCTTTGGATGGAGTTTGTCTGTACCTTTCAATTTTCCAGCACAGGCAAGCCCACAGAGAAGAGAAAAATATTGACAAGAAGGTTTCCCCACATCCTCTGGTGCAGAAGACCGCACTGAAGGGACAGCGTTGGCGAAGGGTGACTTAAGGACTTCTGTTCAACTGGCACAGCCCAACGCCACCACGGTCACCGGGAGCTCAGCGTGCCCTGGGTCAAGCCCTAGGTCCCACCATCTTGGATGGAAACACGGAGCATCTAGGCACAGCAGTTTGGGAAGCTCCTCTCCTCCCTGCTCTTCACACACATCACCGTCTCAGCTTCCACAGCCTCCCGATATCCATGTCGTGGTATTTTCAGGCCACCTACATCAAGAAGCTTGGGCAGGCAATGAACAGCGGAAGGCTCCTCCAGGAAACCTCGTACTGGTTGGAAGAACGGCCTTAAGACTGCAGCAAGATTGAGACTTGGACGTGGGGCACGTGGGTTATTCTCCATCGCGGAAGCGATGGTGCAAGGGTCAGACACAAGGAGACAGCGAGAGCAGCCAAGAGCACTTGTGGCTCAAGATTTCATTTGCTTTCATTCTCACACTTCACGTTTCTCTCTGGTCTCGTATCTCTTTCCTGGGTAAGAAGGAGTTCTTGCTGTTTGTTGCATTTTATCCTGCAGCATTCCTGAGAAGGAGCCATTTTCTCTCCCTCCCCTCTCAAATATACATCCTCATCAGGTCAATGACACGCTTCCTGGCACTCTGGACCAAGTCCAGCTGCTGCTTCCCAGAGGGATCTTTAATGTATTTATTGAATACAGTGGCTGTTATCCAGTGGTGCATGGTTCAGAGAAAAAGGGGGAAGGAGGGCGGAAAGAGAAAGGAGAAGGGAAAATAAAGGGTTGCAGAGGAATGGGAGAAGGGACTGACAGAAAATAACCTGTGACAGAAAAGTGTCATAAAACAGCAAAATATGTCTCCAGCCACAAGAGGGGCCCTGTCTCCCTCCTCCTCCAGTCAGATTAATTAGAAGAAGCGTTGTCGCATCTAATCTGAGAGCCTGATTCCCGGCTGGAGCCCAGAGCCCTGCTCTGTCACCGTCAGGTCTCTCTCTAGTCGTACGCCGCTCGGAAGAGCCCTGTCAGCTCAGCCCAGACCCCAGACGTGCAGGGTAAGAAGCAGCATTGTGTGGCACGCTCTGTCACAAAACCGGGGACGTCACGCGGCTCTCATCCCAGGGTGGGCTGACTGGGAGCACTGGAGGAAGGCGCCAAGCAAGAGAAGGAAGGCAAAGGCAGTGCCCATCAGCAGAGAAGGCATCGGGACCTCGTGGCTCTGAATTACAAGCCACAAGACCAACGCTGGGCTTAAATCCAACAGCATGTGAGGATTTAACTGTTAAAGCTGAGCCTTACTCTCTGGCTATGCTGGCTTTCCTCTGTTTGGGGATTCTTGGGATAACATAACGGAGATCCTTAGAGGTAGTTTGAATGTCGGTCTGAAAAAGCTCCTCTGCATTGCTTATTTTGAGTCAGTGCAACTTAACCAAGCCATAATAATTAAGGCAACGCAACTGTTGCACGTAGGTAACATTGTAAAAGACCAAGATTTTCAGGAACTTGAAATATGATCAAACGAAGAAAAGATTTTCCTCTGCAATGCTGTCCCAATAATCTTCAGAGCTGAGCACTTGCAGTCTGGGTATCAAGCTACGGTATCAAGCTCAGCAGATGCTTCTGGTTCTATGAGACAAGATTTTAAGCCCTTTGTCTTCCAGACAGCAGGCATAACACAAAGGCTGCTTAGCACACCCCGCAAAGCAGGCTAAAGAGGACTCAAGGGGTCTCACTGCAAGATGAAAACATTGACCTTTAAGCTTGGGTCACCTGGATTTCAAAGGAGATGAGCCAAGCTCACTTCAGCGTGAGGCTTGGTTTCCTTAACTTAATTACCCATGTGCAAAGTGACACAGCTTTGCAAGGACTTGGTTGTGAAATAAGTTGGCGTGCACTGAAATGCACTAACTTCACTCATAGTTCATAGAATCATAGAGTGGTTTGGGTTGGAAGGGACCTTAAAGACCTTCTAGTCCAACCCCCTGCCCTGGGCAGGCACATCTCCAACCAGAGCAGGTTGCTCAGAGCCCCGGCCAACCTGGCCTTGAGGACTTCCAGGGATGGGGCATCCACCGCCTCTCTGGGCAACCTGGGCCAGTGCCTCACCATCCTCGTAGTTACAGGTCTCTGCTCCATTCTGGGACCGCAAGAACATCATGAGGCAGGTTTTCTCTGCCTGAGACCTCCTCTGAAGGCCATCACCATGGGCATCACAGAGAAAATCACTGTCAAAGGCTAGGGTGAGGGACTAGCCAAGAAACTAAGCTTCCAACTCCTATTTCAATCCCTAGAGTCTTTTCTTCACCAATGCCCAGACCTCAAAGTAGCAGCAAGCATTCCCTTGTCCCAACAATGGAAGGGAACAGCCAATACAACAGGAACTGGGAATAGGAGAGAAAAAGAAAGGCAAAAACGTTCAAAGTCATAATGCAAGTGTTTGTGACAGTAAGCACACGCAGGTGTGCACGAAGGCCGTCCAGGGGTACCGGAGGAAAACACAGCTTCGCTCAGGCCCTGACCTTGTTTTCCTGCTATCGCAGTTTAACCTATTTCTTCCTCTCAGTGGGAGACAATAAAACCTCAGGCCAATCCATCACCAATCGGGGAGGATACAACAGGTGAATTAAAAACAAAAAGCAGATGGGGCACCGTCTCTGTCAGGCTCCAGCTGTCATGTCTGCGAGCTGTCTGGCCTTTAGGATGCTGCTGCTGTCTCTGGAGCCGGTCCCACCACACCTTCCACCCCAGTCCCAGGGCTGCTCACGACACTGGGAGCCGAGGCAGAGGCTGCTCCCTCCAGCAAGGCTGTGCAGGAGCGGGGCCAGGTCGCTTTCCCTTCATCGCTCTTGAGCGACGGCCAGTCCTCCCCCCTCTTTGGGACAGGAGGGTTGGGGACCCATTTGCAAGGGACAAAATGCTTCGAAACGCTGAGGGATCTGAGCAGCAGGTGTTCCACGCTTGGGCACCACGCACTGAATTACATGCTCTTTTTTTTTTCTGTTATTACCGCACTCCGACGAGCGCTGCCTGGCTCCTGACCGCCCCAGCTATTCCAGCTTTCCCCACACACACCGTATCAGAGCTCCCAGGAAAACGAAAAGGAGAACAACTCTACAAAAGCCATGAGTCTAAGAATCACGCGCTCCTCTAAGGAATCGGGACAAAGCTTAAACAAGAGACCTTCAGACAAACTGATTAAAAAGCACTGAAGAGCACAGAAACAGCAAGCTGGGGGACCGCTGGCTAATAACTATTAAGTATCTTTTCTTCGTTTCCTAATAAACAAGGCAAAGCAATTACAGTAATTAAAGATTTAAGATAAGAGCACTTTAGATTTGGGGGGCCCGGCATATCAATTATATAGTTATCATGTTGTTCTCCCTCCTAATGAGACAATCTAGCGCTATAATTTTGCGGAACGAGAAGCATTAATTAAAGGGGGCAGGAGAAGGAGGGCAGTTTACCAAAACTGATTAGGAGGGCTCCCTCTCCTCGGCGGCTCCCGCACAGGGCAGGCGCGTTCCGCGAACCCCTTTCCATTTCCGAGCGATAACCCGTGAACACGGCCGTGGGACGGCTGCAGCGATAAACCCTGACTTTAATTACAGGCGGGTTTTATGAGAAGGGCTGGTTACCGGTCTGTCTCCCTGCTTTCAAGCTCTCAGCTGCTGAACGTACCAGCATCTGCTGGAAGGCAAGGGGGGAAATAGCTTATCTGCTCAGGAGCAAGAAAGACATAAAACATAAGAAAAGCAATTACATGCCTTCGGTTTCCACTCCTCTGTTTTTATAGGGCTTGTCTTAGAATCTGGGGGATTTTATGCATCAGAGGAAGATGACAATCAAGATGAGTTGCAACGATATGCATGGGAGGCTGAGACACAGTGCCTTCAGGTACTTATTTTCCTGTAGTTACAGGTCTTCTAAACCTCCTATTTTTTCAGAGGGATGAGAGAACCCAAAGTTTTGCAGCGGAATAATATGGGCACTGAGACCACACCTGAGAACCCAAGTGGCAGTCAGCAGAATGCAACTCAAGACAATCCCTTCTCCTTCTCCTGTAGCCCTGCATGATTCCAGGATGAATGTATGCGACGCTGAGAAAGACACGATCAAGATCTGTAAGTACTGAGGTAAAGCCCAGTATCCCAGCGACTCTTTGCCTACTGCAACTCCTTTACTTCTACCTTTACACTACAGGGTCGCTCAGAACCAGTGGGACACAGCTACGCTCTTTGACACTTGTAATCAAGAACATACAACCACCATTGCTGCTACCTCCTTCCCAAGCTTTGTTCCCCAACATTAAATTATCCAATTTATATTACATTAGAATTTGAGTTGTCCTCAAAGCAGGAGACTCTGGACCCATACACCTCTGTAAATTTTCAGACAGCTATGTAAAACACCCACAGGTGACTTCTTGGTCATGCAACTCATTCGACACAAAGACACAGAACACTGGACAGAGGGTGAGAGACAATTTACAGTCTGCAAATACAGATGCTTTCAGTGCAAACACGAGGCCTCCGGTGCAAGGCCCCACAGAGCTCTACTCGCCCCAAACAGGAGTGAGGAAGCAGAAAGAGGATCCAAGATCTCCATAACATGAGATCTAACTTGAATTTCAAGCCCTGGAGGTGACTCCTTTGGGCAGCCTGGCCCTTTGAGACTGGTCACCTGCTGCCCAGCTTTCTCTGTCTTTGCTCTTGCAATGCAGCGCTCCCCGGAAGGAAAGTACCTTCTTTTCATGATACTGATGTGGAGATCCTCCTCCTGCTTTACTTCAGGATGTTGACCATTGCTCTTATCACTCTCTTCGCTGTCGTCGCTATGTGAAAAAATTGAGGTCAGCTCTTTCTTTGGGATCCTGGTTGGAGGTAAGGGGATCGTCCTCTTCTCTGCCAGGCGACCCCGGTTCTGGCACAGGATAGAACGAGTCGGAAGAGGAAAGGGCAGGAGGAAAAGAGAAGAAAACAAGGATTTGGTTAGGCAACCCAAAACCAAGAAGCTCCTCTCAAACAGCTGCCCTGCAAAAGCCAACACTGTTAGTCCCTGGTTTCAGACTGGTACGTTGGGCGGGCAAAAGCTACATCCGCTTTGCAAAAGACTTTTCAGCAGAGGCATATCTCTATCTGCTTCTTCCCGTTCCGATATTCAAGACATGCACTTCCAACCTCTCCCCACTTCTCCATTCCTACCATCCACGTCAACAGGAAAGGAAGACGGCAGCAGAATTAGGCACTGATATCTCTCTCCAGAATATTTCCAACCAAATGTTGCACATTAACACAGCAGAATAGGTTTTAATTTTACCCATGATAACTTAAACCTTTGCCAATAGCCCAGGGAAGACATGATCCAGTTAATCCAGAACATTTTCAACTGCACAGGGAAAATTGCCCATGCCAGCCAGCAGCACGTTTGTCTCTCACCAGCAAACAGTCCGCATCGATCTCAACCTGAATTACTGGGGCTACTTTTCCCTGTCCATTTGCACGGGTCTTGCCTTGCGCAGCCTTTCCCTAGGTGGTCCTGGCAGCGCACCTCCCTCAACAATTCACTTCTGACAAGACACAAATAAACAGGAGGAAAATTCCCAGGAGGCACAAGCTGCTTTTTCACACCATGTGTACAGAACCTAGCACAACGTGACCCTGGTGCCAACCTCTGCAAGTAGCAAGGACATGTTACAGATGGCTGTGTCCCTGCACCCTTTGTGCCTCATCCACGAGAAGACGGGAGCCTAGAGGAGCCCAAGCTAGAGGGTTTTGGGGTTTTAGCTGTCATTGTGACAGAGCATTTCTAGCACTTTGGGTGTTTAGCTCGATCTGGGATTGACCAAGCCAGAGAACCGTAACACGAGCGCTTACAGCGGAAGATGTATGTTAGAAACCCAGGGAAATTGTACTGTCATTGTCCCACAGGATTTAAAATTTCAGCAAACAAAATCATGGAATTGGGAAGGGAACCACAGTGAGGGAACCTGCGCCTTCTTTGTACAGGGACGTGGGCTTACTTCCTTCAGTAGGACAAGTCATAGGAATGAAAGATGTTTTCAGCAAGGACTGGCACAAAAGGATGAAAGGTGTGTGAAACAGGTCGAGTACGCACAGTGACATTTAGCTAATAACAGTTTCTCTGAAACATCAACTCCAGCTTTCCAAATAAACCTGGCAAAATGAAAGCGTCCTGAGAAAGCCGGTCAGGCTCTCTGCAGCGGGGGATGGAGCAAAACTAAGTGACAGAAGAGCCCGTTGTTAATTAAACAAATTGAGAACTTTCCATAAATAGAAAATAACAAATCCTTGTTTACCTCTGTCAATAAATCCCAGTTGTGGTCATTAAGGAGAGCCCTAACTGTTGTGATAATTAGCTAAATCCATCTGGAAGGCACCACCCCAAGCAGGCACATCAGCTTTCCCGTTCCGACGCACTTCCAAGCCAAGAACACTGCTGCTGTGAACAGCAGGCACCCAGGGGAGAGAAGAGCAGCGGGCCAAACCAGCTTAAAAATGGCAAAACGCTTGTAGACAAGAAAAGAGACACACGCTTTCTTCTTGAGAGAGACATGAAAAAGAAAAACAGCCTTGGACAGCAACAAGGTGAATGCTCCTACACCAAGTGTCACAAGTACAAACCTCGGACCCAGCTGGAACAAGGCTCTGTAGAGTCTGTCACGCTGAAAAGCCAGGACTTGATATCAGCACGAGCTTCATCATGACAAAGCTTTATATATTTTTCTGAAGTTGCAATTTATCATAACAATTAGACGGGGAGGGGAGGGAGGGTGTGCAAATTCCCACTTCAAAATAATTGCAAGTCACTCTCTGCTGTGACTGCACAGGCTAAAGAGAACGGCGCTGATCAGACACTAAAAATCATTTAATGGCCATTACGGTCCCTTCGAGCAGTTACCGGGTCTCAGCGACCGCCCAGGGACTCATCAGCCCTAACAAGAGCGAGAGTGCAGCAGAAAGGGAGGCACTAAACCGAGAGAATCAGCCCACCAGACCGGGAACACTGGTTCCCCCTTCCCCCTGCTCCTCAGAACGCTTATTGTCCGCCTTTCCCTGAACTGTATCCCTACAGCTAAAGCCGCTGCACACACACACACACGTGCCCACAAACATAATACAGAAATATGTATACAAGTACCTTTACACAGGTGCCCTTGGAAACACCTGCATTCCAGCACTAGCAATGCATTGTTTTCAAGTTGTGTTTACTTTGTATTTTTGCCATTAGATTTGGGGCATTTTATTTATTTATTACGCTTCTCCGTTCCCAGAAAATTAAAATAGACGGAGCCAATCAATTTTGCCTTTTATGTTCATCTCTAGTCAGGTTTTTTGCACTTTTTTTTTAGAGGCACTATTTGTTTAGAGTAATTCACCAGCAGACACACGTTGCTTTTAAATTAAGCACAAAGGTAGCCAGAAGCCTGGTCCAGAACCTGCTACGATCAATCGTCTTCCCATTGACTTGAAAGGCCACCGGTCCAAACTGCAAATAAAATCCACTCATTTCTGAGACACGGTCCATCCAGGCAATCATTCCCATGACTCTGGCTTTTCCTGAAGACCTTTGCCAGTTGCACAGACAGGTTACAGGGCAGGGAGGCACCCGAGAGCTGAGCAGTATATTGAGGTACCTGCCGTTAGTCAGGTTCAGGGTCATCAACCAGCGCTGGGCACGCAGCGGCAGGTAGTAAAGCACGCGCTTCGCAGAGCGGTGTTACGTGCTGGGTACACCCAGAGACCGCAGTGCCGCTGCCATCTGTGGGGAGGTACAGCAGCATTTACAGATATTTAATGTACGCCTCACAATCGCACATTTAAAAAGCTTGGATTTGTGTGACAGCCTCATTACAGAGCGCTCTCACACATCAATGGGATGCTGATGTTGAACGATCAACCCTGTAGGAAGGTTTGCGTATTTTAAGAAGAAAATTGCCTCCCAATTTGTTGATAGAAAAAAAAAATTACGATGAGGGTAGTGGAACATTGGCCCAGGTTGCCCAGAGAGGCGGTGGATGCCCCATCCCTGGAAACATTCCAGGCCAGGTTGGCCGGGGCTCTGAGCAACCTGATCCGGTTGGAGATGTCCCTGCTCCGTGCAGGGGGGTTGGACTGGGTGGGCTTTAACGCTCCCTCCCACCCAAACCATTCCATGATTCTATATTCCTTGGGATGTCTGATGCTTGGGAAAACAACCCAACCAACAGTCACCTACTGCCAGCGAGCCAGGCATCTGGGGACTCCAGCTCCCCCCATTAATTAAACTTTTAAGTATTTTTACCCACATGAAAAAAAGGAGGAAGGTGTGCTTTGCCAGCGGGATTGCTTAAACTGGTAGGACTGCTTTGGCCCATGGGTCAGCAGGAGAATTTTCTGTAGCTGCAGAGCCAACAGCTGTCGGGCCAGGTGCAGTACCCCCGGCGACAAGATGAAGCATACACACCGCTAAATGTGTCGTACAGCTCAGCCCAGCAAAGCCAGGCTGCCTGCCTGTCCTGGGGAGCACAGACAGAAGGTGATGTAAAGAACACATTATACCCCTGGGAGCAGGGGGAACGCAGGAGCCCCCCCAGTGACCTGTTCTCAACACGTACATCCGTGGGTGATACACAGCCAGCACGCTGCGGTGGGGCTACTGCGCGGGTGCTCTCCCCTACCCTGCAACCAGCCCTCCGACGACCTCTGCGGTGCCTGACAGGAGCCCAAGATGTTTGCTTTCAGGACAAACGCTCAGCTTGGAGGGAACCTCTTCAGAGCTTGCACCTTCCTTTCGTAACACAAGGATTTCCCCCAGCCCTGGGATAGAGGGTGGAGAACAGAACATCGCTTATCCTGTAATTAGTAAAACCAGAAAGTAAACATTTCTGCAATTCTCCAAAGCTTTTGCAAGGGTGAGCGTTGAGGGCACTGCAGAACTGCCTCACAGACTAGGCCTCCCTTCCCTTCTACATTGTTCAAGATTAATTTTGTGGGTTATGATACCAGCTAACGAAACGCAGCTGGAGTTCCAGTCAATAACCCTCCATTCCCCCGGCACATCCAGCCACCACCCAGCCGCTCCTGCGTCAGCCCAGCCCTCCGTCACTCACCACCTCACCCTCCTAGGGTCTTTTGACACCATTAATTGCTTTCATTGCCTCTCAAAGTATTGTCTGGGTGGGGGGTTGCTTTGTTTTTTAAAAATCACAGACAGGCATATTTCCTTTCCCCAGGAAAAATCAGATGAGTACCAACGCACAATATAAGTTACCGATTACCCGAATCTAGAGATGCTACTACAAGGGAAGAAAAAAAACCCAAACAACAGCTTGGGAACAGGGGTAGGTTACCTGACTGGCAAAGCCTGGAAGCCCAATTGCTCTGTCATGAAACCGTGGGACCGTCGGAAAGAGGGAAAAGAGAACAGTGGTGATATTTCTTCCCTTCCACAGAGGGGGGGGGAAAATTCCGCTCTGTGTGGCTCAGCAAGGTCAGTTACAAAATAAAATCTTTCTCTCCCCCCACCCCATCCAACCCCCTCACGGCTCTCCCCCGGAGCCGTGTTGGCCCAGCCAAGAATACCAAAAACCCAAGCGTTGCATAAGGGCCCTGGGAGAGCCCGCAGCTGGAATGACGGGCGGATAGCACAGGACTCGCCGGAGAGACAGGAAGGGAGGGTTAGGAAAGGTTTCCTGCCCTGGGAGCTACCGCAACAAGGTCAAAACAGCTGAACGCCCTGGTGTGACATTCAAAGGCAGCCAGAAAAGGAAAGATTCCTCGCAGAGAGAGTCCCTGGTGAGCATTTAATTGATCCCAGCAATGGAAAGGCCTCTGCTACGAGAGCTGCAAGGCAAAAAAGCTCTATGGAAAAAAAAAAAAAAAAAAAAAAAAAATGCACATGAAAGCAAAGCTTTTGCCAGCCCACATTAACTGCCAGCCAAACTCCGGACATCTGATCCCACTGGGAATGGCCCCAAGAAGACGAGCAGGTGCCATCCCTACGGACACCGCTTCTTCAGCATCCTAATCAGGACCAGAAAAAAAAAGCACAGAAATGCAAACGCAGAAAGAGTTTGCACACTGATAAAAATATCAGAGCTGTCTGCAAGATGATGCATGTGCTTGTGATTCAACTGTCAAAAATAATTTCTGTCGGATTAAAAAAAAAAACAAACCTGCTGAAGCATCAGCACATGCATTCTTTCTGTATACGTAGATCTGAGAAATACAGGGAGCAGGCTGGGAATGCTGGGGGCAGGCAAGAGGGGAGCTTTGCGCACTGCCAATGCTGGGAGCTGAAGAATGCTAAATCTTTTCCATATGTGAAGGAAATCCTCAAGCCCAGACAGTGTTTTCTCTCTCTTTTTATTGATAATAAAGATAGAGAAAAGGAAAGGGGGGGATCTGAGAGCCTGGACTATTTTTCTTTCCCTTTTTCAACTAATAAACCCAGTCAAATGGCTTTAATTAGAGAAACGGCGCAGCACTGCAGCCCACACATGCCCTTGGTAGATACCTGACAGAGGTTCCATCCACCTTCGGCCGTGATTAGCGCAAGCACCCACGAACGGGTCAGACGCCGTCCGAGATAATCCGCCGCTCTCCCCCGGGCCTTCATTAGCCACCGCAGGCCAACGCGCTACCAGGCCGACCGTTTCGGTAGCGAATCCGGTACGGGCGCGGCCCTCTCGCCCCACGCTCACCAGCTCCTCGGTCAAACCGGGGGTCACGGACGGGAGAAGCCGTCCAGTCTCCCATCACACCTCCCCGCTCCCGGATTCGGGAACGAACAAATGAATAAAACAACAGCCGGCAGCCCGACTGCCGCACCCATTTTTCTGCCTTCCCTGCCAGCCGCAGTCCGGCCCTTCAACCTGAGCGCTAACGGGTTTATCATCATCTCTTCCCAGTGCCACCAGTGCCACCCTGGAAGTTGTTCCAGCGCAGGAGGGATGGCCCAAAGGACGGCCGGAGCAGAAGGGAACAGACAGCAACGGTCAGGCAAAAATTTAAGGCAGTACAGACCAGTCCCGGCCTGTTTTCAGGGTATTTTATCTTTGGGGAAAGTATATCAAAGAAGAAAATTCCTCTTAACCACAATTTCTGTGTGATCCTAGGCAACTCGCTTGTCTCTCTGCTACAAACAGCCATCAGTAACGCTTTCTCTCCTCGTACCTGTTTCTCCGTACAGTTTACACAGTAAGCTCTTTGGAGCAGAGAATAACACGTTGAGTCTCGGCTGCGCACAGAACCAGGGCTGTAGGTACCACTGTAACTGGAAATTATTTTTTTTTTTTAACAAAAAGAAAATTACACAGAAGGGAAGCTGCAGCACTTCCCATCAATATCAACAACATTATTTTCTGAAGCCCTAAAGAAACAGATGAACAAGATCTGCGAACAGAAGGGACCGTTTCCCATTTATTACCTCTGAGTGAGTTGTAAAGTCTACAGAATAATTTGTTAATAGAGTGAGAGCTATGCTTTTCCAGAAAAGCCAATTGGAATTTCCAGTCTTTGAAGAGAGGTAACTAAGATAGAAAATCTATTGGTCCTTTGGAGCTACCCGTTTTCAAAAACTCTCTGGAAGAAGGCTGAAAAGTGGACTACTCTTTGTTTTCTATGTCTGTTCCACATCAAATAACTTGGTCCATTTGAGTCTGAGGTTGCAAAGAAGGAAGCAGAGATGTGAAGCCAGGTCCTCGGGCAATGTAAGTCAGTATTAACGGAGTAAAAGTTAACTTGCACCAGCTGAGGATGTGGTAGACTGATGCCATCTCCTAAATAAAAGCAAAACTTACAAGTTTTTCTCTTTTTTCTTCCTTTTCCTGCTCCTCCTCCCTGGTGAAGAGACACGGAGCAAAAGGGCATGGATGCTTTCAGATATTTTCCTTTCTTTTGGCCCACCTCACTGCTGTACCTTTGGAGCACCAGAAGGACAACAGAGAACAAAATAACCGTCCATCATTCCCCCAGGTATCAGGATTTCACTCTGAAGTTCCTTTACATCGGGTCCAAGAGAACACAGCCTTTCCCAGCAAGTCTGAAATATTTTATCAAGAAGAATTTGACTGGGGTTTCTATGTCTGTTCTGCTCTGGAGACACACGCTTAAAGCATTTCTCTGAGATTCTTGAGATTTCCAAGTGTGGCTTACAGTCTGCTCAGGCAAAAGGAGGCAGATCCAGGTTTTGTCCAAGTCCTACAAAAATAAGGACCAGCCACTGTAGCTTTTCACTGAACAGAGCGAAATTTCTGCCTCAAGTTCTGTTTGAGCTTTTTTTTTTTTCCTTTCATGATAAGCCTTGACTGTCATAAAGAGCAACTTTCACAGAGATCAAACAGAAATGTTAAACAGTTCCTCCCAAAATATACGTTGTCGCTCTAATAGAAACCAGAAGGGCTTTATCAAAACAGTCCAGTGTTTTACCAAGTTCAATAATTATTATCTTCACTTAACGGGACAGACAGACCTGGACTTGTTGAGAGTCAGTTCCTCCTTTTCTTTAGTTGTCCATACGGAAGAAGATTTTGCTGCTGCTCTAGTTGAGAGCTAGAGCTGGTTCCCTCAGAAAAATCAGGTCCAACACCATCCTAAAAGCTGGGCTTCCAAAATAATTCAAGTGCCCCACGATCATTGATGACTTTGAAGACATAAGCTCCTAGGGGAACGCGCGGACTGTCAGTCCCCAACCCCAGCCATACTCACCTCAGACACCCTGGTGTTCAACTGACCCAAGAAAAACCTCCCATCCCACCCCACAGCTGGACCATTCTTGTCACGGGCACGACGAGATGGAAACTAACCAGAGGGCAATTCTTCTCAGCTTAAAAAAAATAAATATTTCCCAGCCGTTTCCCTCAAAACTGAAGCAACCAAACTGACGAGAGCAGAGAAACAGCAGCTGCTCCGCACAGCGGAGCCAGAGTAACCGGAGCTTTGCATTATATCCCAGTATTCCCCAGGGAGCCTGGTGCCAAAAATCAGCTACATCTGCCTCCGCGACAGGACCACCCAGCAGCGCAGCACCATCCTCCCGGGTTCTCTGCAAGAACCGTGAGCTCGAGCCTTGGGTTAACACCTGCACAGAGATCGTTCAGGCTGGTGAAGATACAAAAAGACCCACGTAGTGTAGTGTTTCAGGTCTGAGTCCAGCACTGAAGAGCAGATCGGAAAAAAACGAGGAGAGAGCTGCCACTTACCACGCGAGGAACAGCCTGGTCTGCCCACAACGCTTCCTGGGAACGGCTCAACGCTCCCGACAGCCAAGCAAACTTTGAAAACCCAAAGCAATCAAGAAAATGACAGATATTAAGGCACTGCTTCCACTTTTAGGAAAAAAAAAAGCCTGGTGTTTACGTAGTCATCGTACTCTTAATCTATCAACAGCAAAACAGAGCAGAGAAAAGGTGCAGCTCGCTCACAGCTGCGGCACGACTGGCAGGGTTTGTCTGAACAGACCGCGTTCTGCAGAGCCGCCCAAGGCTCAGGAAAGGGCCCTTTTCCACAAATCCAAAGCTCTGACGTCAGCTGCACGCACACGGGTGAGGCCATAGCCCCCCCAGAGCCCCCTGCCCGTCGCAGAGGCAGCGGGTCCGTTTCACCGCGGTGCAAGGTGTGACGGAGACAGGTAAGCCCATGAACTGGGCCACACAGAGGGGCTGCTGCCGAGCCAGGGGCAGGCTCTGGCACTTCCAAAGCCAAAGGGACAATACATTCACATCCAGCCTGGAAAAGCAGCTCTCTGGACCCTTTTCAGCTATCCCAGGAGCTTGACCGCAATACCTCAGCGATGCCTTCTAGTGCTACGGTCATAAATGCATCCTTCTGTGCAAAAAACTGCCGGTGAAAACGTCCCACTCCCCCCTTCACCAGTCACATCGCCTGTATACGCGCACAGACACGCAGCCTCCGCTTGCGGAAGCGGAAAGGATCTGGTTCAGATAACTGGAAGGCTGGCTGACACGTTGATCCTTAGCTTTTTTAACTTGACCAGTGTCAACACGCACCCCTGACGACGCGCTGCCCAAGCGGGGAGCATCCCCTGCTAGACGTGGGTGTCAGAAACAACCCGTCCTGCGCTGCGGCCGCACAGGGCAGTGACCACCGAGACGAGACTTACAGAACCACCTCTACGTCGTTTTGGGGCGATCATTTGATTTGACTCCACAAACATAGCCTGCACAATGGAAATGACTCGTCCAAGATCTGCTGGGTAGGTGACAAAATGCAGCTAAAGGCACTCTTTTCTGCAGTTTTATCCACTTTATAAAGCTTTGTCTCCCTTCCTCACATCCCTCCCACCCCCAAACCACCACAGACTACCTCGGAAAACCGCTGCTTCCATTTCCACTTCATGATTTGCCTGCCACACCTGGGGGATTTCCCAGCAAATTGTATTACTTTATTTGGTCAATTGGCCTACAAATTGATTTTCCTGTACAAATAATGAACATTTATGGTTATTTTCCCCGTAGACTGCTTTATTTTCCATCTAATAAAGACTGATCTCCCGCAGTTTTTGAGACCCGAGCATATGATCTGCAGTTACCGTGACCCCTGGTTGATGGATGGGAAGGACTCGAAGCACAACAGGAGGGTTTGGGTTTTTTTTTTTCCCCTTATGCTCTAACAGAGATGACAGGGAAGTAGATTTAGATTAGATATGAGGGAAAAAATTGTTTACACTGAGGGTAGTGGAGCACTGTCCCAGGTTGCCCAGAGAGATGGTGGATGCCCCATCCCTGGAAACATTCCAGGCCAGGTTGGCCGGGGCTCTGAGCAACCTGATCTGGTTGGTCTGGGTGGGCTTCGAAGGTCCCTTCCCCCAAGCCATTCTGTGATTCTATGACAGCTGGAAGTAAACACTGGTACCAGACCAAGCAATTCCACAGCGTGTTTACTACGGGAATAACCTGGATTGTTTTAAAAGAGACTGAGTCCTGGCACTGGCTGGCCAGAAGGCCAAGCCAAAGCAAATGAAGTACTCGGTGGGACAGAGAGCAGAGCAGACTGTCCCGGGACGGCCAGAGGCCGTGAGCCACCCAGGTGCCCAAAGCATTTGAAATGGCCAGCCCTGCTCACTGCAGCCTCTGGGGACACGCGGCGATAACTTCCCTTCACCTAAATCCCATTACTGGGGAGGTTCTAGAAAACCAGTGGGGAGCGAGGTGGCCTGGCGTGATCTGCAGGCTGGGACTGGAAGCGTTGCTCCGCACTCCTCTCCCCAGAGATGCAGACAGAGCAACAGCTCCACACACACTTCATTCCCACTAATGAGAAAACGGCTTCTGAGACGGAGCCTGGAGCAAGTGTTGAAGGTCACTCCCGCAGGTGTGGGAATGAATTGGGCTGGATCAGGGTCCAAACCTGAGTTACTCTACGCAGACCACAGCAGGTTATTTGTGTGCATGGGGGGTTAACGGCCTCGGGGCCGTGACGTGTGTGCATGTTTAATTTAATACATCCTGATGGCTTCGGCTGCCAGGGACAAAGGCCTCTCCGCTGTAGCACTGCAGAGGAGCAAAGACAGGGAGGGGTTTTAGGTGAACCTGAGAGCGCGGGTGGACATGGAAGAGCAAGTCAATTATCCGGAATTAGTCCCCACTGCCTGCAACTCCCCATCCCCGGTCCTCCAGGGGTGGGGTTGGCCCATGAAGTCTGACTTCAAATCCAATAAAAAATTAACTGATTTTGGACAACTGCTAGACATGCCTCCTTAGAGTTTTAATACGTGCTCTTCAGCCGCAGCGCAGAGTAGAATTAATGAAAGGAAACAGAGCCTGAGAGCGTCAGGCTAAGAGCATGCCAAAACCCTGCTCAGCTGCACGCCCCCAGCCCACCAAAACGCCGCACGGCTGCGAGCACCAGACAGAGGTACGTCACGACTGAGGATGACACCCGTCCTTAACACAAGGTAGGACGGGCAAAGACGCATCGCCCACAACCTACTGCTCTAGCGTGCAGACGTTCCACTCCGCGGTGCGCTTCTACAGGCCCCGCAGCAACTGCTGTATCACAGAATCAGGGACTCGTTAGGGTTGGAAGGGACCTTTAAAGGTCACCTAGTCCAAGCCCTGTACGGCAGTCACCAGAAGACATCTGAGAGTCCACCTCAACAGAGAAGTCAGCGCTGTAAGACCAAGTCGCTCCCATACCCCGCTCCTACTCAGAAACCAGATTACACGTGCTGATTAACCGTGCCGGGAGAGGGGGAGCCTAACCCACAGACAGCACAGTGAGCTGCCTGGCTCTGGTGCTTCGTAAAAAAAAAAAAAACAAAACCACGAGGTGCTGAGACAGATGACTTGCTGTGGGCGTCGCAACAGCTCTGACAACAACTAAAAGGAACCAATTATCAGCTTCACAAGGTGCAGTCCCCGGAATCACAATGTGAAACCCGTTCCTCCCACTCAACAGACATGACACACCAACGTCCAAGTCCAGCTCCAGACTATCAGTGACAGCACTCTGCAGCCGTCCACAGCCTTTTCTTCAAGGCCTGCAGCTTTTGCAGTTCTTGCTATGAAGTACTTCTACAGCATCTTCTGGGCAAGTGAGACCACGGGAATGTATGATGGCACAACCTGCTCATTGTCACACAATAAAATGGTAGAGGATCCAAGACTGGAATAGAACAGCCCTGTCTCCAAATCTGGTGCTCCCACCACTCAGTAACCAGTCCACTCCTGAAACAAGAAACCCAGCTGAGAAGTTTAACATGAGCAGGCAATGCGCCCTTGCAGCCCAGAAACACAACGGCACCCTGGGCTGCATCCCCGGCAGTGTGGGCAGCAGATTGAGGGAGGGGATTCTGCCCCTCTGCTCCGCTCTGGTGAGACCCCACCTGCAGCACCGTGTCCAGTTCTGGAGCCTCCAACCTAAGAAGGACATGGACCAGCTGGAGAGGGCCCAGAGGAGGCCACGCAGATGCTGAGAGGGCTGGAGCAGCTCTGCTGTGAGGCCAGGCTGGGAGAGCTGGGGCTGTTCAGCCTGGAGAAGAGGAGGCTCCGGGGAGAGCTGAGAGCGGCTCCCAGTGCCCAAAGGGGGCTGCAGGGAAGGTGGGGAGAGACTCTTCAGCAGGGCCTGGTGTGACAGGACGAGGGGTAATGGTTTCAACACAGAGGGAGGTAGATTCAGATTAGATATTAGGAAAATATTTTTTACCCTGAGGGTGGTGGAGCACTGGCCCAGGTTGCCCAGAGAGGCAGTGGATGCCCCATCCCTGGAAACATTCCAGGCCAGGTTGGCCGGGGCTCTGAGCAACCTGATCCGGTTGGAGATGTCCCTGCTCCGTGCAGGGGGGTTGGACTGGGTGGGCTTTAAGGTCCCTTCCCACCCAAACCATTCTGTGATCTACTTGTGAGCAGCTGAAGAAAGATCTGATACTCCTGCTTGCAGCTCGAAGAACTGTGTGTAACACGCTACGCCTGTATCTTCATCCTCAACCCAAGCAGCCCACCTGGTCACCTCACCAGGTGTTCTGGGGGTAGCGCTCATCCTTCACTGCCGCTGTGCAGCACCTACACAGCTTCCACTTAAACAAAACGAAAAGATCAACCAAAATTACCCACAGAAATACGCAACCAGTTGCCTCAGCACATTAGGAGCAACATGAGAAGATACTGCATGATTTACAATACATCTGTGTATATAAATACAACACTGGGGAACAAATGACCAACAAATACAGTAGCTTTCCAATGAGGACTGAACGGAAGTAGTGCTTGGAGGTTGTGTGTTTTTAGGGAGTGTTGGGAGTTGTAAGTTTTGAAGATAAACACAAAGAGAATATTAAAAAAAAAACCAAAACAAAACCCAAGAGAGGTAAATAATTCATCAAAAGAATAAAAACAAGAAACTGGAAGGAAAAAAAAAGAAATACCAAAGGGAAGAGTCTTTTGAGTAGGTGGAAAAAAGGTAATCTCTCACAGGAGTGAAAACCAGAACCAAAATTAATTGCAACTAAAGTGGGGGAGGGTATGTTTTTAAAGGTGAAACATTTTGTCTGGAAACTGCTATCTCCCCCTTCAAGGCATTTACACATTTCCCTGAGGTGGGAAACAAACTCTGCGGCTAAGCTGCTGGCAGAGCCAGCGTGGTCTGGTGTGGCTCCCAGCAAGGCTTCACCCATGGACAGGGACATGGACTTCACGACAGCTGCATGAAGAAACAAACCTGCTCACACACAACATGTATTCTGAAGCATGTCTGGTAGTTTCTTTCACCCAAACCACCAAATCATCAAACAGCCTGATGTACATAAAGCCACCTTAACACAACTTGCCCACAACTGTTTGTAGGTCTGGTAGGTTTTCTTCAGTTTTTTAAACAAAGAACTTGCTCCAGAAAAGGGTCTGACAACTGACATTCACTAACAGCACATCTGCAAAAATCTAAAATAAAAAGCACACAGGTTTTGGTGCATACACTTTTCCTTTCTCTCGCGTGAGCGTCCACCACCCCAGGCTCCTTCCCATCACAGAAGGACGCTGGGCTGTTCTGGGAAAGTCCAGGGATGGGATACGTTGTACCTACACCCAGCCTTCCAAAGGAGGGGAAATTTGTGACTCAATAGGTGGCACTCTTCCTTCTTGTATCGCTGACCAGGGTACGCTTTGCCGTCAGAGGTGCTGGAGAGCGAATTTAAGGCCCTGATTTACTATTTACTTGGTGATTTTCCGGGCCTGTTAAAATAAAAATCCCAGCCAAAGACAAGCTTTACCAATTACACTCTGCCAATCCTAATTCCCCCCCTGTAGCTCCAAGAAGACGCAGACTTCTCCGTGGCCGCGTGATCCTCTTGTGCACGGCTAAGCAGCTCTGTTTCACCCGGAGAGCATCCGCATTTGAGAAGTCCGCGAAAGCGAAAGTGAAATCCCACCCTAGGCATGCTTCCATCGCATCGTCCTCCTGCAGTTCCAATTAACAGCTTTGGTCTTTCCTGCAGACACCCAGGCATACAAAGCGTTGCAAGAAACAGCACGTATGCCCCCTCGTAAGCGCACCGGGCTGCTGTGGAGGAAACCTGCTTGAGGATTCCATCTGCAGTTCAAGGGTAAGTCTGTCTACGGGAGCTTCTCCTCTCATCAGCCAAATTCAGAAAAAAACCATAATGTTTTGTGCCCCAGAGGGATGGAGAACTTGTTTTCTAAACCTCTTCAAGGGCCCTCCATGGGGAATGTCATGGAGATGAGTAGTATCTACGTTTCGACAAAGCCAAGGAGAGCAGAGTCATTCGACAGGTGAAGAGGAGCACAGAGCAGCTGCCATATTAGATACCATTAGCACGCACACGTCTTCACACACTTCTACAGGCACACCTCTGTTCCCCTATGCAGTGACAGGACACGGGGTGAGGGCTTTGAACTGGAAGAGGGTAGGTTTAGATCAGACCTAAGGAAGAAATTCTTTACTCTGAGGATGACGAGGCACTGGACAGGTTGCCCAGAGAAGCTGTGGATGCCCCATCCCTGGAAGTGTCCAAGACCAGGTTGGATGAGGCTCTGAGTGACCTGGTCTGGTGGAAGGTGTCCCTGCTCAGGGCAGGGGGGTTGGAACTCAATGATCTTTAAGGTCCTTTCCAACCCAAACCATTCTATGATTCTATGTCCAGAAGGCATGGGAGGGGGAGCAGCTAAAAGTCAGTACCTTCCTCACATTTCCCAGGGAGGGGATAAGAAATGACGCATCCTCTTCTCCCTTTCTTATCCCCACCCAAGTTTAGAGTCATTTAAATCCTGAAAGCAGACCTGACTTTTGCTCTCCATGATCACCACCTCCAGAGGCTGATAGGGTCAATTCCATTCTAGCCTGATGAACAAGACAAAGGTAAAGCCAGGTCTGCCTGTGTGGACACTTGCCCCAGAGAGTAGCTTAGATAATGAAAAAAAAACCCTGGGAAGTTTAGCTGTTGGTTTTCAATTGCTTCTGATTTGCTGAATTTTAAATATTTTCAGTGAAGGACTGGACCCCTGCAGACTGAACTTAAATTTCCTGAGGCTTGCTCTCCCTGATTATTTCCAGGAGGCTCTTGGAGTCCATGGGCTAGCTAGAATCACCAGACCAAAGGATGAAAAACAGCAGCTTCTACAGAAGGCAGAGATGTGCCAAGCGCTAATTCACGCTCCCCTGCGCGCCCCTCTCCCACCAACTCCTAAAGCCAACTGAAGACCATCTTCCCCGCACCCCACAAGGTCCCTGCGCTTTCAGCTGTGCAAAACGAGACGCAAACCAAGCAGCAGCCACCACCCCCAGCTGCCTGGCTGCCTCGCCCCGGGGCCTTTCATTTCCCCCCGCAAGCAGCCCCAGCACCCAGCCAGCCCCGCGTGAGTCACCCTGCCTGTCTGGGTCTCTCCCGGGGTAGCGCGTGGGGGTGGAAGGGTTGGGGCTCATCGCAGGAATTTCCACGCAACCCTTTCCTAACCGCACCCCGCTACAAGCCGCCAGTGAAGAAGACGATGGCAAACAGCAACGCTCACCAAGGGAAGGGAAGAAATAAGGGGGGGCGGAGGTGAAGGGAAGAGAAAACAAGCAGGGATACAGGGCCCAGTTGCAGTCTATCTGCTGTTCTGGGATGGTACTGGTACAGCGATCCATAGCACAAACACAGCTCAACAACAGCTCGTCAGGGGAATGCAGTCTCCTTCAGATGGATTTAAACTATTTCTTTGGATTTCCCTCACTCCAACTCAAAACAAAAGCAGAATACAAATGTCAAAGTATGGCACAACAGCACTTGAAGTCCGCAACGCAGCCTCTGCACAGGCAGAACCAACACAAACCCAAAACCCAGCACAAACACAAATTCTGATGGATACACAGAGCAACAGCCAAAATGAGAGTTAATGAGGTCATAGCCAAAATCTCACACCCACTGGTTCTGCAGATGTAAGATCAGATCTGAGAGACAGCTCCTGAGAACTAAATGCCCTATTAAAATAAACAGGGATCAGTGGGACAAATCTCTCCAGACATTTCAAAGGGCTCAGCTGCATCTCCCTCCGCGCTGTCCTCAGACAGGTGAGTCACTCCCAAACAGAAAAAGATAAGAGTAAAGCAACACCAGGCACTGCAGAGGTCTGGGCTGTTTAGACACTGGGTGCCAGCTGGAACTCTAGAAAAATCCCCTTCTAAATCATATTTGAAGTTGGGAGGGTAAAAGAAAGGCAAGGAATAGTATTTAAAAATACACGTTAAATGAATAGTAATTGTGGATTCTTTAGCAAAGACTGCAGAGGTGGAATTTAGGTGCAAAAAAAATTCTGACCCCTTGGGAGGCCACTCACTGTTCACTGGCTCCTGCAGCCTCCTGAGATGTTATTTACTGAGCCCAGGAGGTCAGCTGGAAGAAGGATAAGGGGAAGGAGATTACGAGAGCTCCACCTCTCCTGGAGGAGAGATATCGCACAAAAGCACCTTATTTTCAGGCAGACCTGTTGTGCTGGCACCACTCTTGCTGCCGTCCTGACCTTGCAGCACCCAGCCAAGCAGTGAATATGCTTTTAAATCAGGAACATGCAGCACGAGCTCCCTGTTGCCTCTCACCTGTTATCTCCTCCTCAGAGTCACCGTCTAGTTTTTATTCCTATCTTCCCTTACCTGCCAATCTGCAGCTGGAGCAGAGCTTACTTTTTCCTTAAAAATACAATTATATGTCATCTTCTCTACAAGGAAGCAAAGCACAAGACCAAAAAGTTTGCCAACGGCTTTGTCCTGTCCGGAGGGCTGCTGGCCCTTCATTTGCACCAAAAGCTGCATGCAGGTGGCAGGGAAAGAAGACAAGGAGGTAGAAGATAGCTCTTCCTGTCTCTTACACATCCTGGGATTCTTCAGGACCTGCACTACACTCTGTGTCCTCTGCCTCATCTCCAGCTGATCTCGTCCAGCCGAACACAGAACGCTCTCTAATTCCGGCTGAAACTCAAATGCCTTATTAGTTTTCAGAGGACTCAGCCTTCCATAAACTGTTCCCCACCTTTCTTGCCCACTAGCTCATCTACCAGTGGCTGTCTTCAGGGTTGCCAGACATGGGTATTTTTCAGCTGCTTTTACACAGGCCCACATCTTCGTTCTCACTGTAATTACCAATACAGAGAGCGCACGCCGAGGATCCTTTATGGCTGCAGCAGGGACTCCTGTCCGGATCATTGTTATACATTTCTCGGCTGCAACATCATCTAGGAGTCCCCAGACGTAACTCCGTGGTGCTAGGTGCTCTATAAACAGAACCAAGGGACAAACCCGACCCCGAGATCTCTGCCGTTTAAATAAAGACAACGCTTGTAAAAATATCTGACAGCTTCCTCACCGATTTCCCTCCCATTTTCCCTTCGTGCTGATTTTACTGCAAATGCAACAGCGGATGTCTCGTAGAGTGAAACAATTTCTTCTGAAGCACGTTTGAAACAGCTTTGTTAGTTCCTTCTGGGTCTTGGTCAGCATTTCTGGTGCTGCCAAGAGATACAAATGTATTTTTAAAGCTAATTACTCCATCAGCCATGTCACCTCACACAACAGAAAGGGGCTACGCTTGAGCTTTAGTCAACCGAAGGGAGCTCACCCTGCGCTCTGCGGCAGCAGCTCTCCGCAGCCTGTTAGGAGGTAATTCAGCTGTAACAAGGGAAAGAGAATTATCTCAACTACATTTAGGCTGCTTTGGTCAAGAGTGCTTCATCCAACCTGGGTAAACGCTCTCACTGTGCCTTTTGGCTTCCACCTGTGAGAATTTGAATTTTTGCACAGGCAAAACTTGGAACAGGGCTGTAAATTCCTTTGGGGTATGGGGGCCAGATGTGCCAAAAAATAATAACCAATATAATAACCAACAAAAGCCAAAATCTACTGAAATTTTCAGAAACAGTGCCAAAAAAACAGCTGAGAGTGAGAACAAGCTGCCCAGAGGACCTCATCCCTCCGACGGTCCGCGCTGCGCTCCCCTTTGTGTCCAGGTTTGCGAAATCCCCAGGGTAGAGGCTGTGTGATTCAGCGACGCGGTCTGCATAGCATCTGTGACAGCACGGCTGCGATCCGCGTTAAGGATCCTAAAGCTCCCCTGTAACGTGAACTCGCAGTTCACGTACCTGCAAACACATTATCGTAAGGCTCAGCTCCCCATCCTTCCACCTTTTATCCTGGAATTAGATTGAACGGGTTTATGGGGCTGGAAGCGACCTGGTTAGGAAAAAGAGGGAGTGATGAGTTCAGGAGAGATGGATGATCTAGATGGGCCAGAAAGGCAGTTTTGAATTTCTGACTGTATTTTTAATTAATTGCACGGCACTTACAAGCCAATGACTAGTGTTCTATAAATCTAAAATAATTAAATAAAAAAGTATAAGCTAAGTAAGTTTTGTATGTGCCGTGCATATTTAAATATTCAAATAATGAGCGTGATATTAATAAAATATATCATAGTTCACATTGATATAAAGCAGATTTATTGTGCTATATATAGTATAGTTGGGCCTTATAGCATCACAGAGGTGACAAAAGCAATAAAAACCTAATCTGTTTGTAGGCAAGCAGCCATATTCATGTTTGATGGGTTCACACAGCCACAAAAAAACCCTGAAAAGCTAGCTTTATTTCCTCGTTTTCAAAGATCTGTAACGAGCAACGATTGCTGCCTTTCTGCATATGACACCTACAGCTCCTTCTCTCCTGCCCGACGGGACCGGTACATAACACACCGCACACGTGCACTGTGCATTTTGATCAGTAACTCTTCCAGGGCAGCCTTCCCCCCAGCCCGTTTCCCACACATTCCCTTATGAACCACTGAAACCTTCAGCCAGCCCATTTCTGCCACAGAACAGAAACGCTCTCAACTACCATTGAAGAGCTCTCTGAAGTATCTTCCGTCATCACCTTCTCGTTCCCGAGAGTTGCTCGCTAAATCCCATGGATTTCATCCCAAATAAACAAGTTTTTCCAACCAAGCAAATTCCAAACTCCATCAGTGAAAGAAGAAAAGGGGAAGCCACTTACATCCACCTCAGCATCCACAGCCAAACCAAGCCTGGTGACACTGTCAGGGCAACTGCCAGTAGGTGTCCAGTAGCCTCTACGTCACGGTGGGTTGATCTCGCTTCAGGTCCTTCTGACCAGCCCGTCAGATCACACCAACGCGCTGCCTCTCTTTTTCGGTCAATCTCAGCTGATGGGTAAAGAGCTGTGGAGACGCTGGAGCATCCCTTCTGCTCCCCAGGAATAACGCCTTGCGGGCAGGGAAGCAGAGGAGGGCTAGCACAAGAGAGGTCTGAGGACAAACAGGGTGTCTACTAAAAGGGACTGCAACTTCGTCTCCTGCTCTCTTCCCGGATGATTACAAAGGATCATTTCCCCTCCTCACGCCCCACACTTCTCCCTCATCTCTTCCATTTTTAAAACAGGGCTTTTCATACCGAGGGAGAAGAACGCAGCACCTGATATTGATTACTCTCTGGCAATAACAACGCAGCCCTCCTCCAAAAGCACAGCCTAGCCACCATTATATTCCAAGAGCAGCCAAAAACATCCCAGGAAACACGCGCAAGAACGCCAGCACGTTTCAGAGTACTCCGCGGAGCAGACCGAGTGGTGTCACACATCTTTCCCAGCTCTAATTACCAGGATTCTCCGATCAAGGTAGAATTACTTACTGATCAAGGATATTATTGATTCTAACCCGTTGGCCTACTGGGATCAGCCTGAATGACACAGCAGAGCCCGGCAGATTAAATACTGCCAGAACATTCCAGGGAAGCTCTGAGGAAAGCTGCTCTTCCCGTTACTGCCTTAGCATATGTCAAGTTTCACAGCTCGCAGGCTAGCAAGATGCTTCACGCCAGCCAAGGCTAACGGCACAGCATCTCGGCGCAAGCCAACGGCCGGGATGTTTCTCCGTGCAAGTCTTGTGAAGAGGAAGGGGGACGACAGAGTATTTCCTAACGGTTATTCACGTACGCGGTGACGACGAAAGCTCCAGATGGATCACATCTCCACCTCTTCTCCTGCATATATAACCCAGTGCTGACACCTTTCCAAGACCATTTAAAGCAAGCATCCAAGGAAGGTGGATTTGATTGTTTAAGGAGTTACAAGCTTTGACAGAACACACCATGACCGCTTCTTTGGAGAATTCAAATACCACCTTCCTTCGTAATCTGCTGGCCAGGCTTGACTTGACTGAAAGATCAGGAGGAAACAGAAGCAGCCAGACAAGAAGCGTAAGCTAGAATAGCATCTAGGTGGGGGAAAAAGGCTTGGCTTGGCTGTGGAGAAAGCCACAGAGGTCGTTTTTTTCAAGCCCAACGCATCCATTCATCACCCGCACCCACAAGCTGTTAACGCTGAGTCTGGCAAGCAGCACACACCCACTGAGGGATGAAGGGAAAGCGTCCTTCTCCTCACCTCCCAACGCTCCGCCAGCTGAGCCACGCGCCGGGGTTCTGATTAAACCGACGCTGAACACCAGGAGGTAAAAAGGCAGAAATCCCACTGGAGACGTAACGCAAATACGAAGGAGTAACAGACTTTAAGACAGTTGGCCATTTCATCAGCATAATACGCGGTAAAGGCCTTTGTAGTGGTGAAGGCCTCTCCTTCCCCACCCGTAAAGATCTTAATCTTAAATAATTGCACGTGCACGTTTAATAACTCCTTCATTCATTGGGGAACTCCAAACTGGTTTGTAAACACCGGCTTATTAAGGACAGGAGGTAATAATGGTTTCAGTCCATTACTGGATGGGAACGGCAGAACTGACAGAAACGCTGAAAAAATAAGAATGTTCAATAAATATTTAATTCCTGCAGTGGGAGAAAAAGCCAGCTCTAATAGGGTAGGAAAATGAAATACTTTTCATTCCAGCAGTAAATTAGGAGGTTTCCAAACAGAAACTTCTAAATATATATAGTTTTAAATCGGCAGACGTGGATAACTTGCTCTCAGAGAGTTTCGGAATAGTTAGCCAGAAAAGTTCTTCAGACGCTTTACTCGGATTTTTCACGAGCCTCAGAACAACGAGGAAATACAAGGTAAATGGGAAAACACAGCCCTCTGCCTGTATTCTAAAAAGCATAAGCAGGATAATCCAAGTAATTTTATAACCCCCAGGAGAAATAATGAAATAGAGGAAACCAGACAAGTAATAATAAATTAAAGGCGGGCGATATAATTTATGCAAATTAAAGCTTGTTAATGGAAAAAAGTTAAACTAATAGATCTTTTGCTGAGACAATAGCACTAGTGTGATGTGCTTAGATTTCCGCAAGTTATTTGATCTTACACCACACAACTTTTTGAATGAGAAATGAGAGCATTGCAAGTCAACGTGGCACTAATTAAATGGATTAAAAGGCGATTAAAAGACCTCAGAATAGAAGCATGTAACCAATTCTCCCCAATATTTTTATCGATGATCTGAAAGAAAACAGTCATCACTGATGGTTAACACAGAGAACGCGCGAGTTGTCGGCAAGTAACGAAATCCCAGGGTCACAGACACAAAACAGTCTGGGCTAGTGGGTGGAGGTGGCGTTTGCCCATCAGATGGAGAAGGACCTCACTCTAGGCAGGTTCCTTGATGATGGCCTGTGGCTACTGAACGGGAGTTCCAAAGAGTGAGGTACAAAGCCGTGAGGAGACCAAGAGGCAGGAAAGTGACACTAAACAAATTCCAATTAGCAATGTCATCATCGTTTCCTAAAAAGTGAGAGTTGCTACCCGCTGAAACAATTAACGAGGATGAATGAAGGACAGGCGCAGGATGTTTAATCAAGACTGGATGTTTCCTTAAAAAGAAAAGCACAAAGACAAGCCACCATAAACAGGAACTACTCTGGGGAAGTCCTATTACTTATTACGGTGCGGGAACTCAGTCTTGATAGTAACAGCGGTCTCTTGCCCTTTTAACTCATAAATCTAAATATTTCCGTTTCCATGTCCAACAGCAGAGGTGCTGCTGTCCATGGGGAAGCTGAACCACGGAAAGGGCAGTGCCTGCGTTTCCAAAGGCCACGCCAGGGTCCCAAACCCTGCACAGACCCCTGATGGGAACGGGAATAAAAGGCACGCGGGCTCTGAGAAAGCACGTTTCTGGGTAAGCCAAGTTAAACATCCCAAATAAAAAACTTCACTTGAAATCAAAGGCTGGAGAAAGCAATGTGGGTTATCCTCAGCAGGGAGAAGGGCAAACGCCCAGACACCTGACTGCGAGCCCACAGCATTCGCTGCTCCACTATACTCCAGTGTACGCAGGACAATTATCCTGAAGTGCCGGCTATGGTTTTGATTCTGAAGTTACAAATCTGGTTCTCTTAATGAAACAAACTCTTAATGAATTTGCATAACTATGTTTTGGCTTTCAATGTCTCTCTATCCACAGGAACATGCAATAGGACTGCTGCCAACAGCCACCTCAAAATCTGATGTCTGTTATACTGGGTGGTATATTCAGTGATCATAAATAGCAAAAAAAAAAAAATCTTTCTCTCTAAATGCCCAGTGCTTTGCCCCAGAAGCACATGGTCAGCAGCCATCTAACATGATCCCAATGCCAATTCACAGAAGAGCCCCAAGTACCCAAGTTCCTCATGCTCTTCAGTGTCAGCCAGCTCCACCCAGACAGAGGACAAGCCTTTAGAAAAAGAATCATGCACTGAGATGACATGAAAGAGTTCCAACAAATTAAGGGCAACTTCTCTGGATTACAATTTAAAACATCCACGCGACTTAAAGCTGGAGCGCAATCCTCACCGCAAAAAAATTCCACACTGTGTACGCTTCCAAGCGATTTTCCTTGCCCATGCCAAGAGGCCTCCCCAGGTGCAGGCAGGTCTCCAAACATGGGAAATCACTGAAGCAACCGATACCTGGACTTCATTATGTATTGAACCATGTGTGGGCTTTACTGTACCGCTACTAAAGTTAGAAAGCCAGATTCCTCCCTGGCTTACATCTGGATCCCCCTAAAGCTGGACAGGGTTCATGTGGGGCAGATCGTGATTATCCCAGTTGAAGCTGCCACCTGAAACAAACAGGAACACTGGGTCACTTCCTTTCACACACAGTATTTCCTACTCTTCCAGTAGCTGCACTGGATGTGACACAGCAACAGCTCCTCTGCGCTACCCGCTCCAGGTGTACCTGGGACCTGGCTTCCCAAAGCAGCCAGAGCCAGCGAACGGCAGGACAAGTGAGAAGCTTGAGCACAAGTTGGAATCGTCTTGCTTGTGGGGGTAAAGATCTGAATCCCAACTTTTTCTGTATTTTGGAGTAATCCTGACTTGACACTCCATCACTCAACTCCTCTTTTCAGTGCCCTTGGACTGTGGATACAGGCAGAGGTGAGAATTCACACTGCCGGTATCCTTATGTGCCAAGGAAAAATATTCTACCATTGATGTGTCCTGGGTGAATTCTACACGGTACAGATCAAGACAGAGCTTGGTCTTAAGATATAGCATCACACTAATGTTGTTCTGACTCCTCTGTCCTTCCCTCTGTCTTACTTTGCTGCATGTAACTATTCCCCTGTGATACGGGGGGAGAAAATTAGTTTTTGTTCTTGTTTCTAGAGCTTAGGATTCCCATCACAACAAAAAATTACTCTCAAGATCTAAGTTTTTCAGCATCACACAGCTAAAGGAAAAGCACAGTAGCTTGGAGAGTATATAATTTCAATTGTTCTTTAATCATACTTTTTATTTTAGACTCCATAGTGGTTTAAACACAACAGCAGAGACATCAATGGAAAACCTAAATCCTCCCATAGCGTGGATGACTTTTTCCCTCTGGGAGAGGAATGCTTACCGGCCTCACAGAATTACTTTTACTTAACTTATTTCTGAGAAATCCATCACAGCAAGGTGAGACTTCAGAAAAACAGACCCACATTGCTGATGCAAACAAGCGCAGATTCACAGCTTCCAGCCCCGAGTTACCAACTCAGGAAGGTTTTAAAGAATCAAACTGTTAATTCTGGGGTTAAAAAAAAACAAACAGACCAAATGTATTATATTTTAATTCAGAATTAAAAGCATCCTTTTAAGGAGCACGTAGGCTGCCCTTCTCATTCTGGATGGGCTGTTCTTGACTACTTTGAGACCACATATGTCCACTGCACCTGCAAAAACCTCAGCAGCGGTACTTGGAGGTGCACCCGAAGGACACCACCGCTAGCAAAATAAATAAATAAATGAATGAATGAATCAGCCCTCTGCTCTGAAAGAGCCAATTTAGCTTGATAAGAAACAAAACTGCCTTGAGAGCCAGAACACACCAAATTCTCCATGCTCTGCTGGGCATCCTCTGATGCGCACTCCATTTTGATGCAAGCCGTGCCAGTCTGAAGATGAAAAAGTCAGCGGAGTCAAACTGATGTAAATCTGGACCGACGGTGATCAAAACGCAATCCCGCGTTCACGCTGCCATCCCACTTTCACCCACGTTTACTTTAGATCAGAACAGGAGGTTACCAATCCTACCGCAGCCAAGCAGGAACGTGCCAGGCGTGGAAGAGGTCCCAACAGTTTTAGGCACCGGACACACAAGGAGCAAAAACTACCCAGGCATTCACAATATACAACTTCTTTTCTTTCTTTTTTTTTTTTTTTTGGTAACTGACCTTAAAACGTTATAATACTTAAGACTAACAGTGTGCAATCCTTAAGTAACACTACTACTGTAAACTCCAGTTCATTGAACCATCACGGAAGAATCTTGTCGTGCCTTCCTTTGTAAGTGCACTTTACGGTTAAGTGGGTGAATCACAAGGGGGAAGTAAAAGAGGAATTGATATCATAGTCCCCCCTGGGGGGGCAGGGGGAAGAAATAAAGATGTTTGTGTGGTTCACCCCATGTCACGGAAAAAGAGATCTCAAGAATTACAGCTGTGACGAATGGTGGGAAAAGTTATTGATCTAAAAGAATTCATTTTTACTATAAGGGCTGGTACTTTTACTTATTTAATCAAGGCCTGGCGTCAAATCACTGTGAATTTCAGGATTATCTAATTCCATCTAATCTCATTCAATCACTGATGCTCCAGCCTGTGGCAGAAAGGAATGCTTGCCCTTTCCTGTCTTCAGGGGCGATCTGCGGTTACCCTAGCAACACAGCACAGCAGCTTCCACACAGCCCAGTCCCACCTATCACATCCATCTCCAGATAAAAAGAAAGGATGGGGTTACAAGGGAGTTTTTGCAATTTGATGGGTAGAGATAGGCAGAACAGCAGCTACCACTGGAGAGGAATCCACTCATAACTCGGAATTAGCAAAGCCCCGGAGACTCTGCGATAAATACGAGCTGCTAGGGGTAACAGACTCATAGACAGCAAACTGGTCTGGTACAGTGGTCTGCTTGCTTTCAAAAGACAGAGGAAAGTTTTATACTGCAAAGGTGCGGTCACTAAGAGGCCCAAGTTAACTGAAGCAGTTTAAAACCCCAGAGCTGCTTTCTAAATTATCTGAAACAATCACACCTCCCAGCACTAAACTGGGAACCAGCTACAAGCAAACACACAACTTGGCTGCAGTGTCACCATCAGAAATATTTTAGATGTATTTTCTAGGCTGTCAAGTCTCTCTTCTATCACCAAGAGCTCTCAAGTCTTCCTGCTTCTCAGCTCTCTGGAAACCAATCAAAAAAGTTCTACCTTCCCAACTGTAATCAGTGCAAGAAATAGCAGGTACTGCCTGTCGTCTTACAACTTAGGACAGAAGATGATGTTACTCTTAGAAATGTTCACTAAACCTTACCAGGGAGTCACATTTTTTTCCACTTTACAACGTGATAAAAGAAAAGGCCACATCAGGGCTCAGGTTTCTCTATGTGAGTGGGCAGAACTCGCTCACAGACAACTCCTTCAGCTTGCACTGAGGCACGACGAGGGCTCCTGCCCCACGGCACTGCTCCCACGCCGCTTCCAAAGCGCTGAGGGCTGGACGCGTGCTGGCAAACGCCTAGGACATCTCTAGGAGCAAGAGCTGCTGCAGCGGCACCCGCACAGATGAACGACACCTTTTTCTGGCAAGCACCCCGCTGAAAAAAGCAAAGCTGCTCATATGAGCCCCTAGCCCAACACCGCTGCACAGCACGCACAGGGACAACAGCCTCCGCTGATGTCTGCAGGCATCACACCAAGGCGAGGTGGTCTCCAACAACCTGGCTTCTTGTCAAACGCTGGCCCAAGTTTCTTTTTAGCCAAACATGTAAAAGATTAAAAAAAAAAACAACTTACTTAGCATACTGATTGATGCTAGCTCGACATCTTAAAAGGAGGGATTTGACGTGCAGGAATATTTTGTGCAGGTAATCAAAGGAACAGGGAAAATTTGGGCTTGATGGTGTTCCCAGATTCTGTGGCTTTGTATGCATGTGCAAAATAAAGCAAAATCAGCCAAAGATAAACATCCCATGTTGACTAGAGTTAAAATAAATGAGCAAGAACTTTCATTTCCAAACTTGGGAATTCCCTCCACTCATCCTTCCTCATTCTCTGACACTTTACAGGAAAATCCCACATCAGATTATATTTATGACCCAGGGGAATGCGTCATTTCCTCTCTGTTCTCACTGGTTTTGTTAAAATAACAGAGCCAAAAATAAATGGAAGGAAACGCACTGCTCCAACAGCGGAGGTGGTACCTACGGAAGATTTACCTTCACACAAGGGCGGTACAGGAGTAAAGCACAGGTGCTAAAGGTGTCCTCAATTTTATTTACAAAATTGCACAGGATTCCTGCAACAATAAATTAACTCTTCAGGAGATGTCTTTCATTGCCCTCAACTGGAAAACACGGCTTTGGGACCAAGCCCTGTAATGAGTTTTTCACTGACATCAACCAGGAGTGAGGAAGGTGAGCACTTCCTAACAGAAAAAAAGCCCCGAAGTGGTGAGAATGGTGAATCTTCAGCTGAGGAGTAAGTGAAGATGATGCACTTCAGTATGGAGAAGGAAGAAGGGAGAGAAGAGGACATAGATGCCAAACAAGAATCTGTGTAGCAAGACGTTTTCCAGACAAAGGAAAGGACTGTGCATAAGAGAAACAGAATAAGACAATACAGAAGGAAAAAAAAGAACCAACCAACAAACAAGAAACAGCAAACAAAAAAAAAAATTAAAATGAAAAAAAAAATTATACATAAATCGAAGTGATTTTGCAAGCATAAAATTCTAACCAAGCATGACTTCATTAAAAACAGAGCAGATCTCTTTTCCAAAATCTAGGGCCAACAGCAAACTGCTGCTCCGCTCTCCCTGTCTCATAACGGAACCAGAACAAGCAATCTGAAAAGTTCATCAGCTCTGGAAACTTGAACTAGTCGATAGTTTTAAACCTCAGGAAAAGAAAAACGAACAAAGTTTATGAGGGAGTTAATTCTGATCCTTCAGTCACCTCTGCCATTCAGATCCCACGTTCACTAACGGCATTTGCCACCAGGCTCCAAATTAGCGCTGATCCCTTTGAGTAAGGCCAGCCAGTTTGGACACAGACCACTGCAAATTAAAACCAGGTGTCTCTGCCCTGCAGCAGCAGAGACAGCCCTAAGCAGTTTAATGACATCTCTAAATAATTTTGACAGCAAAATTACTTATCCTATGTCACCTTTACACTGCCCTTGACACGCCGCTAACAAGATGATGTTGCTTTCCCTCCTTTTATATATTTATTTATCATTCTTTCTTCCCGTGCTTAACTTTCTTTTCCTCAAACCAGTAGGTTTTGCAGACCTGATGGAGCCCAGCCCGGTTCACCAGGCAGGCCGTGCTAGCTGCAAAGTCCATCCTGCATCTGCTGCTGTGTGTAAAACCTGCTCCAAAAGGGGCTGAGGGCTCTTCTGGCAGCTGAGCCCACCAGAGGACACGCTGCCAGAAGCGACACTGTCTGAGCTCTTCCAGGGAATCAACACCACGCAAAAGCCTGCGGGACAAGGGAACTCCCTCTGCAGTCTTTATGGAATCCCAGGAGGAGGACGTTTGCCTGCTCCAAGCAGAATCCCTCACAGGCGCCAACCTCAGCCCAAATATTCTTTTGCCCTCTTTCAGGGAGGGTTAGCTTGGCCCACTCTTCACAAACACTAAACTGAACTCACAGCTGGATCTTCCTCTGTCCTTCCACCATGCAAGACCTTTTGCATTCAGCTTCTCATTACTGCTCAGCAGAAGACCAGAAATCTTCACTAAAGCTCTTGAACCTCAGCAAACCTCCCCCACTCGGAACTCCTTAAAACCCACTGTAAGATAAAATTATTTTCCTAAGCCATAGCTGCTTATACATCTCCGCAGTTCACTCACAAGACTGCAATCCAATTAATATTTTCCTTTCCAGAGGGTACTTAATAATCCACAAAATTAAATCCTTCGGTATTGTGCTGGCACTCTCAGTGCCATTGATCCGGGTTTGTTCTGCCTCTGTGTAAAATAATAACTAAGCCATTTTATTGGCGCAACACCCGACTTCCAAATCTCCGACAGCGGATAACTTCATGCCCTGTTCCTGAGCGGAGTCTGAAGAGCATTAGGAATAACTTCCAACACAGAATATACACTCAGGAGCACCTCTCTCATCCACACTGGTTCCCATTCCAAGTAGTCAGTTTTCCCGTGTGAAATGACCCAAGAGCAGCAGACAGACGTGTTCCCATCGCCCTCGGACTGGAAACCCTCGCAAGCCAAGGCTGCGGACTCAAACTCAGCACCTCTCCGCAGCACTGGATGGGATGTGTGAGCCTCCCACCCCACGGCAGAGCACGACATACCTTCTCTTCAGTTTCTCTATAAAGGTGATGTCCGACAGGTTTTGAATAAACTTGTGTTAAGCATTCAAGTTTAACTGACAAGTCTGCAGTGCAACACACACACTCTAAAAATCACCTGAGTGATCCATCACCTGATGAAGTCCATTAAAAAAAAACAATTAAAAAAAACCAAAAAACAAAAAACCCACAAACAAAAAAACTCAACCAACTCAAAAAACCCCAGCAAATCCTAACCTAAACAAAATACGCTGAATTAAAAGCAACAGTCCAAATCAGCATGAAACCACAAATAAAAATCAACAGACTGTGCCAAAGACCTTGGGGGGATAAGAAGGTTTATAAGTCTGCTTTACGTTCGTAAGGCAGCCCCCAGAGATACGAAGGCAAAGTTATGCGAACAGTTCCCTTCACATAAACCCCAAGATTCTCCAGCTCCAATCCTTAAGTCCCCAGCAGCTCAGAAAGGAACCTAAATCTAATCTCTATTCAGTTAAAAGTAAAATTTCAGACTTAATCCTGCCTCTACAGGCAGCCAACTAAGCTTCCCAGTAGACAAAGTCCTCTTCTCACAGAAAGTTCTCTTGAACGACTCATGTTCGGGTGGGAGACTCCCCTTTTTGGGCCAGCCTCTGAATTTGGATCCCACAACACAGGGATCTACCCAGTACCTTCTTTCCCAGTGCAGCTCTGCTCCTGGCTTTCTGGGCAAACTGGGGAGCAGCTCCGTGGCCAGGAGAGCATCACTAGGGAAGGGCAGTGAGCGCAGCGGCAGCCAGAACCCAAGAGCACAAGTCAGCCAAAGCCACAATTTGGGGGAGACGCAGAGCTGCCTTGCACCTCTGAAACAGGGAGACAGGAGAATGTTCAGAAATCTGAGGGATAAATAACAGGGACTTTGTTGATTACTGGCATTCAGTTTTCAAGTAAGCTGATAGCGACTTTTTCCATCTTTGACAAAGTCTTGGACTAATGCCTTAACCTCGGGGGCATCAAAAGAAAACAACAACGATGACGACAATAAGCAAAAAGAAATAAATAAAAATAATCACACAGAAATCAAATCAAGAGCAAAACACAGCACCAGTAAGCAAATTAATTACCATTGTCATTGACCAAGTCATGCACAGTTACCACGTGTCTTGGCATGCAACAAAGGAAATGGGGTAAAAAATTAAAAATAATCCTATCATGCTTCTTGTTTTCTTCGAATAAGGATATATCATAATAGCTTTTTAAAAGCTTGCCTTTCCTTCTTTACCTGTGACCCAAATCTCAAAACCCAACATGAGCTGCCTTTCAGACAGGCACTGTCCAAGAAAAGATGGGAAAAGAGGATGAGGAGCGGTCAATGTCCAGTCCTAGCACGCTTTCAGAGGCAGCACGGCTGGCATGAAAAACACAGGAAGGGTCACGCTGCAGTACGGGAAACAACCCACGTCTGTCTGTCACAAGGAATATCTCTCTTCTCTTACACTGGGTATGTGATGCCGGACTTTGCAAAGCTAAGGTATCTTGTTTGAGCAATAAAGATTTTAGTGTTGTTCTCAGGACCATCAGGTTTCCCCCTCCCTCTGGCTGAAAAGACCACCGCTGGTGAGCCCCCCATCAAGACCAGCCCCAGCTGTGGGTTTGCAAGTGGAAATGGAGAGAACGTGTGAGCGGGATTTGGAGCACAGAGGGAAGTTCGACAGGGACAGAGGGAACCCTGTAGTGAATGGGTTTCACCAGAGCAGACTGGAATTCGTCCAGAGCTCCAAACGAGATGAACTGTGTCTACCCAGAACCGGCAAGTACAAATATGGGGGAAGACCCCTGTTCACAGCTGACAACTTACTTTGTGAATGCTTGGCATCAATAAATACATAAATAAATAAATACAAATTGAAGAGACCGAGACCTGCACCATTTCTCCCCTCCAGATCTGAAAAATCTCAGGTGCCAAGGCTGGGGGTACAAAAAAAAGGGGGGGCAGGAAGATGGGAGGCAGAGCCACCCTCCAGAGGGGCACGGGGTGGGGTACAGTGTCCCGTGCCCCCACCCTGCGAAGCTGCCAGCACCGTGCCCCGCAGCACCGCTCCCCCACCGCACAGCCCGCCCGGGGGGCGGCTGCAGCCTGGCTCTGCCCTCCGGCCCCCCCCAGCGCCTTCC
>WHYT01017829.1:253534-277439 GCA_009806455.1 Tetrax tetrax
ATGCGGGCACCCTGCCCGCTGGATTCCTAGGGCATCCAGGAATTCTGCTCCCATGCCCGCCTGGGCAGGCTCCCGTTGTGGCCAGCTATACCCTCAGAAGGCAAGGCTGGAGCCTTCTCCTTTCCCGTGCAGCACGACTCTGCAGACGGGGTATAAATTTGTCTGTCATTACAAGCTGTCTAATGACATGGCACAAGGGCCATGTGAAACTGCCCCGAGAGGACAACATGGCCCAAACTTCAGTTGTGTTGTTGTTAACAGAGATTTGTCACATCAACAAGTTAGAGTTCCCCTACCTTTGGATGCTAAGTAGGATCGACTATGCTGGAAGAATCCTACCTAGAAGGGAAATAAAAATAAATTATCCCCTTAAACATCGTACAAAAAATACACCCCACAAGTCTCACAAGGTGGTAGAACAGAGAGAGTTCTGCATGAGTTCTGTCTGAGAGTTCCTAGAAGAACAAGAAGTTCTCCGCTTTGTCCCAAGGTGTGCCTCTTACTGCTTGGTTTCTTACAGGGGAGGTGGTGGCAAGTTGAACTTGCCTTCCAGACAGCGAGAAACGGATTTGCTGTTGTGACAATCAGCCATTGTCGCAGTTACCAGGGCAGTTTCTGAGCAATAACTGCCCCTGCCACTTCAGCACCATCTCTCACAGCATCCTCAGACAAGACCACCACCTCCTAGCATCTTTCTGCAGACGCTGCTTCTAGCTTCATTTCACTGGTGGAGAAACTTAAGCGTAAAGAGGCTGAGATCCAGAACAGGAGCGCTGTGCTCATGCTGGGGTTCTGCAGCTACTCATCCCGCTATGAGTAAATACCAGCACACTCGTGCACGAAGCGATTTGCCTGAGATCTTACAGGTGTTATCTTCTGCCCCCTTAGCTCTCAGCTGATAGGTACCCCTCTCTACAAAAAGCCCACTGATGGACCTCTTGTGGGACAAGCTATTGCTTCATGCCAGTGAAGGCAGAGGAAGCTGCCTCTCCAGGGTTCAGCAGATTTGGGAACAGAGTCTAAGCCCCAAACCTCATTTTTCCTCTTGACGCTACTTGACCATGACCCTCGTTTCTTGCCTATTTATTCTCAAGAAATGCAAGCTCTGGGAGCCATCCTTGCTTCTGGCTCTAATGAAGGAGGCAGATACACATACCCATCAAACCCTCCCATTTAGGCTTTCAGGCTTAGGCTCTTATTCTTAATGCTTCTGATTGCTCAAGATGACAGGAGGAAAATCATTTTCTATTATCACCTAATGAACCAAGGAAAATGCTTGGAAGAGGCTCTGGGAGACACAGGCTTTCTCTGTGAAAGCACGTAAGAGGATTCTGGATGGAGGTCAGGTGAGAAGGCCATACACTGAGAACCGCTCGCTCTTACGTGCCCAGAAAACCTTCACACCCAGCGTAGCTGGAACTGTACTGAGCTCCCTGCAAAGGCTTGAGAGCTACTTCAGACTTCCTTTGACTCCATCTTATGTGTAACTTGGCTTCGTGCAACTGATTTCTTTTCCCTTTTTATAGGGGAATGGATATCATTCCTCAAAGCCTTCTTTCTCTTTTACAGCCATAAAGGTTACTATTCTTCTTCCTGCTCCGTTCCTAATGGCACCTTCACCTCCAAGTATGGAGAGTGCTCGGCCACAGCCTTCTCCAAAGACAAGTCTCCATGCTTCCTCTAGGAAGGGCCACAGGACAGTAGAATAAGGATGGCCTTCATCCTCCAGGAACCAATTCTGCCATGGTACTTCCTTCTAGGCTTCTCAGATCTCTGTGGTTTGGATGCACGCTCAAATCTCCTAACACTACCTTGCATTACCATCCAGCCTGCCCTTATCAAACAGCTGCCATGAGACCTCTCCTAACACAGAGAACTTCTATTTACCTTTTATTTTAAAGGAAAAGGTGATTTGCCACGGGATTTTCCCACTGCACGTCAGCTCTGTTGCTTTTTATCTCTAAAGAAACTGGGCTCAAGTCTAGACCTAGTCATAAAGTGAAGTGAACATGCCAAGTCTTCATTCTAGAAGGGCAGCATCTACTTGGCTTGTTTCATTCCTGGAAAAGACAGGATGCCAGTCATGGTACGGGAGCATTGGCCAAGCTCCATAGCGATCCAGCACTGGAAGAGTAAGGCCTCATGATGATGGGTCAAGATGAGGTGCATGGCTTGGACCAGGCAGGGTTTTCCCCACACACGAGGGGTTCTGATAGAACTCAGTGAAGTTTGGGGGGACTCAAGAGGCACAGGTTCAAGCTGATTCTATCACTCTCTTACAAGTACAATGTTACCAACACGTCCTCCCTGCCCCTCCTCACTAATAAAGACCAAGAGCTCGGCCTGGATGTCCGAGTTCGACAGCAGGAGCCTGAAGTTGTTCAGCTCCGCTCTCTTAACAGCAGAGCTTTCGGGATTAGTGTAAAGAGATTCACCACTGGCGAGCAGCTCAGGGAGCTCTAAGCAAATCCATGCACACGTGGTTAGAGAGAGAACCAGGTACGCTTTGCAAATTCCACACTGAGGAGCGGGAACACGTTTTCAAGTCTAGGGGCACCACGTCTTTTTGTTGTGTGTTTCCACGGCACCTCGCAAAGCGAAAGCATGATTCTTAATTTGCACACAGAAGCACTACCACAGTAAACATAGTAAATAGTGATCATTTTCCAACATGTAGTTCTCCACCTCTGGAATACCTCATGTTGGATTGAAACAAAACCTGGATCTTTTATTTCTCTGAGGTCAAGTGCGTCAACAATTGCAAAGAGCTAGCTGTGCTCTAAAGCATTTTACAACAAGAGTTGGTGGTTCAAGCGCAGGTCTGAAAGTTAAGAAATAAGGATTTTCCTCCTTATTCTATCACTAATTTCACAGAGAAGTTACTTATCCTGGATACGTCTCCATTATTCTACCTGTAAAAAGAGGGGAAATTTCCTAAATGCAATTTGTTATTTACATGTGTGACAGTCAACCTCTGAGTTTCTAACTGAGATCAAAGGTCCTTTGTGCCAAATGTTTTAAAAGCTCATTGCAGATGTAGGCCCTGCCCCTTTACAGGAAAGACAGGTTGAGGCTGGGAGGAGAGAGACGCCCAGGTACATGTAAAATGACCAGCCTGAGTTCACAAACTAATCCAGAGCTTCTGTCTTTGTAGGATTCCAGCACGGACACCACACATGCCGTCTCTGGCACCATTATGCCTCTGCCCAAGCTACGCTAAATGAACAGATACAACGTTCTGTCAGCACAGCCACATCTATAGCACTGGTCTTGCAGCAGCAGGTCTGTAGCGTGAGTTTCTCACAATCCAAAAGTAACTATGCCAGTAACGTTCTGTCCCGTACCCCAGAAGAGCTTAGATAATAAAAGACATCTTCCAACAACTGGTGTAGTATGCACTCAATCATGTCGTTTCCCCCAAAGATGTTGGGGTGCTTGGCCTTTTATGACTGCAAGTTAACAGCTCCTCTCCCCACTTCCCTATCTTTCCACAGAATTACCCTGCCACTATCACATCAGCGACGGAAAACAAACCACCCTGTCCCTACCAAATCGCCGAGACTACCAAAAGACAGGGAAGAGACCAAACAGCCACACCACCACCTCCCGAGCCAGCCACATTCACGCCTTCCCCACTCTCTTCCACAGTCTCAGAGAACTCCAAGGCTGTCTAACAGCCAGGATTTGCTGCTTTTTGTCTTTTATTCCTCGCCAGGTGTAGCCCAGCTCTACGCTCGCTGCACGCGAACTGCCAGCCACGCTGACACAGTGGTGCTCGGCGGGATCGGGATTGGAGGTAACCGTGGCCTCAGGCCAGACTGCTTCATTATGAAAGATATTTTGACAGCCCAGCAGCAAGAGCAGCAGCAGGGAGGGCACAGGTGGGATTCAGGGGAGGAGGGTTGTGGAGGAGGACACTGGAAAGGGCTTTGCCTCTCAAAAAAATGCTTTCTCAGGAACTGCCAGGCTGTACCCCTTTTAATCCCACTGATCCAGAATGCTGCCTTTTACACCAGTTTATTGGAGTGAAAAAGGAGCACCACGAAACGCAGAGTTTCTTCTGTCTTTCTTGGAAGTAGGCTCATGGTAGTATGAGCTGACACAACAAACCAGAGCTGTACATTGCATTTATGGCTAACACAGGCATTTTGTCTGCTTCCAAGAGAACAGCCTGGGACAGTCAATGGTGGTTTAAGGAACTCTCTCATCAAACGGTTTTCATAAAACACCTCTTTCCAAATCACCTTCCTTACAAGTGCCCTGTATAGCTATGTGACCAGTCTAAGTAGATCAGTACTCAAAAAAAATGGAGGAATTAGATATCTGCGGGAGAGAAGTGAAGCAAGTTTCATCTGGGAGGCAAGGACTCTAATTCTAAACTAGCTGCTCCCTTCTTTTAAATAATGAGTAACCTCCCTTGCAGGAACACATTTTCTGCTCTGACTTGGTATGGTGGGTTCATACCTAGCGCTCGGAGACCTCTGTGTGCTGGTACACACACCGCACGGCGAGAGTCGCCCTGCGACCGCGCTGGGAGGCTGGCTGTGCACCGAGCGATCGTCTTCCTTTGTGATGGCACTGGAAAACCTGTCAAATGATCGGAGGAGTGATTCATCTCTTCCTTACTGGTTCAGTAAGTAAGTTCAGGTACATTGTGGTAACTTCGATCAGAATCAGCCTTGAGATCTCTACAACAAAAAGTTTAAATCCTATTTCCATTAAAACCAATGGCAAATTTTTACTGACTTTGCCCTTCAGTGTCCCACAATTTAGCAAGAGATTGCCCTTTTCTGCAAAGGTTTTGGAAAACAACAAGTTTAGCTACACTCAAGTGATGCCTCCATGATGTATAAAAAGCACCTGGAGAAATCACCAGTGGAGTAAGGCCTTAAGTATCGAGGCCGCTGTTCCAGTAGCCATTCTCTCTGACCCTTGTTTCTAAGGGAAGAGCTGCCTTCTTTGCTTTTCCAGCCGTTGGACAGCTTCCCCGTGCTTCTCTCTGCATTAACTACACTTCTTTGTGCATATTGCAATTAAAAACACATCTTTCTCACTCATTTATTTCTCTCTCCTCAGAGTTATTTATTGCTAATTCGTAACTGTTGTGAAAGAGTTAAGATACCACAGTTGTAATGCAGAAGAAAGCCTCCAGAAGATTCTTTCTTTTTTTTCCTAAAGCCTTTGTTTGTGCTACTCTACTCTATCCACTGCTAAGAAAAACTCACTCTACCAAAAGATGTCGAGATGATGGTCATGTTGTATTAATCTAAAGCCTGGCTGTGTCCCAACACTTGTGGATCACTCTTTGTTACTTCTCTTCCCTAACTTCCTGCCTGCCTTCCCTCCTACAATCATCGTAACAAAGAGATGCGCTGAAAAACTGTCTATCCAAGAATCTGGGTCTGGCTGGAATCTATGGCTGGGTTAAAACAATAAAAAATTAGTGACCATTGAAAAGAAGATAACATTAGGTGTGCCATCGCAATGTCAAACGGTGCCATAAAAGAACAAGGCACAGTTCTCTCCCTAATTCACAGGGTATACAAACGTGTGTGCACAAACAGAGCACTTTTTTAAGCTAGGAAGATGAACCTTCTTAGCTAATCCTTTGGAAGTAACGTGTCAGAAGATCTAGTGTAATCAAGGTGTGACTGCTCTTAATACACGCTAGAAAGATCAAATTAAAGACCAGGTAGAACCTGCCCTGACCAATTTAGGAGGTGCTGAAGTACACACGACCTGATCTGGCATTGGGCATCTCTGCAGACAGGTTTTGTGGTGTATTAAACTAACCCTGGTACTCTGAGAAGACATCACACAGGAGCTCCATCAACATGGACCCAAGTTTCTATGGGGAATTCTCCCTGAAGTTTGTGCTGCTGTGCTTTCTCTGCAATTGTTTCATGGACTCTAGGTCAACACCAGTACAGGAAGGCAGTCAACTTCAGCGTCACAGTGAACAGAACTCTTACATGGTCTCTTGTACGTGTACATGCTAGTGGAACACAACATACCCAGAGACGTACCTACGAACAGACACGGGCATAAGCAGAGTCTCCAGTGGACTCACAGAGACATACACACAAACAGCTTGGTACTCATTCACTACTCACTCGTGCCTCCATCATTATCAATAAATGCGGGGTCGGGACCACATGAAGGTTTGTCTTGCTTGGGTTTGTTTTTCTTTTCTTTTAAATCTTAACATTCCTAGAAAAAGAGACTCAGTCAAGTAAACTTGTTGTTACGACTACACTGCAACAGAGTGCTTTAATCAAACAAAAACTTACATAAGATATACGAAAAGAATAACAAAAACAAAGCAAAGGGAATTTTCCAAAAATATGTAAACAGGCTTTTACACATTTGAATTTTCTCATGGTGATTTGACTTCCTTGGAAGAAGAGCAACTTTCCTGCTCCTTCCCAGCAAATGCAGCCCGCTTGTGGACAAGAGAAGCTGCCTGCTGCAACCAGTTAGTACCAAGTTTTATTTGTTTGTCAGACTTCCAAACTGGAACTTTTCTACATGTGGAGTCAGACATTCCAACTTCTACTTCTGCCTATTTTGCTTCGCTGTGTGACTGCAGCAGTTCACCTAGCGACTCCGAACTCAAGTTCTTCGCTCATAAACCAGAGAGAAAACATCTCCGTAAAGCAGAGCTGGGAAGCACAACTCTTCAGGTGTTCACACTCCTCATTTACTTCTATCTCATGCTATAGACTTCTGTACCTCTGTTTTTCTCAAGTTCAATAACTCAGTCACTGAGCAAAACCAAGTAATTGTGAGCCATAACACGCCACAAGTGGCAATGCAGAAATGTCAGAGCAAGCCGCTTACAGGTAACTTTGGTGCCTGATGCCTAAGGTTGTTCATCTAAACTCTCTGGCAAATACTTACAAATAACTATTTTGTTGACAGCAGGAGAAAAGGAATTTGTTTGTCATGCATCTTCCTTGCCTTAGCCAAAACCAGTCTGTGTCCAGGCACGACACAGACTCTTTTCACTCACTCTTCACCCTCAAAAGGCATGGATGCAAATAGATAACGTTGTCAGCACACACCTGAAAAATTACTCTGTACACTCACAAAACGTAAAGTTTTGCTGCAGGAGGAAAGGATAAAAAGGCATTTCGAACACTGTACTGTTCGCAAAAGCTATTCCCTTCATCTGCTGTCTCTAGCACAGGGTGAGCAATAGCTGCAGATAAAGCGAGGGGAACAGCCACCATCCTGTGTCAACCGACGCACGCAGGAGTAGTGACAGCCTGGCACCAAGGGTCAGCCATAAAATAGATTCTGGGTAAACAAGAGAGCTGATTTTTCTTTATTTTGTGCCCTGAGAAAAGACAGGAAGAGCTGAGATATCAAACTTGAGGTTCTGCACATATCAATTGCGAAGAGACAGGCTGCTGAAATATTAGTTTGGCTTTATGGGAGCAGCCATCAGAATTTCAGTCGCTAACATTTCAGCCATATGGGAACTCCCATCTCCTCCTCAGCAGAATAACAGATGTGCCAACAGCTGAAGGGGCAAAAAGCTGGGTTCCAACACACATTTCATTTTCTCACTATGCAGGAAAGACTGAGGGGAAGTTGAGGCCAATTACTGAGGATGAGTAGTGGAGGAAAGAGATCTTTTAAGTTCCCGTCTTCCCTTTTAAGTACATCAAGCATGCAGACATTTCTCACACGTGCTTTGCACCCAAAAGCAATGCTGGCATTAGCCATAAAACCACTGCATATAGGTTAAGGCTGCACTGACCCCAAAATAAAAACCCCTAATCCCTTGTAAGTATCCAGAAGACACTCAAGTCCACTACCACCCACCCGCTTGTCACCCTCCTGCAGTTGTTAAGGCGTCTGTCGCTGCGGCACGGTCTCTAATCACAATTACAGCAAAACACTGATTAGGATGCACATGGGAACATCATAGGAAACAAATATAAAATTGTCTTGACAAAGTAACTGAATGCCTTTATACGGGCAGTATTGCTTTTAATTAGCCTTAATTTCCAAAGAATTCTTACTTTCTAAAAAAAAAAATCTTTATGGATCCATAAATTATTGAGTGGAAGATTCTCCCCCCTTTCTCCTGCTAGTATCTGAGCGAGCAGACCTAGCGTAACTCACCAGGGAATCTGCTGTATTTGACTGCACGAATGCTCACTGCTCCAATATATTTGGTATTTTCGTTATAACTGCAACGATCGTATCAGTTCTCACCCAGCGCATATGGAAATCAAACCCAGTCTGGATTAACCTCCAGACTACCACAAACACGTTGTGCTTCTCAGAAGTAACCTGTGAGTTTGTAGACGTGCACGTAAGCACACACACAGGCTCTATACACCAACGCAATTTTATGCCTCATTCTAATCAGATTTGTAGTTTGCTTCTTGAAATACAGTAATGCAAATAAAACTATTAATTTGCCTCTTTATAAAATGGATATGACTTTATTAGCGTCAACCTCGAGAAGTCCAGGGCATGGTGCAAACGCAGGTAAATGGATCTGCTGATGGTTGTTACATCCACATTATTCAGGGCTGAGCCCCCCATTCTCTCTCTCTTCCTCCCTTTGTCTTCTGGTCCTCAGCCACTGCTCATAGTTTGCATACGTCCCTACCATTTGCTTCCATCCTCACAGAAGCAATACCCCGTGTTGTTGCTCTCAGGACATGTGGTGTGGTACAACAGGAGGACAGATCTAGAGACCAGAAGTCATCAAGCCAACTCTGGAACAGCAACTTAGAGACCTTTCTGAGACAGTTGACACCTGTCCAGATCCTTAATTCCACTGACTGAAAAGTATTTTAAATTATTAAATTATTTCTTCAGCACTAACAATACTCTATAAAATTTCTGTCTTTGAGAATTTCAAATTTCATGTCATCCCATTCTTTTTTTTTTTTAAGAAGTATGAAATGCCACCAGGCTGAGATGCCACCCCTCTGAGAACAGACTGAAACCCACCAAATCACCACCACCAAGGGGGTTTCTTTGGAGGAGGTCTGGCCAAGTAGAGGCACAGGGCCAGTCTTCCTTATTGTAGTGGCAGGAAAACAAGCAAGCAAGCACACAGTTCAAAATGAGATACAGTTCTGTGTGTGCCCCACACCTTTTTGTAAATATTTTAGACCATTTCGGCAGTGTGGTTTTATCTTCACTTGGAGTTGACAGCAGCCACTGCTGCATGAAAGCTCCGAAACAGCACCAGCAGCCAGAATGCCTCTATTGAGACAAAGCAGGGAGAGAGATCTGAACGACCTGCTTCAAACAGCTCGTACTCCAGTGCCCAGGCAAAGATTCACACCATCTAAGAAGGTTCCTAAAAAAACCCATAAAACCAGCCCCAAAAGCAATAGACAACCTCCCCTTGATTATGGAGATCACAGTAATGTGTCTACTTAAATTTCAGCCATCCATCCTTGAAATTCCTCAATATTTGTGTTCTGTCATATCCTTTGTGGAGCAGAGCTCGTATCCAAGGAGCGTGGTACCCACAGTGCATTCACAGACTCTTTTCAGATTCCACCGCTTGCCTCCTGAACCGTAATTCAAGCGCGGCTCAGGGCTGAGAGCTGCCCACCCCCGTTCCCTGGGGATACCAGCACTAGCAGAGATGTCAGCTTTGACCCCCCCTTGCTGAGGATTCTCCTGTGTGTTGTAACGTAGGGATGATGGGTCCCGGTCCCCTCGCCATCAGCAGCCCTGGAAGGGGACACAGGTCCATGCAGTGCTCATGATCAACAGCCAAGACTGACAAGAGCACGCATGCCTGGGTGAAGGCAGCTTTTTCTTCTTGGAGCTGTAAGCCTTCACGCTAAGTGTGTGACTGGGTGTTTTAATTGGTAGGGAGATCCTCAGGAGGTTGTTACTGGGAGTGGCTGGCACATCCCATCCAGCTGTGCCACTATGGTATCTGGGCACTGGTAGCTCATTTCAGATTGTAGCTGATGATGGAAAACATCTCCTTAGAAAACTGCGGGCCCTTCAGTGACACCAACGCCCTCCTCTGTGACATTCCCCAGGACTGTTACAAGAGCCAGGGTTTGCCTACACTAAGAATTTTACCACTAAAATTACAGAGCCATTTCATACTGTGGAACTCCACTTGGGAAGCTTTTCTGAGAGAGGTACTTTTCCAATCTTATTTGTATTACCCAGCTGGGGAAAAGCATTATTCCTTGGAATAATAACTGACATCGTACTGTTATACCTACAGTACTTTAACTACACTGACACCTGGGTAACTGGTACTTTTTCCCAAGCAACAGACCTTCTTTCTCCATCCCTATCATTCTCCATTCTGCCAGTACTGTGCCACAGGATACGTTCTTCTAGAAATACTACAGAAACCCACAGTGCAACGACAGTTTGTAATCAGAGCTTCTGTGAGACCAAGCGTTTCAGGAACGGATTTGTCTCCTCATGGAACAGACAGGAAGTGCGACTCTTCCTCCCCAGCTGATTTCTGTTAACACCTTGATCTGTAGCCCATTAATGAGCAACTTACTGCAAAAATTACATCTTTACATTTCACACTGTTTTGCTTAGGTTGGATGTACTGCTCATGAAAAGATCTAGCTGCTAGAATCAGGTTTTCAACATGCATATTTACAACAATAAGTTCAAAATTCCCTTTCCATTTATGTTCTTGGAGCTGTCTTCAGGCTTGCTGCTGCAGTAGCTACCACTAAATGCCACTAAATCGGTAAATCCATTTATTGGAATAGTCATGCAGAACTGCAGCAATGAGACACAAACTTAATCCAATTCAAACCTCTTCTAAGCAGGAAGAAATAAATATTCAGCTCTCTTCTCCATGAAACTTGAGTAAAAAAGGGTGGAACCTTAAGGATGTGTATGGTAAAGAAAAGGCCATTCAGCAGACAATACAAATAAACTCTAGCAGTATCTTTACAGGGACAAGAAGGTGGTGTCCCAGGCACTCCTTTAGCAAAGACCTGAAAATATCTCTGAGATTGTCCAAGGCCCTTGACTCAAGATGCGTCTTTCCATCAGGTCCCTGAAACGCTCGGCAGCAACATCTGGAAGCCCCATCCAATTATAAGATGAAATGCAGGAGGATCAAAGAGAGAGTTTCCCAGCTCTCATGAGAACAAGCTGGAGCGTGGGATAATTAACAGCTTCTGACTGCTGCTAACCACCTCTCACTCGTTAGCATTTTTCCCTGGCTATCCCACCTGCATGTGCAGTCCCCTCCAGAGTACCAAGTTCCCCTCCACGTGCGTCCCTCTCAACCTGCCTCTAACAACAGTTGCCCTTACACATCCTAGAAATCTGCAGCGGTCTCTTTTCTCCTCTCCCCATTAACCAGAGGCAAAGCCTGTCGGGATGTGTTTCACTGCTTGGGAGCAGGGGTGAGTGGAACAGATGGGGGAGCAGGGAAAAAAAAAAAAATGTTCAGGAGCTTTGGGGATGCTGGTGCATCTGCAGACAAGCAGGCAACACCAGCAGAGAAATACAGCTAAACAACAACAAAATAATATTTACTTTGCTTCTGGTGTTTCCCCCTGTCCAAGGAGTTCTGAGCAGGATGAGAGAGGTGTAATTCACTGTGAGAGAGAAGCATTTGCTCGCTAGTTCCCACTTTTTTTTTTCTTTTTTGAACTGGCAAATGCATTGCAAGCGGCACAGAAGTTCCAAGTCTGAAAGGCACCTTAACAAAGGCGAGGAATCAAGCTGTCAGGAGCAGGATTGAATTGTGAGCTGCTTGCCCTTGCAAAAGAAATGTGGGTTGCACGTGCCACATGTGGGGACCCTGGGGCTGGGTCACTGGATTGGGTTTAAGTGCCTGCTCTTCTCAGGAACAACAGCAGTCAGCAATTCTTCTCTAGGAGAGACTAGCACACAAGGTATAAAATGGAAAGCTGGGACTCAAATCCCCATCACCAGCAGAAGCAAGACCATTTCCCCCACGTGCCACAGCAATTCTCCACAAGACAGGGGCATTTCCTTCTGACAGGTCAACCAACAAATCAGGCCTTTCCCCCGCGCTGTGGTGTCCCTGTCCCATCACTTAGGGCAGGCTCACGTCACAATCCCAGAGACAAAATCCATGGAGGGACCAGGGTCACACTGTCTGCTCACAATGGAAACAAACCAATTGGGCACATAGGAAATCTGCACGCAAAGAAACTAATAAGCTGGAAAAAGCATGAAATGTTAATGAAGATCTGGAAAGCGCTAGGAGATCCTTAGATTGAAGTATCCTAGGAACACAACTCAGCCAGAAACAGCAGATAAGGTCAGCCTAGAGATCGCATTCAATTTTATCTTAAAAATCCCGCTTTACATGTGACTCAACAGAAATATAATAAATGTAAATCATGTAAGTGTTGTCATGTGGATTTTGAGTTTATACTCATATTTTATACTGCATCAGAAACAGTATACTGCGTGGCTGCCAGAACGACACGGTCCTGACCAGGCTGTCCACTACTCGAGCTTACGTGGAGAAGCACCAAAGGCTGTCCCAGGCAAACCTCCTGTCCCACTCCCCACCACCTGACCCGCAGGTAGGAGCGAGCGCTGAGCGGAACTGCAGCCCCATCCTTTTGCAACCCGCCTTGGAGAGCGGCTCTGCCAAGCTGCAGAACCCAACAGGTTGCAGTGCTTCCTGACCGCCATATGCAAAGGCACAGGCTGTAGGCACCGAGAAGCCTGCAAAACCAAATTTCCCCCCCTTGCATGACAGGAATAAGGAGGGGATGAGCTTGTTTAGGAGACGAGGAGTTTCAGCTAGCCGATCCACAACAGCGGAGGCTGGGATGCTGTGTTCTAACGGCGTCTCTAGGTCCGCCAAATCAAATCACGATGAGAAATACATTAGATGCTTTCTTCCCTCTAACTCGGCTCCAGACTGTTTTTTAACAACCACCCTTCCCAAAAGCAGCCTTTTTCCCTGCCGCCTCTCCCTCGCCAAGCAGCAAACGCTGCGGGAGACACCGGAGCCAGAGGGGCGAGAGCGAAAGCAGCGCCGGTCCGGAGCGGGGCAGAGGCAGCAGCGCTGCCGGCCGCCCCGTCGCTGCTCGGGAACCCCCCCGACGGGTCCCCCCCCGCCGCCGCGGGTTGCTGGCAGCGGCCCCGGAGCCGCAGCGTTGCCGCCGGGGAGAGAGGTAATAAATAACCCGGGGAGCGAGGCGCGGAGCCCGGCGGGCGGCGCAGACTCTGACCTGACAAATACCCACTGGAAAATCATCACCTCCCGCCCCCGGGAGCCTGGAGCCAGCCCCGAGCCGGCCCCAGACGGGGAGAAAGGAGGGGGGTGGCTGCGCAAACAGTGGGAGCCGGCCCCGCCGCCCGCCCCGTCCAGCCGCGCCGCGCCGCCGGGGGTGGCGGCAGCGGGGGCGGGCGGCGGCGGCGGGGAGCGGAGCGGAGCGGGGGGAGGCGGGCGGCCCCCGGCACCACACACACACACAGAGCAGCTCGCCCGGCCTCTCCCGGCTGGCTCAGCCCCGTGCCGGGACAAGGAGGGGCGCCACAGCCCCCCCCGAACCCCCACGGCAGCGAGCGGTGCGGAGCGGGAGCCGTCCCGCACGGCGGGGAGGGGGTTTCCCCAATCTGCAGGGACACGGTCCCGGGGGTGCGTGCCCAGCCCTAGAGCCTCCGCTCACCGGCTCCCTGAGCAGACAGCACCCAATTTCCCAGGTGGGGCGAGCAGGAAGAGGGGGGGTGGATAGGTAGATGCTTTATTTTCTGCTCTATGCAATAAAGTGCGATTATAAAGAATATAAGGGGGAGCACAGCTTGAATTCCAATTGGTGGAGAGCCCGTTGTTAACCATCAGGGAACTATTTATTCTCGAGCCTTACTGATGCTCCTTGGTCAATAATGATAAAGTGGGGAGGGGGAAGGGGGGGGAGAAGTTGAAGCCATTATAAAGAAGCAATCACATTACAGAGAAGCAGCCGCAGCAGCCCCCTCAGAATCTACGATTCCCTGAGGTCATGTCTGGTGTGCTCAGACCACTGGCCACTGTCAGTATTTACCCTGCATCATTAACCCACCAAACAGGGTTGGTTGTTTTTTTTTTTTTTTTTTTTCTTCTTGCCAGAAATGACTGATTTCTCAAGCCTGATGGCAATCAGCGTTTGGGAGACAGAGCAGTGCTCCCCCGCTGCTGAACTATTGCCAGTGATATTTAATAAATAAATAAAATAGCTGGATGGTGGACCAGCTCCTCAGAAAAAGGGAAGAAAATGTGTCTGTCTATTGCCATTAAATATTTGCTGCTCCCCAGTTCTGACACTCGTTCATACAGACAGACATGTGGCATGCAGGCATGCTTGCCCTAATCCCTGACCAACACCTAAACCATTATTATTTACTGTTTGCATCGCTGTTCCATCTCAGAAGCAGGACCATACTGCATGAGGTGCTGCACAGACAAAGGACAGGAGCCAGTCCCTGCCCAAACAGCCAGCTGATGCACTCCGAGGCTCCGCTCTTTTTTTGCATCACTGAATTCCACATGAGTTTTGCCGAGGTTTCAAATAGGATCAGAGTCACACCAGGCCAGCTTTAGAAACTTCAGGCATCCAAACTGGATGCCAGATCAAAAAACGCAAACACAGCACAGAAACCTAAGCTCGGAGTTTGTTTCCTTTGCTCTGCCACAGGGGAGCTGGTTGCATTTGAAGGTTTTGGTTAACTCCTCCTTCACTCCTCGCTGGCACCACTCCATCACAGGGGCTCCACAAACCACACAGGGCTGCACACAGATCTGAACACCCAGCAAAGATTATTTCTACCATCTTATAATCCACAACCCATGCAAAAAGTCAAGCTTCCACGTCATGAAACAGCATTTCGCACTGCTCACTGCTGTATTCCCAACCCCGAAATGGTTCTCAGGTTTTTCCTGCCTCTGCCTTAGACCCATTTCCCCAACTGAGATTACCCCTCCTGCCTGCATCGCAATCTCTACATCATGACCAGTAATGAAGTGGGAGGGTGGGGCATTGTTGTTTTTATTGTTGTCACGGGTTTCCCATAACACCAAAAATCTGACCCTCCTTGCCATAAACAACATCAGCTCTGGGAAATCCAGGTTTTGGGACAGCTTTGCCACTTCCCGTGGTGTGCATTCGGGGAAAAGCCCCAGAAGCACAGGAATGAGTGACGGGCAGGAGCAGGAGGCCACGGAGAACGCCGCTGTGGCTGAGGATGGGCTTTCTCGTGGGCAGAGCCTGCAACCAGATCACAGAGCGGACAGAGTGCAACGGAGAAAGCAAAAACAGGGGTGTACAAGTTACCTCAAAGGAAACAGCAGCATTTTCTGAAGGAAGGGTCATGGGTTCCTTATTCCTGTGGTCTTGCTGCTCCTCTCTTTTTTTCTCTGTTACCTGCTATGGCCTTGACTGGTTTCCAAAGGAGCTCAAGAACTGGCCCGGCTTTAAATTTTAATGTGGATGAAGCAGCAAGGCCTTGGCCATAAAAAATTGAAGTTTATGCATTTCAAAAATACACGTATTTTTCTTCGTGAAGACAAAAGGTCTGAGGGAGTGGAACACGCATGTCCTTGGGCTCCCCAGATACTTAGTTCTCAGAGTCTCATTCCGAGACAGCCCCAGTCTCCTTTACATTTCTTTGAAGATTCTGCCTTTAGCCTGCAGAGCAGGTTCCTTTTTCAGTTTTCTGGTTTGGGGAGCTAAGTTATTCTGTTACCAAAGAGAAGGGAAAATGTCCAGGGTTCTGGAGATGTGGTACTTCACTTCTTTAGGTCTTTCAACAAAGCAACACAACTGACAAAACAGGGCATCTTTTTGCTCAAAACCAAGTGACAGGGTAAGGTTCCTTCAGGTGAACACTGAAACATTATTGGCAACTTAAAAACGCATTATTCATGTGATCATTGTTACTTACACACACGTACCCAAAGGTAACGCTGCCTCTTAGGGTGTTTTGAGCTGTGGAAACGTCCCTAAATTGTGACTCATTTTAAGAGCAGCACTGAGAGAAGCTGTTGTTGTAAAGCAGTCCAGGAAAGTTGCTCCCCAAGCAGAACAAGGATCAGCCTGCTTTGAGGACAATCACTAAGTGGATCGCTTTTAATAGGCAAGATGAAAATCAACATCTAGAAGAATAAGCAGGAGCAGGGAGGGACGTTGTTCCTTGCTGCCAGCAACAAGCAGCTCCTGTTGGCACTGTTGGCAGTTCTTCATCCTCAGCAGCAAAGCAACTGGGGACCATAACCTTGCATAAAAGCTTGACTTGTAGACTTGTTACAACTAAAACCAAATCCTTTTGTAGAAGCCAAGCAATGAGGTTCATTATAGCTGAGGAGAAATGCCAGAGTCGCTGCTTAGGGAGAAAGCCATGTTTCTTCCACTGTACAGGGATGCCTTTCTTTTTGCTATGTGATGCCTTCCGTAAGCTCTTTTGGAGGCAGGGGTATAAATCATAATAAAGCCATGGCACGGCATATAAATCATAATAAAGAATAATGATACGTAGTAAGGATGAATAATATTAAGAGGAGAGCTGTGTATGAGAGCAAGTGAGAGCCTGCACACACGCATATGCACGACTGTACAAACAGAGACAGAAAAGGTGGCTGTTACTGGTTTTCAAAGTGAATTTTTTTTTCACAGTGGATATTTTGCTGTCAACACATTGACCCCAGGCTCCTTTCACCACCCCCTTTTCCTACCTTTCCCTGCGCTGCTGCACACAGAAGGCCAGTGAATAAACACGCGCAGGTATTACACTGCTCGGAGAGTCGTGAACGGACATTGCAGTGGGAGTTTAAAAACACCCAGCTCCCACAAGCTTTGAGTTGAATTACATCCCATGAACAAATGAAGGAGGAGGTATTATGCTAACCACAGCGCACAACTGTCCCTTTTCCAGTGATGCTTCCAAACACCAGGATAACTCTCTGCACTCCACACTACTACTACAGAGAACGTGCCTTGCAGAGCGACAGAGATCCTAACCTCCGGAGGACTGCCTGACTGTTTAGAGAAGATATGGCTTACTGTTACTGCGCCCTTTCTGAGCAGTTATGACACAGGGAACTCAAAAAGCTGCCACCCAGATAGCTCTAAATACCCAGCCTCACACTGCTGAGGAAAGAGAACTGGAGAAGCACAAACAGCGAGAAAGAGAGACCTCAAGGAACACATAGCAGTCGTAGCAAGAAAATAGAAGGAAAAAATCCTCAATGTCCAGCAGGATGCCCCAGTTATACATAAAAGACAGAAAGATAGGCCAATGGCTGTCTGCTAGGGTAGAGGCAAGGAAGGAAGGACGAATAGGAAAAGACACAAAGAGGTTCTGGGAGGTGAGAGGGGTTAGATGTAGGTAGGATTTTCCTTTTCTGACCTGTCTGAATCACCTGGCAGACTGCTGGAGCTATTCAGAAAGCCACCAGAACAACAGACAGTAGCACCAAGCATTTTAACCTGTTTTAATACCATGCAGAGTTTGATATACTTCCCAAATCCAGGATTTATTAAGCACAGCTCTGCTGCTTCCACTTCTAACATAATCCATCTGAAAGCATGAAAGAAAGAGGTTCCTATCTCCTTTGTTTTGTGGGACCCTTTTTAATCCAAAGCTGAATTTAGAAGAGGCTATGCTGATGGTTCTCAACCTGACGACAAATTTGGGAGGGTTTTTTTCTCACCATTGTTTCACGGCAGCTGCACAAAAGTAACCAAGCAAGCTGTCCTCAGAAAAGGGGAATCCGTTTGCCCACACACCCTGCCCAGCCTCCGGCACTCCCAAAACCGTCAGTGCATCGCTGTGGCATTTCTAAACTGCATTTAACACCAAAAGTGGGGAGAACTGGTTTGGTGGAAGTCTGTAAAAGTCTACAATTACAACAGTATGAATGAACCTTTTTAAAAATTGGGAGAAACCTGACACAAAGGAGAAGCTGGGAAGCCAGGCCCCCGCTGCAGGAAATCCAAACGCAATGCTATAACCCATAGGCATCTGCTAACACACTCAGAGACAGATAAAAACAGCACCACTAAAGGGTCTCCGTCCGGAAAACATCCCTGCATGCTTATCTGCCACTGCCAATTCAGGCTCAGGAGCTGGGTGAGAGTAATCGCAGTTTTAACAGGAATTTTGTCTAGGTGAGACTGGCCAGGCTAGAGAACCTCGGGCCTCTTCTGAATCCTCAAAGTTAAGAGAGCAAAATGGCAAACTTCCCATGGTCCTGCCTCCAGAGCATCACCACTCAGGCGTACAGCTCAGCTGTTACGGAACAGGGCAGCTGGCTACCCTCCACACAGGTCTTCACCCCTCTGACGAGGCTGCTGATAGAAGTTTCAGTTTCAAATTCTGCTAATTGCAGGACTGGATTAGTGATCCAATTTAACTCTATGCAGATGTGTTTATCAATTTACAGAGAAAGAGGGAAATAAATACGTGTTTGAGAACTTCAGGGCTGGATGCTAAGATCAGACCAAGGAGTAAATTTCCTAGTGCTTAAACAGCACAGCAATCTAATTTCCTTTCCACGTCCTTCTCCCTTACAGGTAGATTTGGGCTTCTCAGCTATTTGCAAAACCTGATTAGGCTATTACCTGTAGATTAGCCTGAAGGGTTTGTTGTGTTTGGGTCAACCGATTCTCCACCAGAGCTTGACTACGAACAAGTAGGGATGGCGAGATTGCTAGCATAACTGATTAGCCACAGGAAACAGGGTGGGTGGGTTGGTAACTTTACAGAGCTGACAAATTAGGGCTACTGGTCAAGATACATCCAAAATTATTTGCTGGCCGAGTTAGCCAGGTCCATTCCAGGTATGATGGAACAGAATTCCTGGTCACTGATTATTAGCAACAGAAACAGGACCAGGGAAAGATTTCTTAGCTGGTCAAACGTGTATTTTAAATGCTCACAGTCCACATTTAGACCCAAGAAAAAAAGAAGTTATTTATCATTGTTATTAACAGTAATAGAAATAAAACCAGTTTTAATAGCATGCAGGGTTTGATACATTTCCCACATACAAGGATTTATTAGTTTAAGGCCTGTGTATTTATTTGTCTCTCTCTCTCCAGTCCTGCCCCCTCTCCCCAACCATCTTCAATTTTTAATGCACACGGTTTCTAATGTCAGCCCTTTTTCTTGTAAAGGTTTTTTGACATAACTTTATATGGCTACATCCTTTTGCTGTTGCCGTTCCCCATCCTTGTTAGAGACTTCGCTCCCCTAATGAAGCTCGTCTCCTGCCAGGATAATAAAAGAAAATAGACACAGAGCTGAAGGAAGCCAGGGAGGGGTGTGTGTGTGTGGCTGATTAGAAAGAAGGGTGACACAAACAGTGCAGCAACAGCCTGTTCTCCAGGGACTCCCAAGGCTGTCCCCAGGATGTGCAGTTTCTGTATATGGCTCTGTATGTGTACGTGCACACACGTATGGATGTATACACAAATGGATCGGTACGCACACACAGTTTGTATGTTTTATACACACACACACACAGAGACAAGGTGGAAGGACATGTTCAGAAGATGTGTATGGCATGTGCTGGAAGTAGGGGACATTCTGACAAATTGAAAAAATAGGACTCAAAGTAGTCCAGTGACTTCCTAGTCCCTAAATTTTGAGGGTGTCCTTTTAGGGTTTCACAGTAACAAGTTACTGATTAAGCCTGTGTGGTAGCTTTCTAGCCATTCTCTTTTCCTTTTTCCCCTCCCATCTATCTTCATGAGCATCCAATAAATGGGAAGGCACCTCACTCCTACTGCCATTCAAAAGAACAGAACTATTTTCACAGCCCGGGAAATGACAAAAATCTCTGCTATCCTGCGTTCTCCTTCTCAACACTGAACACCCACAAGCACGGTGGCATGTCCATATTGGCATCTTTTGAGCAGTAACAGCTGCTGTACAATCCTTTCTCTTCTGTCCACTGAGAAATAAGAAACTTAAATGTTTCTGTAACTTTCCTCAGACTTCTAACTATTCTATAGGTCCTTGATAAGTCTCACAATTTCCATGAGATGGAGGTGGTCAGCAATTACACTTGTATTACACTCTGATGAAGAAGTGAGAACTTAAGGCTCCTAGGGACACAGAACAACAAAGTGGAAGAACCAGGGAAAGACCTGAGGTGGTGTGACACCCACGTCCTCCTCTTTCTGAGATACAACATCATCTGCTCAACGTTAACGCATGCTAAAGACTACGCAAGACCTCTGTGGCTAATATAATCTATCAGAGGAAACTTCCAAACTGCTCCGAGAAGCTCAGTCGCTATGGTCATTGTTAATTAGCCCAGACCAGTAAAATTTCTAAAGAAAGAAAAGAAATTTTTAAAAAGGCAATGAATCCCTTTAAAAAAAAAAGAAAAATCAACTGCATTTCATTTTATCCTGCATTCTATATTCCTGCCTGGTGCAGAGTGCCAGCAATATTATTCTTCTGTTTCCACAGCGGTGCTTCAAACAGATGCTCTTCAGTGCTGAAGGCGTTGGACCTGCGTATTCCGCCTGCTGCTGCTAAGGTCCAGAGCGCCAACTGACTCCCCAAAGGTACTGGGAATCAGGCTTATTAACGTGAGGAGAACCTCTACATATTTGTGGCTTTCAACATCTGAAATATTTACAGCTATCTACAGCTCCACTCAGTGTAGCAGTGCCACATGCTTAGAACTCAAGAAAGCTCTATTTCTTCCTACCAGACCAATTCTAAAATTCAAAACCCGGAGTCATTATGTCTAGGCTGGGTTTACACACTGACCCTACACTGAAAAGCTTAATTGAAATTTCAGGTGGAAATTCATCTAGTCACCTCTTGGTCCCTAATGGATTTTGATCTATTTCTCCACACTGTGACACTTTCTGGCATGGTAAGTGATGTCTGTTTTAAAGAAGGCCATCATTATGAAGTCACGGGGAACTGTAGGTCAAGACAGAGACGCAATGACATAGCTCTTACTAGACCAGAAAAACAGGAATGACTGGGACTGCTGACACGCTGCAGGAACAATGACAGATCAGTAAGGCAAACACTTGCAGCACGCAAGATCTCGCTCTATTTTGTCCTTTTCAAGCTGTATTTTCATAGCTATGGAAGACATCTGATTTTTATAACTAGAATGCCATTCACTGTCCTCCTCCCAAAATTCTGGCCAGCAATCCCAAAAGCAGTCTCAGAACAGGAACACAGTATCTGCAAACTGAGGGGGTAATCTAACTTTGCAACTTTTAATCATCAGAATCCAGAACAGCAGACTGGAGTAGAAGCAAAGGGCAGGTGAATTTAGGCGCACTTTTAAGGAAAAATAAAAAATATTTGCCTATCTCTGCATATGATTTTATATTGTATCAATATATTCTATATTATAGAATGATTCCGTATGTGTGAGCAAGTATTACAACCAAAGGTGTCACGATGATCAAGACCCAATATTGACACACAGCCTGGAGATAACCAAGCACTGGGAACGACGAAGTGCTGTTATTGCTGTAAAAGGCCAGGTCATAGTTCTATGAAGTGCAAGGAGTTTTGACAGAGCAGAGTGGTCAGCACGATCAATAGACTGCTTCATGGAAAGGGGAAGCCAAGCTCCCAGATGGATGCGCCTCCTGGAGTAGAAGCATCCCAAAGAGGTAAGCTCTTGTCTGATTTTTTCCTTAATTTGCTAATGCCAGACAGGCAACACAAGTTCTCCCTCATACACAGCGTGATAGTGCGACTCAACACATCTCTTTTTAGCCCCAAAGCATGTACCAGCCCCTCATTCCTGCTCTGCAGTACCTGGAGTGCTGTTTTGACTCCTAGCCCTCCCTCATGCAACCCAGGCGCTACGCCAAACCACCGTGGGACGCAGGAAGGGTGGTCAGGGGCACCCACAAGTGAGACCAGCATATTCTTTTTCCCTCATCCCCCAAGGCAGCAATGCAAGCGCTCTGCCCTTTCTCCCTGAATCGCAGTTCCCCAAGCCACTCTCCTGATACTTTCATGCATTTGAAACAGAAAGTCAGTCTTCTAGCTTAAAAAAAACAGAGCCTGGTGAGTGATGAAAAAAAGCTGCCCAAATTATGCCTCTCTCTGTGCTATGCCTCTCCTCGCAGGCACACACAACGTGGGTGGCAGAACTGTGCCAAGGTAAACAGCAGCAGTCACAAGCAGACAGCGGGGGTGTGTTTGGTGCTGCGGGGTAGCAATGAGATCGGACAAGAGGGCGTTGAGAGGATGGACGTAGGCATGAAAGAATGTGTGCGTGGAAGATTGAGGGCTCTTTTGTCCCCAGAAGAATGGTGGAGATACTAGGAGAGTCACAGAGAGGTTTGGCATATAAGCATCACATTTTGGATCATCAGAAGCCCCTCAAGTACCATGTCATCAACTTCCAAAAAGCTGCAATTTCTTCCATAACATATTTACCCTCTGCTGGATCCTGACATGTTCCCCTCTGGATGAATTACTGGTACACACTGCAGCCCCGAGGAGTCACAATTCCCAGATTACACCAGCTCACAAGAGACCGGGACCCAGCAGGTCCCAGGTACAGCCATGCTTAAAAACTTCCTGGGGGAGCTGTCACACTGAAGAATGGCAGAAACACAAAAAGCAGGAGTAAGCATTTGTGGTTGCTAATAATCTCTCCATCAAGACAAAGTCCGCCAAATTGTGGAACCTATCAATAACAGGGACAAAAATGGCTTGGACACCACAATATTCCTGAAAACTAGAATGCTGCATTGCCTTGGCAGTGGTTACAATCTATAATCCAAGCCAATCTATTTATCTACTTTGCTTCTAGCGTCATCTGCGTCACCCTGTCAAGCTCAGAAGCTAAATACATAGTGTGATTCCGTGCCCACCCAAGGGGTTTGCGTGTGGCCTCCAGAAAAGGGGAGGTGGTGCAGCATCACTGGTTTACCCCTCTCTTTCTCACAGACACAGCCCTGAACTCAAGCTGAGACGTAAAGCCACAGACAGTGCCCTCTGGATACCGCGGATCTCGCTCCGGGATCACAATGACCAAGCGTTATATTGTACCCTACAGTCCCCAGTTAAGAGCACCGTTGCACAGAGGCCGTTATTAAGTGCTTTTGTGGAGCCATGAGCCAATCCATGGGAGCCTGAACACTCCAGGTTTTTTACTGGAGAAATGGAAGCCACTTCGGTGCCGAACAAGCCAGATGCTTCCTGAATGCTTCAACAGGCACAACGAAGAAGCAGGAACGGGGCTTACCTAACTGACATTAATTACATGGACCCAGCACTGTGGCCAGCGTGCCTCAAACAGAAAGGAAGATAAAATCCCTGCCGTAGATAGCCTGCAAATTAATATCTGATGCATACTCCTTTTTGTTGCACCGTACCATCCAAAACCAGAGGCAAGTATTCTCAAAGACAGCAAGATTTTGGATCTGCGTTCTTCTGAATAACGGAAATATTCAAATGTTAGTAAGTTAGACTCAGCTCATCCATTTTCTTCCTCTACTGACTTTAAACAGGAACATTAAAGACATACACTACACTTTAGAGAATGGGAGACCTCAGGAGGATATGAAAATTTTAAGTGGGACCTACCTCGTGTCTAAAGCATACACCTCCTCTTCATCAGAGCTGCACATATGCCATCTTTCTGGACAGCATCTAACATACAATCAGCTAAGGGTGACAGTAAATCACAGCCCACGTCTTACCCATCGCAAGGTGCGTATGTGAGCGTGCTCCTGAAAAGCTCTGTTGACATAAAAGCCAAACATCTACCGAGACCTCTCCCAAATCAAAACCAGTGTGTCTGTCCCAAGGCAAATTTTGATCAAGAGAATCATGAAACTCACACTGACATTAAGACAAAGCTACTGGTTTCACACAAATAGACTCCTGGGTGGCAGTATGAAGCCAAGAAAAAAAAAAAAAAAAAAAAAAAAAAAAAAAAAAAAAAAAAAAA
>WHYT01017829.1:277459-310018 GCA_009806455.1 Tetrax tetrax
AAAAAAAAAAAAAAAAAAAAAAAAAAAAAAAAAAAAAAAAAAAAAAAAAAAAAAAGAATGGGTCTTTCATGGGTAGGGGAATGTGCTACACAACCAGCAGTTCTGAAGGGAAGATGATCTTTCCCTTTGGCTGTCCCAAACAGACAATGGGACCAGCAGCGTTCTGATCCAAGAAAGACAATGGACAGAACAGATAAGAGGCACGGCGCCACTGTCTGCACAGCAATTATTTACGCGGAGAGAATCCGTACAGGCACTTTTTTTTTTGGAGGGGAGAATTTGTTGTTGTTGTTGATTTTAATTGAATTCCATCAGGAGGGCAAAAACCAGCCCTGCTGGAAACACCCCATTCACAGAGCCGCTGAAGGACACCCAGCAGGTTCACAGCCGCCGCAGCCATCCCAGCCATCTACACTTTTAACGCTTAGGAGGTGCAAGCTGTGCTGTATTAATATGCAAAGTGTGCCTGCCTTCCCAATTAAATGGAAAATGCTATGATTAAAGGCAGTCAGAAGATATTAGATGGATAGTGCTGAACTATGGGCTTTATTTCCTTCGCACAGGAGCCCCACAGGAGTGCTGATGGAGTACGTGCCGGGGAGATTACCAACGGCGAAACAGAGCTGGGAAAGGAAAAATGCTTGAATACGTAGAATCAGGAGAAAATGAGGAGGCTGTTTACAGGAGGATTGAATTAACACAGTACCCCATCCCAGTCTCTCAGACCTGGATCCTCTGGGCCCCACATGTCTGGAGGGAAACCAAGCACCGCTGCTCACAGAAGCCAAATTTTGGGGCATCGTTTTGAGGGAAGGCGGCCTCAGAAGCTGAGCGAATCGCAGCATAAGGCCCAGAGAGCTTCACAATTCCTAGCCGCGCAACCCTGAGGCAAAGCTGAGAGGGAACAGGTCTTTCCTGTGCCCCCTCCTCCCTTGTTAGCATCACCACGTTCTCCCCTACCACGTAACCTGGGATGGGAGAAGAAAACACAGCGGAGAAGTACAGCATGCGGGATAACTTACAATTAAACCCACGAAGATGAGAAGATAAAACGGGAAACATTAATAACTGCTGGGAGAGTTCCCTCTGCCTTGCTGTGAAGGGCTCGCTCTAAATCACCCGCGTGGCTTTAACCCTCCCGGCTCTGCCCGGCATCGCAGCCCCAGGCCGGGGAGCCAGTTCCCTCCGCTTACTCTTCCTTCCCGTCCCTGAACATCGCTGCACCCTGTCACCGACGCACACTGCGCCCGTGTTTCATGATTTGCATTTAATTAAAAGAGATGGCAAAGTCAGGTATATTTATGGGGACTTCTAATCCTCACACTCACGTTTTCAGTTGCTATGGGTTTCCTTCCAGAGTTCACTCTTTTTCCTCCACCCCCACCACAGAACGTGCACCAGAATAAAGTCCAATAAATTCTGCTGTGTAATTGGCTGTATATTTTAGGAGTCCATCTATTCCAGTGCTGTGAAAACAGAGGCCTCCAAAAAAATTACTGTAGGGACAGAAAACCCTGGGGGATGGAGTCCAAAGTGCTTTATTTCCTCAAATGACTGCCACTAAGTTGTTACAGGTACGAGGCCGGAGTGCTGAGTGGAGCAAAGCCAGAGCCAGCGGCAGCTGCGATGTCAGAGAACAGCACCTGAAGGAAAGCGGTTGCCAGAAGTTGCACCTTGGTCCAAAACCAGAGTTTGCTGTTCTGCTTTACCTGTGTGAGAGCAAGAAAACCACCACAGGGGCTGACCAGAGGGCACTGCCTGCCCAGTGTGCAGTTCCAGTGAGGTACAGATGCCTGATGTATTCGAATGCAGTAACTCTCCAGGTTCTAGTGCTGCTCTCACTTGCTAACACTGAAAGTCCATCTTTAAATGAGCCACTTCCACCACAGACTCTCCTAAAAAGGCTGGGAAAAGGTCTCCATGTTTTGAGGAATAGAGAACTTGAGCTGCTCTTTATCTAATAGACTAATACATACAACTGGGGAGCATTAAAAAGGTGACATTTATGGAAATGACAGCACTAATGACACATGAACATTGTGTGCTGTATTTGAGGAGGCAGCTCCACTCAGAGCATCAGAAATACTGCTAGCAGCTCCAGATCATCACAGGACTCTCTTCTACAATAGAATCACAGACTGGTTTGGTTGGGAATGGACCATTAAAGGCTACCCAGTCCAACCCCCCTGCAAGGAGCAGGGACATCTCCAACCAGATCAGGTTGCTCAGAGCCCCGTCCAACCTTACCTGTACAGTGACCTGTAAAGAGGAAACGTGCATAATGCAAAAAATATCTGACCTGTTCCACCAGCATTTAGGATGACACATCTCTACTGACGACAACAGGAACCGTCCATACGCAATGACAGCTCCCACAGACAGGCCTGCTGCACCACTCTTAACATGTTCAGCACGTAGCAGGATTTACTGGTTGCAATCTTTCTTCGTACAAGGAAACCCTTCTGCATGAGCACCTGCACATGGTATCAGCAGAGCAAAGTCTCCCCTTATCTCCAAATTCCCACAGAAATTTGAAATCCCCCATCCACTGCTGAATCCAAATAAAACAGCGAGGGAGGGAGAAATTGGATTTCCTCTGGATTGCTCATTAAGAAGGAAAAGACATAAGAAAAGAGGAAGGAATTCTATGAAGTTGGCACATATGTGTCTCCTCCCAAAAACCCACAGAATTATGGCCAAAACTTTATGCCCGAATGCCGCTGCATAAACTCTTCTATTTTTCTGTCATTTCTCCATGATGTTAGCAGAAGCTCACACCCCTTAATTCACAGTTTTCCACATTCTAAGTTTATGTCCAGTGTTAGCATTATTTAAACATCACCTTATTTTTTTTCTTCTCTCTCCTGTGAATTTCATGCTGGGTTTCTTATTTCCCCTCCATTTTTTTTAAAGAATAGTTTATTAAGAAAAGCTGAGTGTACCTCCACTCCGTCTGCTGGAACAGCACCGCCGAATAAAAAACCCACCTCACAGGAGACAGTTTTATTCTGTTGATCGGAAGTCTGCCAGCCCAATTTATGATTGGACATAAGATCTCCAAATCTGAATTTATGTGTTGTAGTATAACGACAGGTCAATGAGATTAAAAGTATGTTCATGAGAGAGCCGTAAGGCAATTTGAGTTTCATGGTTCTGTGGTGATTGGGCATTCAGTCTAAGAAAACCTGCCTTAATAAAACACTCGCAGTCCCCAGGAACAATCTGCACATTATTCATTACTGCAGCCCGCTGCGGTCGCCTTCACCAACACCCCCTCACCATAAAAAAATTTAAAAAAAAAGGGGGCGGGGGGGAGCAATTCTCCCCCTCCTCCCTATTCAGATGAAGCCATCAGGGAGATGGTGCCATTGATAATGAATGGGCTGAATTAACAATGGAAACACTTTCTTCCTTATCATATGGTTCACATAATCAAACCGAGGAGGGGGAATGGGAGGGGAGAAGAAAAGCCTGAGCCTCGCATATGGGTCTCCCCCACCAACTGAAAAGCATGAGGACTAAACACAGACCAGCAGCTTCTAGTTGCGCGCAGAGTGACTCCCTTGCCTTCAGGGAACCCTGTTTACTGAAGAAACACCACCCTACAGACCTTGAACGCAGGGCTTAAATGAGTCTGAGCCAGGCTCGTGTAGGTGATCAGAGCAAACCTGCGTGAAGTGTAGAAAAGGGCCTCATAGCTGCAGTGGGATCTAGGGCCAAAACGCCACTCAGAATACAGGATGGGCTTCAAAACAGGGCTGCTCTGGCCCACAGGCGGATGCAGCAAGTCCTGCAAGCTTGAAGTTCAAATTCAAGCATCTCCCAAGGCTGGAACCTAGACCAAGATTTAGGTTCGCTTTGTTATCATGGTAACTTTCAAGTGAAGCTCAGATCTTGATCCAAAGTTACCTGTGGGATCAAAGTTGTTTGCTTCTACCATTCTAGTTCACCCAGTGTGTCTCCCTACAAATAACTACTCGTTCAAGCCCAAATCAAATCCCTCATCTTGTTTTGGCATCACCCCCAAACTCCTAACTCCTCCTACCGAATACAGGAGCGCTGCCCCCCTTCAGATTACACCAAGCACCATGTAAACAGAAGGGAACCTGCAGCAAACCCAAAAGTCATCATCTTTCCTCTTTCAGATTCTTCATCAATGCTTTTTTTCTTCATCATCATCAAGATTTTAATTCAAGAAAGATCACAGGATGTCATCATCTGGTGGTAGAGAAAACGTTCCGTGCTTTATTTTCATACGGACTCTGTCTAAATAAACAAAACTCCTCACACTCCTTTCCCCAGGTGAGTACAAGGCCCAAATTCACCATGGCCTCATTTAAGAAGGGCTGAGAATCCACAAGTCTAGAGTAGCTCAGTAATTGCTGTAGCGCCCAGCGCTTCTGAATATTAAGCACAAACCCTGAAAAACTACAGCAGAACCACACGGAATGCAACACCAGCAGTCCCGAGGACACAGGAAGGACGTGACAAAAGGAGCCTGAAAAGGGACAGGGCCAAGAGGAGATGACAGGGAGCTGTTATTTTTCTGTACATTTTCATAAATAAAGGTTCACTTACGCTGCTGTTTGACTTTTCCCATCACTATGGGATGGAGTCCCAAATCAGAAATCCCTGTGCACCCACAGAGCTGTTACTGCTGAAGGGGCCAGAAAATACTTATTGAGTAAACCCATCTCTGATAGAACGAGATACCGGGCCGTTCCTGTTTCATCCTTGTTTAATCTGTTCTGTTGTCAGGCAGGGCACTGGGCCAGTAAAAGTTCCCGTTGCCTCAGCTTCAGGGGTGGACTGGCTTCAGATTTATACAAATAAAAGAAGAAACGAAAAGCGCCGGCAGCACCAATCTGATTACAGAGTCATTTATTTTCTGGTCGTTAATAATTTGTGCAATAAAAGATTGCGTGCCTTTCTGAGTTAGTAGGAGTTATTGGCACAAATTTCCCTCCACACTGGTGTGAGTCTGTGCTTGGAACATAAATTATTAGTTTCTTATCGCACTCCTCCTCATTTTTCATGCTGCCACGGCTAGATCGCCAGAAGCCAGCCCCTCAGTCTCGGTCTTATTTTATGCTGCATGAGAAAGGGAGCAAAGACGGCTATTCCATCTTTAATTACACAAAGTCACTTTTGCATTGCCTCTCCCCCAGCCCTCCTCCCCAGCTGAATACTGGCAGGCGTGTGCACTGTATTGTGTCCCTGTATGCCAGTGTCTGTGGAGGCAGGCAGGTGCTCTGCCGTTTGCCAGCTACGTTTCTAACAAAAGCAGTGCTCTTTGACAACGCTCAAGAGTAAGGAAATGACAGGCTTCCACCATCACGCCAGCTTCTATCAGAGATCTGCCTGGAATACTGACAGGAAAGCTGCACACGTGCATTTCAGTGTGAGGATAAAAGGAGACCGGGATTCACACCATCCTGGAAAGCGTAGGAGGCAAGGACTGGCCCAAAAAATTCACATCATACGTAAGATGGCTGTATCTCCAGCTGCAGGTTAAGTTTGGTGCAGCTGAGGAAATGCTTGGGCTTTCTCTTCCTATAGCAATAAGCAGGTGAATAAGGACACCTCAGTGTTCCTCTGGAAAATCGGTGGATGCTTCACTCGCATTTCCAAAGTATTTGAAGTTCAGTGGGGGAAATACACTGAAGATTACAACTCATTTAAAAGCTGTCAAAACATCCTTCTTATTTCTCTGACAAGCAGCGCTGAAGTGCTCTTTGGTGATGCTAATTGCTTTGTAAATACAGCAGTTCACATATAAACCACACCAAAATTCCTGGACCTTTCCATATGTCAGCCTCATGGTCTGCTCCATTCAGCGTGTCTCTCCCAATTGTCCCACGAACATTTGCACCAACATCTGCTTAACTTCCAAAGCAGCACTGACAGATTCAGACGACAGGGCACATTCTGGCGTCTGCAAGAGCACTTGCAAGGGCTGTGCAACCCATAAGCTTCTACAGAGAAATGAAGTCAGGACGTGCGGCACTGGCTTTGCCTTCTCTTCACTGATAGACAACGACCCACCAACTGAGAGCGCTTTTCTCCACAGCACCCATTCACAGCAGCCTTTGGATCCACCTTCTCTTACCCTCCCCTTACACACTCCACTGGCAACACCAGTCACCCCTCTGGTCACAGCCAAAGCCCACTACTCTCCCTCCCAGATTCCTGAAATGCCAAATACTTGCTGCATAAATCAGGCTGTGGGAGGCCAAGAACGACTGCGTACTGGGGGTGCCTATCACAAAGGGCATACGTGCAACAATTCTAGTGCAACCACAGGCTGGAGATCACAGAGCGCTTTATTCAGCTTTACAGAACGCTTGCTGCTGCCGATGGGGCTAAGGCCAGGCAGCCCTACTGGGGCCCGAGGTTGTCTATCAATAACAGAACGATGTGACGTGCTTAGGGCACCCCTGTGTACGTGTAAGGAACACATGTTCCTCCTTTCCAAGAGGATTTATAACAGGGGTCTTGGGCAGGCGTAGCACACGCGTAAGGGTACGCTGTCAGTTCAAGAGCGATAGATGGCTCGGCGCTTGGCACGTCTCTGGCGATTATTCTGCGTTGGCGAGTCACTGATCATTTCAAAATGACGCTTATGTCTATAGGGTAACATCCAACACATCCATGGCTCACACTGCGTTCCAAATGTCCACCCTGAGTTCTTACGATCTGCTGGAGGAGCACGACTAGGGCTCTGTTTCACTGGTCAGAACCAAAGAGCAGCCTTTCCCCTCACAGCACACCTAAAAATCTCGCTGGCCACCAGCATGTAAGAAAAGCGCACCATCCTCACCCAGTGCAGCAGGATGCCCACCCTACGGTAGCTGAGGAAGCCCACATGCTGCAGAACGTCCCCCAGACCGCTATCAAACGGCGGCACTGCTCACACCCAGAACCCCAGCCCACCTGCCGCGGTCTCACTGAGCACCTACGTTAGAGAACTCCTCGTTCCACCCCACCCAGGAAAAGAGTGAGTCTGTTAAAAAGGTTAACACTTGATAGCTGCAGCCGTGTTACAGCTGTGATAAGCATATGTAAACCAAAAAATGAATGCAAACAAAATGGTTGTATTCTTTACCACTTATCAGATCTGTCCTTGAAAAAAATTCAGAGACAGGAACACCACCATCACAGAATTCCTTCAGAAAAAAAAAAAGAAACACGATGTAGAGACCGCAGTAGCAACCTCTCAGCTGTATCACAAAATTACACTAATAGACAAAAAAAGAGAATCATTATGTTAGCAAAAGCAATCGTTTTGCTCTGTGTATATGCTCCTGGTTATTGGACACAAATCCTGGGCTTTTCCCTGATTCTCCCCCTACCAGATTCACATATCCCATACCGTTTGCCATCATCACTCTGTTTCCTAGCTTGCTCCCAGTTTGCACTCTCCAGATCAAAGCTGCAGACCAGGCTAGAAAAAATATCTAGTTCCTTTTAAAATCAATGATTGAAATCATGACTGGAAGCAGATACTGGGCAGGGAGGTGACACAAAAGAAAAAAAATAATAAAAGAGTAAGCAGGTGGTTACTTGGCTGCAGAAAGACCCATAAATAAGGATGAGTTAGAGCCACCAGGTTCAGACCCAGATCAGCTGAGAGGCTGCCTGAAATCAGGGCTTCTGATTCATGGCATTCAGCAGAAAGGCCAGCTCTCCCATCAGGACCTAGGGAGCCAAAATCCTGGGAAATTTATTTTAAGTCCTTGGGGCAGGCAAATTTCTATCTTTGGAGAGAAAAAAACATTGAAAAAAAACCACACAATAGCAATCTTCTTAGGCTTTCACCAAGCCCCCAGATTTTCTTGCAGCGTTTGGTGCGTTAGAGGACAGTTCCCAGTGCTCCAACAAGCACATCTTCACTCTGCCTGTGATCAACACTTTAAGATCTTTATCACTCCTTTTTCCACTTCCCAAGAGAACTCCCTTTATCACAACCTATTCCCAATTTGTTTTGCTGCCATCAACACCTACCAAGGTCATGCTTTCTGCACAGGGAGGACTTGTCAAAATACTGTCTCCATGCTGCCTCTTGGAGGACCCACCCCTGGTGACATTTCCACACCCTCCCCAGTTTTTCAGTCACACCCCTCTCTGAGACAGCTGGCTGAATACCAGCTCTCACGCAAAAGATGAAGCCAAACTGCAGAAATGTTTAGAAAATTTCTGGTGAAGCAACAAGATGTTGAGGGGAAGTTACAGTGGAACCTGTCGAGCAAAGTTTCTGTGGGTGTACCAAGCAGACAAGTACCTCAGGAAATTACTTGACAGCCAACATGGAACTGGAACAGCGACCAGTTAAAGGTTAAAAGCAGGCTGACAACTCTTCAGCTGAGTAGTATGGTTCCAAACCATTCTCAAACAAGTCCCTGGAAATCCGGTCTGCATCATTTGCTCAAGCCTTGCCAGCTTAATCTGAATAATAACAGATAAATGTCCCCTACTAGGCTAAATGCTATCAGCGTAGGACCAGCCAGGAAGATAAATTAAACAGCACGCGTGGCTGAGACACTTTAACAGAAACAATGCACTTCCTATTTCACATCTTGAAATCTCAACACTATAGTAGCAACACTGGCAGGAGTTCCTCAGTCACTCTCTTCCCAAGAGGTCAGCACTTCAAGTGGACGTCCTTCTCCAGGTCCTTTTCTCTTTTTTTTTTTTTTTTTTTTTTTTTTCCTAGAACCAACATGCCATTATTTAATTCACAATGCAACCATCATCTGAAGTTTATGAAACACTTGGCAAATGGTCCTTTCTCAGCTTTCTGGTAGTACTGTGGGGATTCAGGGAAGCACCACACAGGCAAATATTAGTATAATTTCTGATATGCATAGCAGTGACGTCAAAAAACCCCATGCTTTAGGAGCAGTGCTTCAAAGTACTAAGACTCTCATAAAAACATTTTGCTATTCAATATTCTTGAATATTTCAATACATAGTTGAATTTCCAAATCCATTTTTTGTATCTATTCTGGTTTTGGTTTTACTTCACAGTGCTCAACCAAATGGATATTGGCTGCCTTACAATTCTGCACACAAAGATTCAGGGAAAGAACTTACTAGCCTCAACTCATCTCTGGAAAAACAAAGGCACAGAGCAAGCACTTGGCATGTCAGAATCACGACAGGAACAGCAGACAACTGTTTCCTTATACACAGGCAGCTCCACATGAGCAGCCTGTTCTAAAATGGACCGTGAGTGCTACTGACTACCTACTAAACATAATTATCTTCCTTATATATAAGGATACTTGACTTCAGTATTTCTAGAAAGGGAACCAGTTTATTCCATTTCTCCCACCCTTCCCAGTCTGAGCTTTGCTCACATCTCCCAAAAAATCTGTGGCTGCGCACACACAGTTGCGCTTAATGAGGCACTCCAGGTTCAATGAGGTCCTCGGTCTCCTCAGTTCTAGCTCTGTGCTTCTCCCTTCCAGGCGTCTACGCTGGCTCCCGCAGGATCTTCATTACAGTACTTCTTTTTCCTTAAGTTATAGCTCCATGGTTCCTTTCCCTCCTGCCTGAGGCAAGAGGCTAAGGGGTTACAACTCCCAGGTTCTGGTTCCAGATCTGTCGCCCAGCTGTTGTGACCTTGACAAGAAGCCAGGAAGGTGGCATTTTTCAAACCTGGGTGCCTAAATTTAGGCACCTGACACAACCTTATTTACTGAGATGATAAACGTCTTAGCTCTTATTAAAAAAGAGCAATAATTATGACAGTACCCAAAACGTTATACTTTTCTCTCACCTATTGCTTTCACATTTCATTAATCCCAAACCTGCATCTCCCCCTTATTTCAACAGCCAAAGCTAATGCAAGCTTTATGTTCAAACCCAGTAAAACCTATATTCCCAGTTCTTCTGGAAGCATACTCCGCTGCCAACCAAACCTTCACGTGTATGCCTAAAAAGGTTAAATAGAACCATAGACAGGAGTTTCTGATATGGAGCACACTGACCCACCTTCCCTAATCCCTTCACCGTACATCACTGCAGTAGGAAATAAAGCCTCTTCATTTTCCTCCTTGGGATCCACTTAACATTCACAGCACTCCAGAAAGAACAGGACACATGCTTGGTCTGTGCACTATTGCATGTACATACAAAAAATTACACAGCTATTTTAACTGATCTCACAATGGGTCCATAAAGCATGAAAACTGAACCTGCCAACCAAATACCTGACATGCACATCCTTCCTGTGGACCTGTAAACCCCTCATAAAAGGCTCTCTTTCAATCTATATGGTGACTACGCATGTTAAAAAAAAAAAAAAAAGTACCCAAAAACATGTGCTGTATATGTGCAATATTTTAAGGTGTCTGTTTCGTAGTGTGTGTGAACAGGGAGACAAACCAATACTGTATTATATTGTACGTGTGTGGTTTACATCAGCTGGACTCTGCGAGTAATCTGATTATCTATGAAATGCAAACAGCCAAGGAGAGGGGGTTTACCCTAATCCCGGCACCATCCCCGGGCACGCTTCGCCGCGCGGAATTACTTAACACCGGGAATGGGAATTAGGGGAGAGTTTTCCTGTTTTCCGCCGCTATCTCCGCCATTAGCAGAAGCCGGGGCTCCCCGCCAGGCAGCACCCCCCAGCCCGGCCGCTCCCCAACAAGGGGAGCCCAGATAAAAAAACCAGCGGCGGGGCCCGGTGCGGCGGGGCCGGGCTCCGGGAGCGCTGCCTGGGGCCGGCCCGGGCTGGCGCCGCCCGCTCCCTCCCTCCCCTCCCTCCCTCCTTCCCCCGGGCGCCGCCGCGGTCGGAGCCGCCCTGGCAGCGGAGCCCAGACGGCGATGAAGCCGCCGCCACGTTTCAATTAACGCGGCGGCCCCGGCCGCTGCCTCCCCCGGGCGCTGCGGGGCCCGCCCGCCGCCGCCGCCGCCTCCGCGCTCCCCGGGCGGCCGGGGCCAGGCAGCCAGCGCCGCGGCTCGGCGGGGGAGGAGGAGGAGGAGGAGGAGGAGGGGGGCGAGGAGGCTTAAAAGGGCGATAGCACGGAAACACAGCCGCTTGTGGAAACAGCTGCGCCCGCCGGGAGGCCCGGCGTCTCGCACGCAGCGAGCGGCGCCTGCCAAACACGCGGGGCGGCATCGCGGGTGGGGGCAGCGTGACAAAAACCCCGCGCTCGCAGCCGGAGCCACTGAACCCACCCTTGGGCCGGGACTCGGGGTTGGAGAAGCACGGCAACGGCACACAGAGGCTGGCAGGGAGAGGAAAGGATAGCCGGCACAGACGTACGACTGCGACGCGCGTGGGACACCTCACGAAAGAGCAAAAATAAAACACGGGAGTTGCATGCACAGAGAACTCAGCGCTGGGCTTTCGTCTGCTGTACGTGCAGCAGCAAAGCACCAACCTCCCAGAACTGTCAGGGCAACACCACCGGAGAGGTGTCACACGTGGTGGCCTCCTCTTCGGGAGCCGTCACGACGCGTTGCTGGCGCAGTGCGGGGTACGTGCGATGATCAAACTGCGCCAGCACAGCACAGTGCACCATCACCAGCATTGTGCACGTCAATACTGGTGCTTTTCTGAGTATTTTAGCAATGAACAGCTTCCACCCTGAGACCCTGACATTTCTGTTCTGACCCTTGGACACATAGGTACAGGTGTCAGACTGAGGAAAAGTCTTCCAACTTATCAGGTGCCACGCTCCAGCTGAGCAGGAGATAGCCTCCGAGCACTGGTGCTGTGGCAAAAGGATGAAGTCACAATCAGAGCCCAATCCCTTCCAGCCACATCTGCCAGAAGATTCTCCACACCTGTTTATCCTACAAAAGCAGGCAGTGCTCAGCTGTACCTTACATCCATTCATCCCAGTCCTCGCTGCCACTCACCAGCAGCTTTCACATCATCAGGTACAAGGCAGTGACACAAGGTTTGGCCTCCTGGTGTCCCCTGCCCAGGCCTTTCTCACTTCAGCATGATGGGCCATCTTTAGGAGAAACAGGCCTCCCCTGAACAACAGATGAAACCTTATTCTCCTGCCCCCTCACACAGAGATGCATTTGTTTCCTGGGAAAGCAAAGATGATGATGGAGGTTGTTTCCTCTATGCATGTTCCTTTTTCCCCTCTGTCAGCATTTCCCTTAATCAGATCTGATGCAACCGCACAAATGCCAGCTAGTTTAAAAGCTACATTAGGGCTAGGAGTGTGTTTTAATCACCACCTTGTCCGACCTGACAGGTTTCGAAGGAGAAGTCCTCCTTCTGGCTTCATTTTCAAACAGTGAAAAAAAAAAAAATATTTGCAATATAAGAGGAAGGGCTTTTTTGTATTTCAACAAGACAGTTAAAAGTCTCACTCATTTATCATCATGGTCTCACTTTCAATTTTGCCTTCCTGGAAATCATTTTGGGATGGGAAAGACAGATTGTATCTCAAGCCATGACATTTCAGTAAAAAGCCATTGCTTCTCATCACAAAATGATGGTGGTTTGCCCCACATCATCAAGTCATATATTGAGAAAATTTTTTTTTTCTCTTGAGTTTGCATTGCAGAAAAAATTAAGCATAGAATTCTGCAAAATATCTGACCAGACTCCACCTAACACCAATCCAAAAATGGGACAAAACTTGCCATAGTTATCAAAGTCCCCTTCTACTTGATATTACAAGGATAGAGGCAAAAAAGTATGTCAACAAGCAACACTCAGCTCTAGAATAAACTGATACGGCACCTATTAAAGGGGAGCTGTGTCCGCGTACCTTCAGGAAGGCGCTGGATCTCATTGTTACGCCGTACATCGGAACCAGATGGCGTGGATCGAGCTGTTACGCGTGAAATATTTAACCGCAACTCTAAATACACATCCTGGCTTCCAACTGTTCCAAGGCACTACTTTCTACTTCAAGAAAGACTTTATTCAGAATGAAGCTAATTTTCAAAATCAGATACTTTTTGAGGATAAAAGTGAGGTATCTGATATCTGATTTTCAGAGCTGCCGAGCCTTTCCACAGGTTCCCATTGACTTCTACTGGAGTTACAAAGGTGTCTGGAGAAGAGCTTGCAGGCTGTACTTGTTTCCATGCCAACAACCACAAAAAAGGGTTATTTCAGAAACAGAGAGCTGATTTTCAAATGACAAAACTATGTGTCATTTAAATTATGTTCTCCTAAGCAGCTAAGAGGGGTCTAATCCATATTGTGCAGTAAATACTTGTAATATTTTGTTATTAAAATTTAAGCTGGTTTGGAATTACGGAAACATAGAATCAAAGAATCTTTAAGGTTGGAAAAGACCTCCAAGATCATCAAGTCCAGGCATCAATTCAACACCACCATGCCTACTAAACCATGCCCCTAAGTGCCATCTCTACACACTTTCTGAACACTTCCAGGGATGGTGACTCCACCATTTCCCTGGGCAGCCTGTTCCAGTGCCTGACTATTCTTTCATTAAAAAAAAAAATCCTAATATCCAACCTAAACCTTTCCTGCTGCAACTTGAGGCCATTTCCTCTCATCCTACACGAGAAAGGGGCTTTATGTTTAGACTTGTGGACATTCCAGTAGGATTTGAGGTAATTTTACCAGAGCCCACCCCGGCATAAGAACCTGTTGGCCAGGGACACAATGCCAGCCCTTCCAAAACAGGTGAATCAAAAATGGGAATAAAATAAGCCTGGAGAATTTTAGTCATACTGCTGTGCAAGCAGGAGCCAGGAGGAAGCAAGAGCCCTGACAACACAGATCTCATCTGGCAAAACTCTCATTGACTTCTGTCACAGTTTAGCCCAGCTCAGGACCAAGCTGCGCAGTCTCTCCCTCGCTCTCCTCACCCCGCAGTGGGACAGGGAGAACTGGTAAAGAAAAGAAGGAAAAACTCATGGATTGAGATAAAAAAAAAGTTTAAGCTAACAACAGATCAAAAGAAAACAAAGATGGAAAACAAAACAATCAATAACACAAAATACTTCAGGACATAATTCCCAGTAAAATGACTCACGGTGGATCCTGATTCCTCCCAGTAGCAGGAGCCTCCCCTCAGCACCCTCCTCACCGATACACTGAGCAAGATGGCCCCTGGGATGGAATAGCCTTTGGGCTAATTTGGGTAACCTGTCCCAGCTGTTGGCTAATTGGTAACCTATCCCAGCTGTGTCCCCCAGCCACAGGTGCCACCAGCTGCAGCTCCTCTCCCAGCTCTGGTGAAAATTAACTCCGTCCTAGCCAGAACCAGGACAACTTCTGCCCAAGGAGGGGTGGCAAATTTCACACCTCATAATGAAATTAATCTGCTCAGAACAAAGTGCCACGTTCATCACATCGGAGCAGAGATTCTGCTCTGCACTGAGAGCATGCTGTGAGCGCGTTCCTGGGGCAAGGAGCTGAGGAGACTGGGAAATAGCACTGCATCAACTGGGTAGGCTTCTGCTCCTCAGTCCATCCCACAACTTACCCGGAGGTGACCCTAACACAGCAGTAAGGTACTCCCCAAAACTCCCTCTGCTGTGTACCAGCTGCGCTCACTGCACGCTGGCCCTGGGAACCCTGGCCTCTTCCTCGCCCGCACTTGCTGCGCGAGCTCAGAAACACTAAAAACCAGAAGTGGCAACTAGGTTAATCTCTTAATACAGGTATGGCCTTCAAAAGTGTCTTTAGCATGCCAATATCGTGTTTGAGAGGGAAAAGAGAAAAGAATTTGATTTTATCAGAAAAGTTCTATCAGTACCACCCTTAAGGATGCAGCTGTACCATCATGTGCTTTATCTCAGCATAGCTTAGAAAAGCTACATGGCTTCAGTTACATTGGTGTAGTCAGTGGAGTAAAGCCCCTACGTAAACAGGGCTCATTTCTGATCTAAAATGGAAATTAATTGTCTTAAAGGCATTTTTTCTGGGCCCTCACCGGACACAATTTTAATTAACATATAGGTCATAGGTGCAAAGAACATAGCACTGCAGAAATCTCTGTTCAAGGCTTTGCATCATTTGTTCTTTGTTTCAGGCAAGAAAATCCTGAAAAAGGGACTATTTTTTTTTCTTTTTAATTCTAGAAAAATGCTGGGATGCAGCTTCCACTGAGAGAAAAAAATGGCAGAGCTCAGAGCCCTCCTGAGCAATTGCTCACTGAGAAACTCTGCTGGGAATTGTAAACTGGGGGGGTGCGGGGAAGAGTGCGGAGCAGAAGAGGTCCAAAATGATGTGAGAAAATAATCTGTTTTTAAAAAAGAGAGATGGGAAGAAAAGAGTTGCTTCTTAGATTAGTTTTGAGTGCCAAGTTTCAGCAATTTTCAGTGCCACATTATAAACGCTTGAAAAATGAGATTTAAGGCTTCTTATCAATTAGATGCCAATTATCAACCCTTTGGGCTCATAATTTTTACAGAACTGCAAATGCTTCTCACTCTCTTCTCCTCCTCGAGTGGGGGGGTGGGGAACCCTGAGGAAAAAGATAAGTTCCTCTCAGGGACAAGCTGTTCATTCCTGAGGCAGAAAGCTTGGAGGCCTCTGTGCAGACCCTAAATAAAATGACAGTGGTGGCCCCACAAATTTGTTCCTAGGGTTAGCACTCTCACTGACCCTTCCCCATTCATCATACCGATTCAGTCACTCATCATGAATGACACAGCACGACACCACATGAATTATCTCTGACCTTCAGGAGGAGCGGCTCCTCCAGATCAGGTTGGGGTCACGAGGAGGGCAGGAGGGAGAAGTTGGTCTGTTAGACCTGGGGATTAAGAGAATGCTTCAGCCTCCAGAGCAAAAAGGTGACGTGTTCACAGCGTGAACCTGTCCCCGTGGCCCAAGTGACAGTCCTGTAATCTCAGCCATCAAGGAGTGGTTTGCGGGGTAACGGTGTCTCTGGGATCGCGAGAAGCCCGTGTGACCTGCTTTGGGTGAGTCAGTTATGGACACGGCAAACGCCTGGGCTCTGATCCGGGCTGATTGCACCACCGAAGCCACAGCCAGCACGGGTGGCTGGGATCTGGGCGATCCTGGTCTCTAGAGCAGATCAGCGTGCCACAGTGCCAAGGAGCGAACAGACTGTTGGCATTTCTACTAGAAACACAAATTATTGGGTGTTTATCTATCATTTGTCTGAAAGTTGTGCTTTGCTTCTTGTAGAAAGGGGGAAGATTTGCCCCTCGATCACATCGTTGCTCCGAGCAGTCCAACGTTCATCCCGACTCCCGCGGCAGGCAGTGCTGGGTACCCCAAAGGAAGGTAAAGTCTTCGGACTCACCCAGGTTTGGGCCTCATCCTGACACTCCTACATTCAAAACGTAGATACTTGTTCTGGGTGTTCAATAACCAGATCTTGCCTATACAGTATTAAAAATATACTATAAATGCCCTTAGATACTTTTAGCCAGAGAATGATTTAACACAGCTTAGTTTAAGATGTCTTTCACATAGCAAAACCTGTGTGATGAAATATGCACAAATAAATCCGCTCCTTTCAGATGCTCCTTACGTCAATGCCCATAATTTTCAGCATTATAGAAACATTTAATATTAAGTAAATGAACCATACCACTGAATTAATACCTCAAGTCTAGCAAACACTTGTTTACAAACAACTCTACCCAGCTGAGTCTACGCATCTCGGTTCAGCCAATCCTTGCGTAAAGTTACCCATAAGGCAGTATTAGCAGGATCAGGGCCTAATGATTTAATCCAGCTAAGAATTACTAACTACTGATGGTAGTGAATGCAATGGGGCCAGCCATGTACAGAAGCGTTCGGTGGATTGAGATTTAGAAATAAAATTTGCAATGATTTTTCTGTACTACCAATTAAAAAGAAACAACGAATCTAGTAAGTTCTTGATGCAGACAGACAACAAATGAAAAGAGCCACAGTCCTTCAACACAGTGAACTAATTGTGTATTTCATCTGCTCAACATTCATTCTCGGAAAAGTCAAACTGAATGCTGCCGGTTTTACGTCTCTTTAGTGTGGGGAGGTATCTACTGTCCCTCAAACCACCACTTCTTGCCAAGTTACTCTTTCATATTTGTCCAAGACCATGGCACTGACAAGAACTGAAATGACACTGCTCTCATGTTATTATCTATAAGGAGATTCCAAGACCAGTTACAAACCCAGAAAATTCCCTCCAGGAACATCCAACATGGCAGTTTTTACCCAGTATTTACTCAGAATATTTACTAAAGCAGCATTTAAGGAAAGGCATGTTATTCTGCATGGGGCACTAGGGAGGTCTACACCTCCCGCTTCCCCCAAATTAAACAAACCACAGAGCAGCTACGTTCCAGATATTTCCATCGTTCAGCTGCAGCCTGAGAGGGTGCGAGTGCTCCCCAGGATTTTCATTCCTACTTTACCTTTGCGCAGGCAGAAAATGGAAATGAAGGAACTGCTCTTATCGTTTTGGCAGGTGATTCAGCTTTCTTTGCTGCATCCTGGCAATTAGTTTGCATTATTACAACTGCAGGAAAAGCTACAGTTGCAAGCCTCTGCTTACAGGGGGCGGATAGGGAAGCTGAAGGAGGACTCAACGCTAGCAGCAGCTCCCCAGGGTACTGTGCCTGGGGCTGGACTCCGTTCTAGTCTGGACTCCATTCCCACAGCACAGCGTATCAAAGGAGTTCCAGGGATGGTGCCTCCTCCCTGCCCCCTGCGCAGAGGCAGCAGAAGAAAAACATCCCTTGCATCCATCTTCTTCCCTGTGCACCTGTACAGGGTTAAGCATATTCTAACCCACTGTCTCATCGTGCATTATGCCAGGGCATGACCTGACAGCTAAGGGACCATCACGCAGCTGCTGTCCTGGGAGAACGGCTACGCACCGATTCCCTGCAGAAGGCGGCAGGCTAGAGAGAAGGAAAAGAACAAAACAAAACAAAAAACCTTTACAGGAAAGAGATGAGCATGTAGATTCCTCACCCGTAATTCCATTAGAGATTATTAAATCTACTACCCCTAAGTAAGGTCATTGGCTTTTTTTTTTTTTCTCTCTCTAGTCTATCCCTCCTTTGCTGTTTCCTCTGGGCAGGCACCAGCACCAAGGTTCTTTATACATCATCTGAATCTATTTTTTTCTCAGCAAAGCAGATTCTGAAAAGAAAAGAAATTCCCAGCTTTCTGGTCTCCTGGCTGTAAGCATCAGAGCATGAACTGATTGTACAGGAATCATGGAGAAACCTTTTATTTCTTCTGTGTAGTAATAAACATTCAACTAGGTGCAGAATATGACAGGAGAGATTTTGAATTGGAGTTACTACTGCAAACAGGAGACAGGTTTCCTTAGATTAAACCTGTAATCCTTTAGCACAGGAGAAGTCTCCGTCCTTTTCCCGATAGTGACATTGCCCATCATGACAAAACACACACTGACTGAGGCATTCCCAAGAGAATTGGTCTCCCACTCTCCTTCACTCTTACCTCTTGAGTTTACCGCTGTTAGTTTTGCATTTTCTGCACTCTCGTATGCAACACTGGTGCCTACAGATAGAAACCCCTCTCAATGAAACGGGATTTTGTGTGTGAGTACTTGCTCACAGCACGCTGCTGTTGTGTTACCGCACTCTTCCTCAGGTTCTGCTGTGGGAGAACAACGTGAGGTGGGTGAGCGTGGGCACCATGCTCTGAAAATGGACCACTCAGTATGAACTCTATTCTACTTCTTAATGTTCATGCCATAGCCCAGAGCTATCTGCTACATCACCACGAACAGGTAATTCTGAGAATTGTTAGTTTCAGCTTTACCATCTGCCCCTCTGACAGCCACACTTCAACTTGTGAGGTGATTAAGAGTTATCTCATATGCTGAGGGATATCAGATCCATTAAAGGTGTGATTTTAAGCAACTGAAAAAGGTTTCTCATTTTGAACCAGACTTATTTCAGTTTAATTTATATCAGAGTTTCAAATGAAATTGAAAAAGGAAGTTGGCACACACCGACTTTCCAAATGGACCTTCTCCAATTCATTTAATCACTGACCCAGTCACAAAGCCGGAACAGTAGAACATGTGCACAACTCAGCTGCTTCCGTGCAAGATCCAGTGGTTTAGCATAAACTGTCAGTGAAAACCAGTGCATCTTTGCTGATTGACATAAAATGACAGCTTATCAGCTTCCCGAATCAAGATTTCTTCTCCTTCCATAATTATTCCTGGTAATGGTTATAGACACCCCATCTCCTACAAAGTTACATAGTGGGAATTCATATTAAAAAAAAAAAAAAATAAAAAAAAATCAGAAGTCACATCATCAGCTAAAAATGTGCAGTAAGATCTCAGGCTACAGCGAGAACAGCTAACTATTCATAGACTCCAGTGGCTCCAGGAATGCACAGCTCAACCCTTCGCACTCTTTTGGACCTATGGATAACAGGAACTTGAACCAGTAACCCAGATAGACATAATTTCTCTTTTCCCTTCTTGTAGTCCTACCCTCTTTTATACCAAGGATTAGAAGTACTCAGAAACCTCACCTGACAATAAGGGAAAATAATTCCCCATGCTTTTTGCTCCTTTTAATTGTATGGATTCAAAGGTATTTATAAAAACTAGGCAGTGTGCTATAAGGAACATTATCTTTTCTGCAGGGCTTCTTTCCAGGTACTGCCTGTGGATACTCAACCTGTGAATCCTTCAGTCCTTAGCACACAATGTCGGACAAAGTAAGTTGGTAAATTGTATGACATCTGTCTGATACAGACACTTAATTCTCTTCCTGCTGATTGCTCTTTCCAACATTACACAGAAAAAGAGAGAGTACAAGGAGGAGAGGCAAAACAAAGACACGACTGCCGCATCTCCAGCGTTACTCCAGAAAGGTAATCAGCTGAGATAAAGTCCTCCTCCCTCCAAGGAAATGTGGTAACTGAATTTCATCATCTACCCTCCTCAAGATGGATGGTCTTAATTGTTCATGCCGAAAGAGCAAATAAGAAAATCTTTTAATTACCTGTCTCCAGTTTCTGAGAACTCTGCTGGACCTGAGACCTATTCATCCTTTTGGGACAGACTGTTCCTAAGACCCACAATCAAACTCACCATCTTGTTGGCTATTCACATTACTTCCCAACCCTTTTGCAAAAGTTCCATAAGGTTTACAGTTCAAGCCTGATCTTTTACTTGGAATACGCTTGGTTTTATTGTCTTCTACTGCTTCTCCCACACTTCCTTTCTCAATGCTGTGTTTTCTGCAGGACAGAAACTCCAACATAGATTTACAGGGAAAAAAAAAAAAAAAAAAAAGTTTTTTCTCTCTAACTATGCTCTTTTGAACAGCAGAAAGATACATCTTGTAGTTACCTAAGATAATGCGGTCACTGTTATGTTGTGTTTTTTTTTTCCCCTCTGCTGCTATTATTATGCTTGAAGAAAAACAAAAGACACACTGTCTTTTTAACATTACAGTAGGCATCAAGGGATGCCCTGGGAAGGCAAGTGACCGTGAGAATGATTCCTCTATTAGAATTTAGTCCACACAGTGAGAAGAGTAACTCTGTCTATGATATATCAAAAACAGAAGACCTGTTTCCAGGCACTGCTGAGGTTGCCATGATGCAACCTGTTTCTTCCATGCTTGAAGATAGTTTTGAAGGTATCTTGTGATGCCACAGCAGCGCCTTCACAACATCACATGATGTCAGGAAGAAGGCTTTGACTCTGAACAGTCAACATGCCTACTCCTGGCTAGACGTGAGGAACATGAAGTATCATGGAAATACCAGCTGCATGATGATAAAAGAATCACTTGCTGACAGGTCTGTCAAGAGTAACGCCAACCCTGCCTCCATTTGTACGCACCATCCTCCTCCCAAGAAAATACAAGTTGAACATTCCCATACCTGGCACAAAAGAAAGGAGAGTGGAGCTAGGAATTAATGTTAAGGTTAAATGTCAAACTCATCAAGGACATAGCAAGGATATACCATCGCCATTATGCGTATAAAGAAAGTGAGAGGCAATGCAGGAGGAGAGGAAGGGGAGAGGGAAGCAAATAAATAAAGACAATGCACAATTTATGAAGACAAGAAGGTAGTAAGTGCTACTCACCCGGAGTGTAAATTGGTATTGATGTCACAACACAGCCCAGCCAAAAAATAATGATGATGATAATTTAGGGCTTGCACTATATCTCACTCAAGCCACAGTCCCATCCAACAGCAACTCTCACCCTGCCGCTTTCTTCCCCTTCTCTATTCATTGGTGTCCTCTTAAATCAAATACACTCAATGTTGATTTGATTATATTTTCTTATTTTATTTATCATCCATTGCTCACTCTTCTGCTCTCCTCACAAGTTCTCAATGGGCATCTCAGTTGTTTTCCGGCACCTGGCAGCACTCAGAGGCACAAGCCTGTCTTTAAGGCACAGGAACTGGAATCCTGATGCTGGTAAGGATTCGTGCATCCTTCCCAGCCCTCATCTGTCATCCTTTAATCTCACCTGTTTTATGCTCCAGATACTGGCTACTCAGTCCTGACTTCCCAGGTTTATAGCCCTGACTTACTTCCCTCCTGTAACATTTTATTGCTTGGTTATCGGCCCTTAGGGGCCTCATTTACACAAGTGCTGTTTTCGCTATAGTTAAGACTAATTCACTGGGTTACAGTTTGCTCTTACATCCTACATTCTGTTCAGTTCCCAGTCTCCTCTTTCCTGCAGGGAGGTGAAGGGATTTCTAATGGACAAGAGATTTTTTTTTTTTTTTTTAGTTATGGGTAAGAATCCCCTTTTGGGTGTTTCAAAGCCTGAATTAAATTCTCCCCCTCTACACAGCATGATTCTGCCCCTTTCTCTTTGCTGCACACGTGCCCTCTGGGCCCTTCATAAGGTCTGTGGGACCTTGAGAAGGAGACTTCATCTGGGATCTGCTCTCCTCATCCAATCTGACCTTCTAGGGGAATGGCAGACTGCAGCCCTGAGAAAGCCTCGGGAGCCAGGTATGTCTCCTATTTGCACCTCCGGCCCAGCTAACAGTATGCGGTTCCTACAATGTATGTGTTTTCTTTTTTTGTTTTCCTATTTATTTTCATGTTCTCATTAGGGAAGGAAATACTTTCCTTGTCACTTATGTTCGTTTCTTCCCTAAAGCTTGATATGGTTACTCTATGACCATTAAATTTCTACCTTTCTAATATACACACGCGTACAGATACAGGTAAGCATACACACAGAGATACCAGATATTGGTGTGAGTGTAAGGCTCATTTCAATAAATCTCCCTAAACAAGTCTCATTTTCCAGTGCTGCTTGCTTCCACAGCTCCAACTCCAGCTGGGTCTGCGATGTATTTTCTTTATGGACCAGTTTTCATATAAAAGCCCATCACAATCAATGCCCTTCTCTACACTAAGTCAAAACCACAGGATCGCCTACAGAAAAAGAGGACACAATTCCACCTGGTCACCTCTGTGTGGCCCTCGGGGCTGCATCTAACGTGCCTAACCCAGAGAAGTTTTTTGGTGGTACTATGGAGAGCAGGTAAGTGGAAGCTGTACAACACGATGGGTCTGGCGTTGCATGCCCAACAAGACTTAATTCAACGGCCTAAGCAAATGAAAGAGAAACTCTCCATCTGAACCACATTAGAACCTCCCATGTGCCAAGATCAGGGTCTTTTGAATTCTGTTTCAGTGAACTATTTAGCATCAGCTTAATTCCAAATAGCACCATAACTATGTCAATTACATGAAAAATGAAACATCAATTTGTAAATAATACTGTCTTTTACTGTTCTCTGTTACTTTTACAGGATCAAAAGCTTCTTGCCCACATTTATTACATTTCCCGACCTATTGCAAGAGATAAATATATATTATCCCTATTTTTTTGACAGATAAATTGTGCTACAAAGAAATTAAATTAGTTGCCTAAGGTCATACAATGAACAGCTTAGGAACTGGATCACTGGACCCATTCTTTTCATTTCTGTGTTTCTAAATGTCCAACCTCCAGGAGTTTGGCACACACTTGCAAATTATTTTCTAAAACTACCAATATTGGCATAACTCCACTCCCACAGCAGCCAGTTTGCTATGAACAGAATTAGACCAGCTTATTATCTTAAATGGCAACAAAGCTAAAGCAGCACCAACTGCAGCTCAAAATCTCACCCAAATGCAGAATCAATAAATCTCCAGAGGAAGTGACAACAGGAAAAACGAAAGCAGCATCAACAAAAATAAAGCAAAACTAAAACCAGGAATGAAAACACAATCACAAGAATTTAAGGGCTACAGAGGAGCAAGAGTTCAGTGTGTTACGGTACGATTCTAATCCGTGATACGAGCTTCTGGCTACTATGGGATTGCGTATAAGTAGAAGTACCCCACGGGTGCCATTTTTTTTAACATTTTCCTTAAATTGTCTTCTTTGGCAACAACGACCACAACCAGATCCTTGTCCCACACACCTTTCTTTTCTTCGAATTCCACATGTATCATACACTCAGATGAATTATCCCTTTTTAACAAACAGGGACATCCCTGAAGCAGGCAGCAGGCACATGTATACTGTGTTCACGTGAGCCTCAAGAAGCGTGTGATGATGTTTTTTTGTTCTTCATGGTCCTTCCTCTATCTCCAAGTGCCCAGCATCCCTTTTTCATCCCCTTTTCCACACCCAGAGATGTGCTGTGTGCTGCAAGGTTTTCACTTGACAGCTGATGGAGTTCCCCCCATACAGAGGTGGGAAGAGAGGAGGGGGGGGAAAAGAAAATAAATCACAGCTCTGTTGCTGCACATCTGCTTCCTGGCCTGCCCTGACAACCAGGCATCACTGCCAGGAATGATTTTTGAGAGATAAGGGTGTGAGTGCTGCAGGATCCCCCTCAAACCCAGCTGCCAGCTGGTACAGGCAGTAAAGAGACAACGCATTATAAATTCCTGCAAACCTCACTTGTTTCAAGCCACAGAAATAATGCCTAAGGTATTTACCAGTTAAAAATGCAGGAATCTGAAACCTGATGCATGTTTCTGTTCAGTGGGCAAAACTACAGCTCCAGACTCCTCCATCAAAACCCTGTCAGGTGATCTAGCAGCAGCTACCTGTGGGGTTTGGAGACCGAGATCCCAGCTCCAAAGTAGGCTCGCCCTGCATAATACTGGTTTCAGGAAGAACCATGTCCTGCCATCCAACCCATCATTGACAAGGGGCTGGTACAGACATACATATCACCTGGATGGAACCCCAGAAGGGCTATATCCTCAGTTTGCGCCCAAAGCTGATTGTTTCCACAGATTACCCTTGAAAGTTCAACATACTCCACTGTTCCTATACATACTAAATGCTGCACCACTCACTGGACAAGACTGCAGAGATCGGTAAAAATGACGATCCTTCCCTCAGCGAGCTCAGCTCACCGGCTCCAACAGACCTATTTATATGAACAATAATTACTTCTCTGAATAAGGGATTAAATCTCCAGCTCTCAGACTCTAAAGTAAAAGCCCAAATGACAGACGCTGATCTCTTCAGGGTATAAAAGTAGTTTTTAGATGGTATATTAACTGGCTGTGTAGCTTGATCCAGAGAGTCTCCTTTCCATAACCGGAACGCGTATGCCCTGTATCCCACCAGCTCCCAAACCAACATGTGCGGCGCACGCATTAGCAGGAGTTTACCATTCTGCTTCTCTGTGAAAATTCTTGGCAGAAAAACTGGCAGCATTCCCTAACTCCTTCCAATTCATGTGGAGGAGGAGGAGGAGGGAGCACAGTAGATTCCTGAACGTACATGCAGTGCTTGCTTTGTAGTAGACATATGATACACTTAATTTTCTAAAATGTATACTCAAATATAGGGGAGAGTTGGCCAATGTTTAAGGGTGGCTAGTAACAGTCTCCAGCACGGAGGCTCTAGGGAGGTCTGGAAACAAGAGATCTAAGGAGAGCATGCACATCGGAGATGGCATCCTAGGTGGTATTCAGGGCTACAGATATAGATGTGTGGATAACGTGGACTCTGACCACAATAAGATAAAGGCCAGCCTTTCTTCCAGAGGATCTAAAAACTAGCAGCCGTGCCCTGATCAGAAATCATAGAATCATAGAATCTTTAACGTTGGAAGAGACCTCCAACATCATCTAGTCCAACTGTCAACCACCATGATCTCACCACCACCAGAGAACCAAATCTTCTCTGATCATTCCATTTTCTAGTAACTAACAACCCTGACACCAAAATTTTGCCATTTTTCCCAACAAACCTGAATGGTATTTATTCACATTGCACATACTCCAACGGGTTAAAAGCCATTTTGTTCTGGATGCATTCTTTGTGACTCAATTTCTAAAGCACTAAATTGTAGCCTATTATTTACTTTCTTAAAGATAAGATGGAGCCAGCTTCTCCCTGTGTGTCTCTCCATTTTGCTGCCTTTGGAGCCATTCTTTGTGACTGCTGCATGGCTCAGTGATTCCCAAGCCAGTGCATATATGGAAAATCCCTGTCAAACAATGGCCCAGGAGAGGGAAGGAGGAAAGCTCCATTCACCACCAGACTTGGTTCTCTTGTAGCTCTCCCCTTCCCCATACCCAGCTGTCTCTGGCCATCTTCCCTGCCCCCTTGTTTTGCGGACAGAACAGCAGAAGCGGTCACGCTCCACACCCAGTTGGGAGGAAAAGAAAGGGGGAGCGGCGTGTGGCAGCGGGGAGGGGGTCACAGGGAACAGAATGAACTTGTTCTCAGAAAACCATGGCGTCCAGACTGGCGGGTTTCTTTTATCCTGCTTCTGTTCAGTAAAAGCCTCAATTAACTCCACATTAATTATTAAATCAGAACAATGCATCTTTGGGTTCCAACAGCTAAATTCTGTTACTGCTGTTTCTTTGGGGAGCTTGGCTAGTTTTACAACTTCGGACATAAATATTTTTCTTCAAGTAGTTCCTGGACTGTTGTTTTTATTTTCCTCTCTGTGGGAGCATTTTTAATCACAGTATCTCATGCACGCATGGAAGGAAGCATTTCTGGGCAGGCTGCACCTCAAAAACTTTTTATACACACAGCTCCTCCAGGCTCCAGCAGGTGCTAGCCACACAGCAACGAGATTTGAACCCCCAGGAAAGCTCTCGAATCAAGGCTCTCCATACAGATCAGGAAGCCAGAAGCATGTGTGCAACCCTTCCATGAGAGGCTGCTTCCTTGTAAAACGGAGTGCTGGGTTTCCAGCTACACATTATTCTTTAATTCTACAGTTGCTTCCCACCCTTCTCCTCTACGGATGACCCTAGGAATTCTACCAAATAAGATCAGTCCAGAAATATTTGCCTTTTCTTCACCCCATTGTTGCCAGACACACAGACTTACAGGATGTTCTTCTCTTCTTTGTTGTTCTCTGAAGTTTCTGTCTCACTGAGCAGAGCCAACCATCCCCATACATACCCTGCTCACACCATCATTATCCCTTTCCTTGGCACAGGTTAGCAGGATCGAAGACCTGCTCTCCATGCATTTGACCGGTATGCCAAGGACCCCCACAGCGAGAAAAGAAAATGAGATACAAGTTCCAAATGGGGCCAAAGCCCCTCTCCTGCCCTTCAACTTTTTACAATGCTATGAAGGAATAACTCAGAACAATGCTATAAACTTTAGGCACTCAGCTTAGCTTAGGCCTCTTCAAAATGCTTTTGCCCTTCCATCCCTAGCCTCTCTTACTTCCCCAGTATATTTTCAAACTCTTATTCTTGTAGGTGAGTCTGATCATACTTTCTGCTTTTTTTCCCCCAGATTATTTTGGAGACAAATGGCTTTCTTGAAGTCTCCTGGAGAGTCTCTGCCTTCCACCCATGAAGTTCTAGGACTTCCTGAGGAATGAACAGCTCTAGCACTGCAAACAGCTTTTATTTCTTATGTGAATTTAATGTCCCTGGGAAAGATCCAACCTGATAGGTTGGATGCAAAGGCTTTACAGCTACAAAACGGGTGCAGCAAGGCCTGGCATGTTGTCTGAACTAGAGGGAACAGACTCAATGGGTCAGAGGACCTTCATTTCCCAAACAGGAAAGTTTTCAGCTTCATGGATAAAGAGAGAAACCCATCTTTGGTGCTGGGCACAGAACAAAACTCCTCACTAAAATAACAGGGAAAAAAAAGTATAGAAAAAGAGAAATAAGCAGCTCTGAACAGGCAGCTAGTCAGTCAGCCATCTTTTCTGTCTCCTTTCACTGCTTGGATTTCCGTTCCTGCTCACACACGGGGAGCTGGCAATACTTTGTGCTTGACCTGCTACACCGACAACATGTGATTTGTTTCGCCCCTGTCAGAAAAGCCTACAATATTTGCTGTAGTAAACTTACTGTCTGTCAGCCCACACGTCCTTCAGTGATGCCATTGACCACAGCTCTCAGTTCAGAAATGACGAGGGAGGGGGAAACCTAGAGTAAATAATTTGTATTAGAGAAGCTGCTGCCACATGTCTCTTTAAAAACACAGAATGGTCTAAAAGGGGACCAGCAGTAAATAATTTATTATAATCTTCCAAATACTGCAAGATACTTTACACATTGTTGCCTGCATGTGTATTGTGTGCGTGAGCCCTGTGTTTCCCACCCGCGCACATCACGCTCAGAACCTTTCTGATCCTGCGAGTTTCAGGTGTGAGGTTATCCTGCGAGGCCGCTCCCTGCGTGCTGAGAACACAACCCTCTTGCTCAGAAGAAAAACGATCAGCTAGATCTAAGTTTCTAGGAGTACTTGTCTCAAAGACACGCCTGAAAGATAGTTCTGCAGGGCTCTGGGTCGCACAAAGAAAGGCAGACAAGGCGACAGAGTGCGGGAAGGATGTCTGATGACTGTGTGAACTGTGTGGCACAGCCACCCACAAAAATGAAGCACTGGAAAGAGCTGCAAGAAGCATGAATTCAATCCTTTTTTTGCTACGCGCTCCCCTGTGTATCCCTTTGGCAAGTTCCACATTGTCTGACAGAAATCAAGCTGCTCATCCTTGTGCTGCAGTTCTGCATTTGCAAAATCCACCTTTCAAAGAGTTTTTAACATCCTGGATGAAAGCTACTATTATGCCTTACAGTTAATTAGGTAATAATTATTATTTATTATTGTGGGAGTTTCTGGAGAAGTTGTATGAGAGCAGAATAGCAAGCTTGACCTTATGTACTCCCATCTCAGTCTAATTCAATATTCTTTATCAGACGTACCTTTGCTGCAAAGTTCCTCAGGGTGGGGCCTTGTTCGTTCTGCAGGAGGTTTGCAACACTTCAAAATGCTATTAAAATAATGAATAAAATTTGTCATTATCAGTCATGACAAATACCAGCAAAGCTGCCTGCCTATGGATAGCAAAATCCATATATTATTGCCAATTTGGAAGGGATTATCAGTGGCAAGTGGAAAAGCCTCTCTAAAACGTTTAACTATGGCTTATTTAGATGCTCACCTCCATTTGCATTTATGGAAGACACATTTATAGAATAGAATTCTGAAATTTTCCCAGTTAACTAACACAGGCAAACAGAAGAAAAATTAAGGGTAAGGACAAAGAAGCAGCCTGTTGAATTTTGTCTGCTGGAGAGAAGTCCACATATTCACCCTGGAAAATGGAAAATGTCCAGTATAGAGCCCCATGATACTTCTGCTTACACTAGATTTATGTCTATGGAAATCCTCTGACACCAGAACTGCTCTTCTACACCAGCGTGACAGCAGAATCAGGGCCAGGTTCTCTGCAGGGGGAAAAAAAAAAAGAAAAAAAAAAAAGAAACAATCTGAACAGTTTTCATTTGTATCCGTGCCTCACACTCCGCCCCATTTAAAGCAAGGCAGCATAGAACTATTTCTCCCTTCTGCTAGCAGGGCAGTAAGAACTGTTCACAGCCCCATCCTTCATCCCACATCTCCTAGCACAGGCGTTTCTCAGTCTAACAGCACACTATTACCTCCTGCAAGGCAGACAGGGATGTCTGTCCCCGCTCTACAGCTGCACAAACTGAGGCCCGTGGGCAGCTGGTAGAGAAGCTGGGAATACAGTCAAAAAACCCTAATTTCGTGGGCCTTTGGCAAGAACTTGCAGATGACACTCATTTTTATGCCAGGATAACCCACTGTTCACTAAGCAAAGAAGAGATGCTTTGCTGCCAAGCGTGAAAGTCAGCACGGAGCCATAAAAGGCATAAAACCACTGTCCCCAAGGCCAGACAGGTTGGTCATTTTGATTCATGGATTTACAGAATCCCATAATCTTATTTTAGCCACACCCCAGCACAAAAGGGAGCAACCTGGCATAGACTGGAGACAACAGGGAAACTCACAGTGGGCCTGATGCAGAACTGCCTGACGACAGAGCAACCATTTCACTAATCCCTCTTCGTTTCTACAGGCTTCACCTCCCAGAGAACGCCAGCAAGACGCCAGCAGAACCTACTAGAAATGGACCTGTGGGAGCAAATAAAAGGTCCTACCATCTTATCCTGGTCCACTTTCACATGATTATTTGTGCTGTTAAACAAACACGAGTGCTTTTAGTGCAGACTGAAGAAGGGCTGCTCCTAATCAAAAGCAGCCAGCTTGTTTATTCCTATTTTTTTCCCCATTGTCTGTTTTGGTGTTTGTAAAAAACAAAGTTGGGAGCTGTGTGGCTGTGACCTCCTCACGGCAGCTGGCTTGCTCGTAAAGCCTCCACATCAGCCAGAAAGACATACCAGATATATGGCTCATAACACATTCCCAGTGGGAGAAAACACCCTTTGGTGGGAAGGCTAAGCCAACATCTTTGTGCCTGCGGTGCACAGAGGTGGTCCCCCCAGTTGGCTCCAAACAGGCCAGCAGAACAGGGATGGCTGCTGTGGAAGAGCCCAAAGACACTCACGCAGCCAGACCTGGTGATCTAGAAATGGGCAGTGAGAGGTGTTGACTACCACTCCAGCCCGGAGCTGGGAACAGTGGCTGTGCCTTGGATTCTGCTGTACCCTCCCTGACAGCTCCCATTCAAAACCCTACGGGTGCTTTTCTCTGTGTCCTCTCACCCTAGAAAAAAATGATGGTGAGGCAAAGCCTGCCTGCGAGTCTCCTGTCCCATTCTGACACGTCCATGGGACTGCAGGAATGTCTACGTTGCGTACCTAACTTAGTACGAGAAACGCCGTTGCTGGGCTTTTCCTGAGCGTGCAGCAGTTACACATACACTGCTGATGCCCTGCACTGGCTTCCAATTTCCAGTTCCCTGCCAGCTGAGAAAAGACAGATGCCTTGAAAATAACCACCGGTTTGTTGCACCAATAGCTAGCCTGATTTTCGCTGTTCACAGTGATCATTCTGAGCCTGTCATTAAATGGAGTGGGCATTTAGCAATTCTGATCGCCAAGTTCGCTGTGCTGAAGTTTCATAGGCTGAGGTTGGTTTCCTTTTGTTGTCTTTTGTTTAGTAATAAAAAAAAAAAAACCCACACACATCCCCTAAAGCCTGTTCAAGCCACAGCAAGAATAACGGACTCCCTCAGCAAAATACTGGCCAAGAAACGCAGCACCTCATAACATGTACATACATCAAACTGATAACTCCTAAGAAATAAATAAAACCTAGAAGAGGAAAATGAACTCACTTCTTTAAACGTATCAGTAACGTAAGCCACGGGCTAAGCAGGAGGAGAAAGAACAAACTCAACACAAGTGAGGGGGAAGGGGGCAGAAATTTTCCTTTTGCAAGGGATCACATAACATCAATTACTGATAAGGCATCAGCAAAGGGGTATAAGTGCCACGGAGCAGCAAAATACCACAGCGCAGGTTGATAGCAATGCATTTTCTGCTCGCTATCAGCAGCTAGGACATCCACCTTCCACATGTTTTCCCTTCCCAAAGAAGCATTAGTTCTTTCTTTATTTTAGCAAAGCTGCTCTGAGCCCTGCTTCCTTCTTCCCACTCCCCCTGCCCTCCCTACTGATTTCCATGTCCTATAGAGCAATTCCTGTCCCCACGGCCGCTCTGGCTGGAGGACTGCAGAGCAGACCGCCCACCTCAGCTCCACAAGGAAGAAGGGATAACACCCAATTTTACAAGCAGCAGCCCATCTTAAAACAGGGCCCTTGCTTGTGAGGCAGCAGTTCTGAACAGTTCCCCTCTCACTTGGAACGACTCTTTTCTGATTAGATCCCAAGAGGATATGCTTAGCCACACGGTAACTCCGAAAGTCAGAGGCAGCTCCCTTTTTCAGCCCCTGCATTAGCTGGGAGTAGTTATCCAATTCTACCATACTTACAAAGAGCAGAAATATAAACCTTTAATGGACAAGAAGGTGCAAAGCACCACTATACCGCTGTATTAATGGTGCTGAGCTATGTAAACAGCCCCAAGAGACATCTCCAGATGCTCCCAAACAGAAATTTTCCTGTGTTAAGGGACTGCAGTGCCAGACAGGTTAGAGGGGAGAGCTATTAAAACCATCTGAACTTGAGCAACACTGGGCAGCTCGCACTTTTTTTTTTTCATTTTTTAATAGCTGCTTACAGTCCCAACTTTTTCTTTAATATTCTTTTTTTTTTGGTCACAGGACTGATTGCCCATCTAATGCCTGAAGAAAAGTGGGAATACTGAAGGATTAGGAGTACCTGAATTTATGGCAGGATTAGCTGTAGTTTTATCCTGCTTGACACAGAGAACTAACATGAACAACCAAGAAGGACATTCCAGCTCATTATCTCCTACTCCTGCTGCAAAGAATGCAGAAATAAAGGACTGAACCAAAGAAAAGTTTGAAATTCATTTGAGAGATATCAGTCTCGTATGAGAAATCAGCATGTTTGTTCAGTAATTCCACAATAATTTAAAAAATATTTTATAAAAGAAGAAACAAGAAGTCTATTTTTTCTCTGTTTTACACAAAGCAACATCAATGAAATGAGAACCAAACCCAAACAAAATATTTTCTTAAACCTCATTCCACTGCCACTGAAATTTACCAGTGAGCTTAATGGAGCAGGACCAACACCAGGAACACCTACATCTTCCATACAGCCGTATCCTTCAAGGCTCTGCTCAGACGTTGGTTGATGAAATTAGCATTTCTGTGACCAGAATGAATGATTCAGGTGCTAATCTAGCGCAGATTTCCTTGGGTGACCTTGTGCATGTTTCATTTCCCTTTCTCTGAAGCAGGGATAACAGCCCCAACACCTTGGATGGCTCCTGGGGAGACATATGCACGAGTTTGCCATGGACTGGGACTGAGGGAGCAATGGATCCAGAGGAGAACAATGGAAAGATGCTGTAGAAGGGAGAAATAAAACATGGAAGCATTATGAGCCAATTTTCATATGGGAGCTGTAAGTTCTCAGCACCGCAGAAAGCCAGCACACACACATTCTCTCTCTCTCTCTAACAGAATTTTCTTTTAGACTGAGAATTAGATTTTTTGAGTCTTTGCTCCTACCCTGGGCTTGACATTTTAAACATATAGATCAGGTGATCCGGAATAGTGGAGCTCAGGGGCAACAACAGCGATTATTTTTCAGCAGCAAACGCTCGCTCATTTCAATCCCGTGTAATTACATTACAGAAATGCTGCAGAACAAGCCCTTGTCTGCCCCTCCCCGCTCCCCCTTTCCCCCGTAGGCCCAGGCCCCTGCCGTCAAATGGC
>WHYT01017829.1:310038-357071 GCA_009806455.1 Tetrax tetrax
GCCCCCGGCTTCGCTCCCGGGGAGGGGGCGAGGGCCCCGCGGTGCCGGGGTCAGGGCGGCTCCGGACAGACGCGGTTTTGGCGGAGGCCGTCGCGGGTTGGGGGCCGCAGCTCGAGGCAGTGGGGTAAGGAAGCGATAGCCGAGTCACGCAGTTGGCGCTCGGAACGCACTTTGGGCTCCCTGTGGCATCCGGAGCATTTTGATCACAGCGGCAAAACGGAACCAGAAACTTCTGGGGCAAAACTTCTCCAAAGGGGACCCAGATGGAGACAGAGCCTGCAAATAACCTGATATGGAAACATCTTTAGGAGCTAGAGCTTCCCCGAGGGCTGTGTTCTCCCTCCCTTTTTTCTTTTTAGCAAGCCAGCGTGGTCCCTCCATCATGGTAACAGACTGGGGGGGAAGGCACTGAGGGAAATTAATCCTTCCCCGATATTTAAGGAGATAAAGTTGATTTGTTGATACCTTTTTGTTTTTATTATTCCTCCAAAACTGTTTTAAGATGTTTTAACAACCTAGCTTTGAAATCATGAGGAAGAGGACAGTTTTTGTACTGAGTGTTGATAATGGTTGAAGAATTCAAAGTATTCCCATGGAATCGCATCTGCTCGAACAGGTTACAGTTAAAGTAACAACCACTCTGTATTTTCAATATTAAAAATTGAGCTGGAAGTTGCAATATTATGTGAAGATGGTACATGCAAAAAGAATCGGTGCTGCTGCCTATCAGACTCTTGCAGATTTTAATTCTGTACCAAGAGGTTTACTACGAGGGGTCAAGAACATTCTGCACTGTGAAACATTTATGTTCATCTTACTCTATACCTTTTCAACTTACAAGGGAGATGGGAGAAACTCTTCAGCCGGGCCTGCTGTGATAGGATGAGGGGTAATGGTTTTAAAATAGAGGGAGGCAGATTTGGACCAGATATAAGGAAAAAATGTTTTACCCTGAGGGTGGTGGAGCACTGTCCCAGGTTGCCCAGAGAGGCGGTGGATGCCCCATCCCTGGAAACGTTCAAGGCCAGGTTGGCCGGGGCTCTGAGCAACCTGATCTGGTTGGAGATGTCCCTGCTCCTGGCAGGGGGTTGGACTGGGTGGGTTTTAACGCTCCCTTCCAACCCGAACCATTCCATGATTGGGTGACTCTAACTCTCCAGGTCCTTTCATACAGGCTCTTTTCACCAAATTCATTCCCGGACATAAACAACCTAATTTGTCCTAATTCAAACACTAGTGAAGAGAATTGAGTTATGTTGGCGGCATATTTATCATATGAAATCTCCTGCCATCAGCACCTGAGCCAAGCAATTATATTGTTAATAACAACTTATACATAATAGCTCAATATGCAGAATTGAGCATTGATGTTTTTTCATCTCAACCTGCAAATTACTGTATTATGCCTCTTGCATACTTTCTCTAATTTTTTTACGATCAGACTTTTTCACTTCTTTGCTACACGTTTGCTCTGCTGCCACTGATACAGACAGGAATTCACGAGGTACGGCTCTCATGCTTCAGCTTTTAAAACATGCCATTGATGAAAAATATTTTTGATTGCATGTTAATAGAAACTCTCTGCTGCCTCCTTTTAAAATGCTGGCTACTGCCAGTAATAACATGACTACACTCAAAACAGCGATTACTTGAAAATTAACAGCTTTGGATGATAACTGTTTCACTTAGGGATGTTACACACTGTCATGATCTAAAAAGAGATCACTTCCTTTATTAGATCAGTGCTCTTAATTTTCCTACTTTGCATTTGCCTCTTTCAAAAATAGGGGTTTGCAGGGTAAATGTGACATGTGTCACGTATGTGACAGCATCCTCTGACCAACACCAAGGATGCACCTTTGGAGAACCACCAGTGTTAAAATCATCAGCTTCTGTAGCTTTAATGAAAAAGGATTTACTGAGGCTGAGAAACATTGAGCGGTACCTGACAGGATAGACAGGACACCGGAGAGCAGATAGCTCATGTCAGGGTTGGGTGCAGCCTATTGGTGACAGGAGTAATTTTCCCTCATCACTGTGACACAGAATGTAAAAGAAATTAAGGGGTCACAGTCCCCTTTGCCTCCCTACTAAATCTGCTCTCAAAGACATAGAGAGCTTATTCCTTTACCTTCATATCCTACAGCATCTTTTTGGCTTTTATTTGTCACCTTTGTCTGGTAGATTTTAGTTGGGTGGGTGGTTTTGTTTTATTTTTTGGTTTGGTTTTGGGATTTATTTTTTTTTTTTAAATACGCAGCAATCTGTAAGCCCTCATGAAAGTGGAAATAACGTAACAGTTTCTCAGACATAATTTAGCAAGTAATAAAGATGGGCAACCAATGCCTTGAAGAGCATACACATAGACCCCAGTGACTTCAGTAGAGACCACTTACCTGTGCTTGAAGGGCAGGTTTCTTCCCTCTCTCTCATGAGCCAAAACTGAAACAAAGATAAGAGGCATTGGGTTATTGCAGATTTTCATAGCTGTGGAATTTAGTAATTTATTAGATGCATATTAAATATGCATGACAGTAAAAAGAAACCATTGAACGTGAATATAAATCTCTCATGTACTAGACAGTCTTGTAGCTAAAGACCAAGTACTGAGATCAGTGTCTACGGGCTCAGTCGCTGACTGTCATTGACTCGCTGAGTCACATTAATACTTCTGCATCTCACTGCCTCCCGCTGTGGGAATGACCATGAAGATTTACTGGAAGGGCTGAAGGAGCTTCAGTCCATCCTTCAATCCAAATTTCCGCTGCCCTCCCACCATTATGGCAACTTGCATGTCTTCAGTGCAGGCTCTGGCCATAGGCCTGGGGTGCTGCCTCTTGCCTGGGGCCTCCAGGAGCGGGATGGCCGGGTGCTTGCAGGACCACGTGTGCTCCCCATCCCACCCCTGCATTAGTCTGGAGGAGGAAACATGCCCCATGGCACGGCCTGTGAAGGTGGGTAGGGGTGCTCCTGCATTCCCTGACGTGGTCACAGCTCTGCCTGTGTTCCCATCAGGGCTACATCTCTCCCTGTAACATCCTGATTCAGTATGACACATCCTGGTCAAAGGAGAAACCTACAATGGCGACGTTTAAGGCTATTTCTTTCAGTGCTTTCCCCTGAAAATTTTGTCAAAAATTAATGTTTCTGTGAACTCTTGCAATTTTTGACAAAGTCACATTTTCGCTTGATCATCAACATTAGTCAGAGCCTCCAAGAAGCAAGCCCAGCTTTGTATCACCAACCCACTAGGTCATTAATTTTGCATTTTAATTGACCGCAGCAGCAGTCCCCTTCACTGTTGTAATTTACATATGCAGAAGATGCAAAAGAGATACTGAATAAATAGGATTGCCACTACATCACGTGGAAGTTCTTGCCTTGATGCTTTATTTTATTTTTTAGCACCTTTGGATCTGTCATCTCTGGTCATTCCTGCCACAATGGAAAGGACTATTGATACTTCCCACATACGCTCTCCGGTACGTCGGAGATTTACAGCTGTGATGGAAAGCGATCTTAAATGGAAACGGACGGAAGCGAAGGGCAAATCAGGTCTGACTGGAAAAGCATACACATATTTAGAGCAGACAAGGAGGGGATAAAGCCCACCTATCTGTGGTAAGCAATGACTAAATCAAATAGAAAGCAAGGAGAGGCAGAGAGGGAGAGAAAGGAAGAAAGAAAGAAAAGGAAAAAACCCCAGACGTTAACTTAGCCATAAAGTTTGGTTCCCGTCAGGCCAGCAGCTTTAGGAACGCTTGACTTCCATCTGTGCCAGAAGTGTGCTGCACCTTCTGCCTCACTGCTGGTATTTTTCATTCTAGAAAAATTAACAACAACAAAACCAAAATAAACCCCCACCTCTTGCTTTCTCATTTCAGCTTCAAGGAATGGGATCCAGACAAACCGCTGGAGGGAAGGAAGGCTTTTGGATTCTGCATTTTATTTTATTAGGTGTGAGTTATTTTGATTATGTTGGCAAGAAGTGGGAAGAAAAGCCTTACGGCAGCAGCTCTGTCCCCTCTCTACCCACTTCTCCATGCACATATGCACTCCCAGCACCCACTGCCACATAATTTGGCCAGCAGATGCTCACAGAGGCAAGCCTACGCTGGTGCCTCTGCATGCTGCAGTGTTTGACTGCTTAGATTTTTTTTTTTTTTTCCTTTTTTTTTTTCCCCCCAATTGAAGCATGAAGGTAGGGAAAGGAAGGGGAGGAGCAACAAAACGTGCAAATCTTCCAAGTTTTTCTTCTCCCCAGCTCTGGGCATTGCCCTCAGGGGTTTTCGTATGAATGAATGGCATTCTTTTCAAGCTGGCTTGGAACTCCGTGTGTGTGGTGACAAGGTGGCTACGCTGCGCTGCAGCGAAAATGATGGGCAGTATTCGCCAGCCGCGGGGCCTCAGGGAAATCAGTGCTCCTTTCTGACATCTCATACCTGCCACCTGGCAGGCAATGAGGAGCTGGGAATCCTGGCGTTTATTCTTCCAGCTGTCACTAAATTTTTGCGTGAACCTTGAGTCATTTAACTTCTCTGCCCATCAGTTTCCTGATGACTCTTCACCTACCAGATAAAACAGGGAGATCTGAAATCTGCCATCCTTACACTGCCAGGAAGGATCCAACACATGCAGAGTTCAAATAACTTAAAGTCAAATTTTTGCAAAGATCTCAAAGATTGGCCTCACTGCCTGCATGGAAGGGTGATCTAGTATGTGAATGCTTGTGTGCCTGCATATATCCATGTCAAAGGATAATCAGAATGGGATGTTACTAAAATGAATGTAAAAGCCAAGATCAGAGGCAAATACGTGCCTGTGGATCCCTCCTTGCCAAGCTGAATGCCAGAAACACTAAACAAAGGAAGTTGAAAGTGGCGCTTTATCTCCCCAGTCCAAGGGACGTCCAGAGCAACAGAAGACAGGAGCTGTGGTGCTGCTCAGATGGGTTTTATTTTTAGCTTCAATTTTCTGTGTTCTTTTCTAACGTGGTTTTAGAAGTATTTACTATTTACATGTTCGAGACAGCCCTTCATTCCCTTCTTCCCTGTGCTTTGTGACTCTGGAATCACCTGCTATGCAGATCTCATCTACAACATTTCTCTCCTTTGCCTGATGGTAGCTGAGGAAGCAGACAAGGATGACAAAACTGTATTTCTCCATAGCGAAACCAATACAAATAAAATTTCAGATAGGAATTTATCAGCATCTGCCTCCCTTCTTGGCACCACAAGAGGCAACTTAGATGGCTCTGATACCTTGCAAAGAGCCAGAAACACTGCGTATCGCCGCTTTTCCTCCCTGACAGAGATCCTGTCCTCGACAGAAACCTTGGGAGAGGAGCGCAAAAATTGAGCCTAGAACGGGTATGGAAAAAACACAGGTTGGAAAGAAGAATTCTTCCCCCAGAGCCCTCCTTAGGCTCCCAGGCTCAAAAATCTAGCCCTGCTCCTACTGAAACTAATAGCAGAACTTTGTAAAAGCAGAGAGTGTATATGAACAATTTGGATTCTGCCTGCGGGACCTCTGTGTTCCCTGTGCGACAAAAGTAGGGAGCCAGCTGAATATGCTGCTCAAGAGGGGGCAAGGCTGACACCAGAGGAAAACACAGAGATCAGTGCAGAAACACTGAGCCTCTGAAGGGGCGTATGGAGACTGCCACATGAAATGCAAGTTGCTGAAGTGGGACTGAGCTTCCATCTTCTCCTGGGATGAGATAGCAGAAAACAAGACTGAATTTTTGTTGGTTTGCAAGTCCCCTGTGAAGTCTTCTCACAGGAAAGGCGAAGAGAGTCAGGAGGTTAACTGCTGAAGCCAGGCAGTTTCCTAGGCATGGCCCTACGGATTGGCCGTGAATATTCAGCTTAACTGCTGTGTTTAAGGCACCACCAAGGGGAGAAAAAAAAAAAGAGGGAAAAATAGAGTTCTGAAAACTAGGGGAAAAAAATAATCTCATGAAAGGGAACCCTCCCACTCTGGAAGAAGTGGGAAGCAGTAAGGGGGAAAGTTCAGCCTTCCTGAGACACAGAGGAGAGAGCAAGTGGTCTGAGAGTGACACGTGGATGTGAAATACGGCCCCACGACAGCTGTTCAGCACATCAGCCTGTTGGCGTGCAGGCTCCCGTCCAAGAGCTTTCAGTCAGCATCCCAGTCCAGCAAGACAAATGCAGCAGGATGGGAGTCAGCCCGTGCTGCCGCCTTTACTTGGGGACAGCCTGGATGCGGTTGTGAGGGAGAAAGGGAAGGGAACAGGTTCTCAGCTCCCCTTGCTGGATGCTAGAAAGGGCTGCAAGAGGAAGAATATTAATAGTTGGAATACCTTAGGCGTCATCCAAGCCTGCCTGCCCACAAAAGGTTTTATGCATTAAGATATTCTTGGCAGGTGGTCAGGCAGTACCTTTTTATTTTCACTCAGCCCTCTTAATGGTGACGAGGTTTCCAAGGATGATGGGAAAGGATGATACAGAGGACACCTGCACTGACTGGCTCTGGTACAAACAAGAGGCAGATACAACAGAGCAGATGAAGGGCATCAGTTTTGTGAAGACAACCAGTCTTTCCATCCCATTCTCACAATATAAATATCCACTCTACGCTATAAGTCTGCCTGCTGTTGTGCATTTACTGCAGGAGCAATCAGCTAGCAAAACTATTCCCTGCTGTTCAGAGGCCCTGGGATTGACTGTTATTCCATTCCAAATGCCACTTAAGGACTGCAAATTCCAGGAAGAGTCAAGCATTCAGCAACTTCTGTCAAAGCCAGCATGCCCATCAGGGCACACGGCCCATGGAAACAAACACCTTGCAGCTGAAATGAAACGCTGGAGTGATGCAGGGTCTACCCTTTCCCTGAGGTGGAAGAATGGAGTGATGAAACAGGCAGTTGACACCTTCAATCCATTTACAGAATAAGCCTTTCTGCTCTCAGACCTGCGATCAGGTCAAATTTGAAGCAAACAGCTAAACCCTTCTCCACAGTCTCTTTAGTCTGCGGCAAACAGAGCCCTGTAATCCAAGGAACATCCTGCCTCCGAAGCCTGAAGCTCAGATCTCGGCACTGGCAGAAGCGCTTCAAACTGATCTCTTCTGTCAGGACAAGGATCAAAGTGCTCACTTGCTGCGTGACCTTCGGGGGCAAGTCACTTGACCTCCAGATGCAAGTCAGCCAACTGAGCTCGAAAAGCACTTGGAAAACACCTAGCGTTGCAGAGCCATTTGGAAAAGCAGATGCTGAGTTGGAGCAGAGTTTTCCAAGGGACAGAAATTTCCCAGCAATGGCAGGGTTCAGTTCCCTTACCGAAGAACACAATAATGACATCAACTCTGCATGCCCGCTTGTCCCCATCCCCATTCCACCCTGGAAAAATACCTTTTTTTCTAAAAGGTTCACTAAGAGTTCACAGACATATGGGCTTTAAATTACATTCAGCAGCCTTTCAGTAGGCAAGGGTCAAAACTAGCACTGAACAAACCTGAACCAGTGCTGAACACAGCACTGCTGCCTGCTTCAGTGATGGGTAATTTCTCTGCTGCAGACCAGGCCCCAGGGATTTCTTCTCTTGAGGCTTCTCTGTATGATGGAAATCGGCTACCTACTCACTAGGTATTTTACTGGAACCACTTTAACCACCAGGCATATCTTTTCAAGAGCAAGCACTTCTGCAAATGAGACGCAGGAGATTAGCAAGAGGTGCCTGCCCAGTAAACATATGTGTGGGAAGGGGAGTACCCCTTTAGCACACTTTGTCTTTCAGATCCTCCTCAGGGCACATTATATGTCAAAAAGCAGACTCAACTGGGGAGAGGGAGTTTGAAAGGGCAAGGGAGGAGGCAGCGATGTGAAGGTTTTTCTCACCGCTGCGGCAGGAAATGGAAACAGCGCTTTCGTGGCAGGAACAGCGAGAGTGATGGAGCTCCTGGCTGCACCCACCCTGCAGCAGCCGTAGAGTCAAGTGTGAAAAAATCTCTCACCACCTCCTTGAGCGTACTTGTGTTGCTACAGCAAGGACTGGTTTTCTGGCTCTGACATTCGGCCTGGCTGTAAATGAGTCCACTAATTCTCTTTATGCTGCTGCAAGTGGTGCACCTCTGCAGCAGCGTACGGTTTGGTCCCATACTAACTGGTAGCAATTCCCTCCCGCTGTGCATGACAGTCTGTGGGCAGAGCATGTAAAGTTGGCCTGCACCCACTTCAGCCTCCTGTAAAGCGACAACCATTCACATGCAGACCAGGAAAAGGTCTACAAACTCAGGTGGCACATGTTTTTCAACTTACCTTCTAAATTATTCCTGAACGGCAAGTCACATCTCTCCGCAGGTTCACTGGATTTCAGCTCAAGCGTTGTGCTGTGGGTCCAGGGGTTTTCCTTTTTGGAAGAGCCATCCCAGTCTTATGTCTCAACAGAAACAGAAATTGCGACAATATGCAAAGCTGTGGGCACGGCAAGGACATCCATTTGCAGAGGAAGGGAGGGCATAAGCAGAGAGCAGGAGAGAGATACTGTGTTTGGTCAGCATTGTCAGATGAGGGAGAAGAATTGTTGCACCAGCAAATGATCACGTGGTTCAAATTAAGCTTGAAGCATCAAACAAGTGAGAGGAAAACAGGGTATCAGCACAAAAATCAGAAAAACTAAGGCCTTTACAATGTTCTGTTTGCACCTTCTATTCACTTCATGCTGTGGAGCCCACCTCTTCCCCTCCAGGACTGTTGATAAGGAGATGGGTTAAGGGGGAGATATTTATAAGCAGCCCTTACTGTTAGCCACACATTCAAGCCCTTTGCTCACATGCATTCCCATCCTTTTCCCACCTGTAGCTGTAACAAGAGGAAACACACAATCATTCCAGCAAAGGTCCAAGTCTGCCCTCAGCTTCATCTCTGTTGGCCCAGTTGCACTGAATACTGCCCAGAAGCTCAACCTGCAGCTCATCTGATCAATAACACTGCTTCATCCATCATCCCCCAAATCAGCAAGTTAAATCATAAATGCCCTTCAACCTCCCTTCTTCATTCAAAATCAGAAAACACTGCCAAATGATTGTCCTCCAGCCCCTTCCTGCAAACTGGTAAACACTCTTTATCACAATTCCTATGCTGTGCACGCTCACTGACACGACTCCCTGGACTCCAGTGCCGCCTGTCTCTGAAAACATCCCTGATATGCTGACCTGAGAGCTTTGGCCAGACCAGGGCTCACGTTCCTCATCACTCACAGCATTTTTTCTTCTGCTGGTCATACAAGCTTTTCACCAGCACAAGAGCAAAATAGGGCCTTTCCAGTTTTACTTAAGTCCTGTCTGACCAATTTATGAATGGACTGTCCAAGCACTTGATGAAGCCTGTATTCCCACTGATATCACCCATTTTCAGAAAGTTGAAACACGATTGTACACCCTGTACTAGACAAAGGAATTGTATGTATGCTTGTTTGGGGTTTTTATGTCTGCACTCCCATCTAACTGCTCACAGCCATGCCTGGGTATATTTTAATTAGCTTATTACTTTTTATCTCAAAAAGCATGACTGAAAGAATAAAAATATCTCAAAACATACATAAGCTTTTCAGAATCTCCAGTGATTAAGCTCCATGCGGCTCCAGCATCAGGAATTTTATCATGGTTATATTTCCTTTCGATTCATAGGTGCTTGCTGATCTGATTATTTCTGTCTGTCTTTCTGAATATTCAGTGAATTGTTGCATGTCCAAGTGCTCTGAATTCTTCCAGGCATATAGTGATTTATTTTGATCCCTGACATTTATTACTTCAGAAACTCAAAAGAAAAAGCTAAGAGAAGTGAGAGAGCTAGTCAGCTGTCTATATTGGTCCCCTTTCAAAATTAGGACTAGAACGGAAAAAAAAAAAATAAACAAACAAAAAAGCGCAAGTGATTAAAAAATGAAAGCTGGGAAAAGGTGCCAAAAGAATGAGACCTGGAAATAAACACTTAATGTCAGACAAATTAATTCTGAAACAGCCAGTGCCTCTCAGTACCTGTTCCTCTGTTGTGTGTTTTCTTTGAGTATGCACACCTACGCTTGTGAATCTTCTCAAGCCAAGCTCAGAGACAGAGATACACCTAGAAAATACCCTTCCAGAGGCCATCTCAAAACAGGATCTCTCTATCCTTTAGCAAAGCCATCCAAGTAGGACCGATTGTTTTTTCCGTCAGTCTTTATGCCCCCAAGAAGGCGTAAAGACAGAAAACAAAACACACAAAAACAAAATAAAAAGAAACAAAACAAGAAAGGCATTAGCAACTACAAAAAAAAAAAAAAAAAAAAGGAAAGGAGGGTGGAGGAGTCTACTCAGCGTTGACAGCAGATATTCAGTGCTGTTTGAACTTCATTGGTGGTACGGTCGGTCTCACATTTCTAAGGCTCTTGACATAGGCATTGGCTCCAGGGGCGAGACCATCTGCATCTCTGTTTTGCTGGGATTGCTTCCATGATGCGGGCCAGGAAAGGGAGATGGATTTCATCAGAACTGCCTTCTAAAATTCCCATCCTCTCTCCTGTCCCACCCCCTTCCAAGAGGGAGGGACGGGAGGGCTAATGTGATTTCAAATTCTAGCCTCATTTGGGTGCATTCTAGTACCAGCCAACAGAGGTATTCCAGCAGCATTCAGACATAAACACCCTGTTCCTGGAATGAGACACAGCGCTTAATTTAGTAGCCAACTCTCACCCTAACTTTCAGGGACAGTGTAAATGTGGGGAAATTTAGGATGAGGAACATTTAACCTGGATATCAAGAAACACTTCCTAACAATACCACTCAAATGAAAATTCAGCTTATCCATTAAAAACACAGCATCATAATGGTTGGAAAAGACCTCCAAGATCATCAAGTCCAACTGTCAACCCAACACCACCATGTCTACTAAACCATGTCCTGAAGTGCCACATCTACACATTTTTTGAACGCCTCCAGGGACGGTGACTCCACCAGTTCCCTGGGCAGCCTGTTCCAGTGCCTGACCACTCTTTCAGTAAAGAAATTTTTCCTAATATCCAATCTAAACCCCCCCCTTCCACAATTTGAGGCCACTTCCTCTCGTCCTATCACTAGTTACTTGGGAGAAGAGACCAACACCCACCTCCCTACAGCCTCCTTTCAGGCAGTTGTAGAGAGTGATAGTGATAGAGAGAGAGATGGAACATGAAAGAGTTCACTGAGGTGATGACTATGGAACAAGCTGGAGTGAACACCATGTTACATCAATACTTCTTTGCTAATACTGGCCAGCAATCAGCCTAAGCCCTACAGTCTGGATTTGAAGAACACCCCCTAAGAGCATGTATTTCTGAGGAACTGGAGGCTAGGGGCCACGTTCTTCCTCAGTATCAACTCTACAAGTAGCTCATAGTGACTGGCCCCATTTTAGAGATTAAGCAACACACGTAGAGTTAAGAGAAGCAAACTTTTTTTCTTGCAACAGAAATGGGATCCAAAGTCCTAGCAAATTGTGGCAGTCATTTCATAGCAATTGCCCCTCAGAGAGGCACTCAGGTAAGAGCAACATTTGCAGAGAACAGGAGCCGACTGCATTGAGCGTTGCACTAGAAGCCCAAGGCCAGCAGTGCACCACCCTGCTTGCTATGCAAGAGCAGTTGTCCACACACAGACCCATTAAATCCACCAGTTCTGTCTATCACTGGAGCATTACCTGCTTGTAACATGCAGAAATAACGTAGTCACCTGTGGAGCAGCACATTCCCACCACCAAAGCTGGTTGCTACCTGTTCATCTTTAGTCATAGTTCTGTTCAGTTCTGATCTCACCTGCAAGAGGAAAGATGTATTTCAGGTACAAGCAGTGGCAAGTTGACACCTCAGTCTGCAGGAGTTGCTTTGGGAAGCTCAGTTTTGAGCTCTGTTACTATTTCCCCTCATGAACCTGGGTCATTCCTATTTCTCCGTGCCTCAGTTTCCCTGGAAGACTAATTTCCTTCACTTTTGAGGACTTAATCCAAAGGGCTCCTTTTAGACCTCTGTCTTTATCCTGAAGGACAAAACATTATATGCCGTGTGTCTCTACCACAGTCTCAGCTGGCAAAGACAAACCATACTGCTGTTCTTCTTCCACAGATGGGCTCCTGAAATCTTACATCCCTGGCAGAACGCTTGCCGTAGCCCATACCCAGAGCCAGAGCGCAGGATTATCTCCATTACCTGCTGTGGAGTCACACCTCCCCCCAAGAAGTCTACTGACCTACCTGGCACTCCTTGCTGCTGATGGGAGAGGATCACGCCTCGGTGGACAGAACCATCGCTATAATTACCAGTGTGCTCATGCCTAACCCCCATCTCGTCCCCAGTGATACCAGAGGAAGGAGAAGAGGTTTGAAGCAGAGGAAGAACTCCCTCTCTCTGCTCCAGTAACATTGCTTTTACATCCTGATGGTGCTGCTGGTGTTTACTTCCTCCTGTCCCCCCTCCCTCCACAGCTCTTGGCATCCCCCCCAAGCTACTCCATAGTGCATAACGAGCAAGCAGCAGCAATAATTGAACATTCAGGGCTGGGAGCTGCCTGTGTATTGCTGGGGTGGAAGCTGGGAAGGGAGGCAGAAGCTAACACAAGTACTTACTGGGAAAAATCTGCATTTTATTTTATTGAAAAATATTCTTGCATGCCTGGAGCCAGAAGCTCTGCTCTATAGCCATGCTAATTATCTGGGAGTCGCTCTGTGTGTGGAGGGGGGGCTGCTAACACCCGCCTCTCCTTTGGGGGAACAAACAGACGGCTTTTTATTTGTGTGTTGGGTTTTTTTTCCTCTGCCCTTCCCGTGTCATTCTGGCTGGTGAGGCAGATCTGTCCAAACCTCCCTATTGCCAGAGGAGCTGCAGCAGCCCCTTCCAGAAACACTCTGTGGGTGGAAAATGCATAACTTCACTCCGCCCACGGGGCAAAAACCCCACACTCACAACACAAAATCTGGAGCCACATCAGTCTTGTCGACAGGACAGCACTCCAGGCTCTCTGTGTTGCTAATGGACTGCACAAGCTAAACCCTCCAAGCGCTAACCCATCCAAATCCTGCATACACACCCTCTCCCTCTCGTCCTCCATCAAACCTTCCTCCCCCACTGCACATGCTCACTCCATCCCCACCTCATCCTCAAGTTTGTGACTCTCTCCCCTTCCTCCCAAACACAGCTCCATCCACCCTTACTCCTTGCTCCTGGCAGATCCCACTCTGCAGCCCCACCACCACAACTCTCCCTTCGTCTTGCATTTCCACATACCACACCGGGTAAACCTCTGCTTTACCCTTTTTATACACTGGCACACAGCGCTTTTCACTCCACACATCACTCAGACACCACTCTCCTCTCCAGGTTCCTATCCATCAGCCCTGCCATACCTTTATTTACAAGCCTTCCTGCCTATGCTCACTCAGTTGTCCTAATCGTCTACTTTCTCACACATTCTTCCCCATTTTTCCCTACTTTCCCATCTCCCTAGGTCCTCCTTATTTGTAAGGATGCTTTTTCCCCTCTCCCAAACCAGTAAAGAACCGTGACCTCACCATACTTTCCTTGTCGGCCCCTCTACTCACACACAGGTTAATACCCCAAGACCCTCCCCACACCCTTTAACTCTGGCCAACATCGTATCAGAAACAAACGACCCCTTTTTCTTTCTTTTTTTTTTCCCCCCCAAATTCACTGTGGCAGCAAGCTTCAGACCAGATGTCTGAGGTCAGTGGGGATGAGGAGAGGAGAGGGAGGGAGGGAAGGGAGAGACACGTTGGAAAGAGAGGAAAACAGAAAATTGTCTTGAGGCCCCAGTCGCAGACTGGGAATCAGAACCCCCCAAACTCTCCTCCCAGCACTGGCAGCAATTCACTGCAGGGCCTGAGGCAATTCTCTTCGCTTCTTTGTGCCCCAGTTTCTCCATCTAAAATGACAATGATCATCACTCCTGCCTAAGGCAGAATGAAGGTTAATATTTGAAGAGTGCTGTAAGACATTTTTCAAAATATTATTAGCAGTTTCTGTCCCTGATGCCTTTTGGGAAAACTGTGACCAAGTGATAGATGGAAACTGAACATTCTCAAGAAGTGTTAAGGCCAGCTTCCTCCCTGCTTAGCTTCTCCCCATTCTGATGATGCTTCAAAAAGCTCAATACAGCTTGAGTTGTATGCTGTTCGCTGACACTCCAAGAACAAAACACTAGAGCTGAACCAGGTTTCTAACTGTTTGCCCATTTTCCACAGTGTCTTTCATGCTTGTCTTTCTGCTTGATTCTCTATGCCAAAAAATCACCTGCAACACATTGACAGGAGTGAGCCAAACACAAGGGACAGGAAGAGAAGGAGACCTTTTACTCCTGCATGCCCACAGGCTCCATCCCTGCTGGAGCTGTTTTATGGGAGTGCGTAGTGGACTTTCCCCTGTTCCTTGCCGGCCTGAGCACCAACACTGAAGGAAAAAGGGTCTAATAAGAGCTCTGGCTGCCTTGCAAGAGGGGATTTACATTTTACAGAAGCAAAAGCAATGCCCACTTCGCAGCATGAATGCCCCACTTGTTTCACCACTACAAACTGCCCTACGTAACTACCACGGGGGAAAAACCACGTTCTTTCTTTACCTCACCCAGCGCAAAGGAGAGGTACTGCTGAAGAGGGAGAAACAGAGCACAGGGCATAGAAATCCAGCTCATCTCCTGTCAGAGACAGAAGGCTCATCTTAAGAGCTGTTGTCCATGCCCACCTGTCAGCTGTGAGGAGGCCTCGTTGGAGGCCTTCAAGGAGGAACGGTCTTTGAACCACCCCAGCAGGACGCTGGTTGAGGTGGGAGCAGAGAGGGAAGGAGCAAGACCTGCATTGGGCACTGGGCCATCTACAAAGCCCCCTGAGTGTGCAAAGCCCAGCCTGGCTGACTGCCTGCCGCGTCCCCCAGCCCCACCCCGGCTCGCAGACGGATAGGCATGGGGAAGAGTGCAAGAAAAAGGGTCAGAAATGTATTTCTGGGAATTTCAGAAAAGAGGCAGCGTGTGAGAGAGAACAGAAGGAAGCACCTGACAGAGTCGAATAGCACACGGCAGTGAAAACGGCAGTGAAACAGAAAAAGAAAGGAGCTGAGTGAGATGTTTTGCAGGCTGCTGCGGATTCAGGGGAGTCCTGCCCTATTTTATTTTCCACTCGCAGCCCCCACCGATCTCGGTTTCAGTCACAGACTTTCCCCCATCGCAACCCCAGGGAGGCCTCTCAGCCAGGGCTGGGGACAACCCAAACTGTCACACAAACAAGAGGTCTCCGATAGCTGCCTTTCTCTGTAGTTTTCCTTTTTGACATGCATATTCCGTTCGGAGAAACCCCCTTTCCCCTCCCACGCTCTCACCCACGCCATCTGGTTACGGTTTGCACCATGACGCGCTTCCTCTGTGGTTTATTTGCTTTTTTTAGCCAGCCCTGAGAGAGGGAGAGAAATACCGTTTGCTTTGGGGATGAACTACCCACCCCCTCACACATTTACTTTATTTATTATAGAGCTTTTGTGTGGCAGGTTAGGGGAAGGTTGGGGTTTTCTTTTTGTTTTTGTTTTTTTTTCCTCCCATGAAGCTAATAAATGGGCTCCTCACAGCATCTGCTGTAGATTATGGAAAGTTTTATGAGGCTGTTGATTTTTAAAAACACCGTCAGGTGATAAGGCAGTGTGATCTAGTGGTTTGAGTGGGAGGGAGGCCAGGGGAGGGCAGAGTCAGAGCACCTGGCATCTGCAGTCCTGTTCCTCGGTGTTCCACATCCCAATGTATTTCTGCAAAGGGATGCAGGAGTGTTGCAGCCTTTCCCAAGCCTACCTTTGTGACTGGCTTCAGAATTTCCAGCAAGCACTTCAAACTTTGCCTGGGTCACAGCCACTTCACCATACGTGTGCGCACAGCCCATTAATCCTCTTTGCTCCAGACTTGATTTAATTTAACATTAGGTTGGGATGAGTAATTTTATCCTGCGACACAATTCAAGGTGATAGATGAGACCACAAAGCAGGTGATAACCCAGGCTTGACTCTCCCCCTTGCTCTCCCTCCTGATAAAGTGTAGTTGGCCAGGGTGCGTGAAAAGATTTACTGCTGCTCCGAAGCGGGGCTTCCGCTGGGGACAGCCAAGGAACAGAGATTTCAGCTCTCATAAAATTCTGGAAGGGGCTGGAAGGAACAGACTGGAAGACTTACTGAGCCAAGGCCCACCAGGAATGGCCAGGATGCAACCCCCTGTCTCCCCTCAGGTGTCCCCTCTTGCACAGATTAACTCTTTGGAGGCCAGTCTTGCAAGAGACATACACTTTCACATTTCCAGTGTGGGCATACACCAGTCTACTTGAAATAAGGAAAAAAGAAAGCTGGGGCTATAATGACATGGGAACAGACTTCCACTGAAAACTCCTCTGTGTCCACTCTGCTGGCAAGGAAGGTCTCTGTAATTGGATGGATGGGCCTCAGAGTATGCTTCAGGTAGCCTCATTCATCAGATGAATGAGATACGTGAGCAATTCCAACAAACGATGCAAACATGTCCCCATTCCTTTCCCAGGCTGACCTAGAGACCCCGTTAGTCATAGAATCACAGAATGGTTTGGTTTGCAAGGGACCATTCAAGGCCACCCAGTCCAACCCCCTGCAAGGAGCAGGGACATCTCCAACCAGATCAGGTTGCTCAGAGCCCCGGCCAACCTGGCCTGGAATGTTTCCAGGGATGGGGCATCCACCGCCTCTCTGGGCAACCTGGGACAGTGTTCCACCACCCTCAGGGTAAAATTTTTTTTCCTGACATCTAATCTAAATCTATCTCCCTCTGTTTTGAAACCATTACTCCTAGTTCTGTCACAACAGGCCCTACTGAAGAGTATCTCCCTGTCTTTCCTGTCAGGTGATGAGCAGGCTCTGCACCAGGATGTTTCAATGGGGGAAGAGCCATGTGTCAGTCCTTCCCAAACTGAAACATCGTCTTCTTTTCAAACAGATGCTGCACCATCTCTTGAGACGCAACTGAATAAACTCTGTCACTCCAGCAGCCACCCTCACTAGCTGACAGGTTATAAAAGGATGTGAGGGCCAGCTTACCCAGATGGAAACCTAAGGTGCTCTGGCCTGCAGTTAACACTGGGGAAAAACTGGGTACATCAGCAAGGTGGGAGTGAATTGCCAGTCCAAATGTCTTTACAGCTTCTTGTTAGCATCTCTTAGTTTTGTTGTGTGTTTTGGTTCCACTCATGCTTAAAATACAGAAAATTAGTCTGTACAACAGAGAACAGACATTTTAAAAGGCACACCTGCTCAACTTGTGGATGGAAACTCAAGAGACACACTTGCTAAACAAAACACTATGTAAATTGTTACTAACTTGAAAGTAATCACGGAACTGGCAGAACACAGAAGAGAGCGAGCGCATCAGTGCCTTGTACGACTTCCTGGCGTTGGCTCTCTGAGCTGTACAGACGACGCTGGAGTCCTTTGGATGCAAGCTAGAAATCTCAGAAGTTAAAAAACAAAGAGGCTCCTTGGAAGATAAACTGGCACAAAGGAGAAAAAACAAAGTGAAGGGGAGCAGAGCTGCAGCTGAAAGTCTGTGTCATCTCGTGCCTTTGGAAGATTCACTGTAGAAGAAAGATTAGCAGCGGCAGGCGGTCTTAAGAGGCCACCAAGGGTACGTGCTGGCCTCTGTGAGCTGAAGGAACACAACATGGACGCATGGGCCTTGGCCTCACATGCAACACCCTGAGAGCATCACCCTGGAGCTGGAAGTAAGAGCAATGTTTGGCAGATGGCAGAGTAAACTCAAGAATCGTCACATTTTCAAGTGTATATACTGTCATGTTTTGCTACCCATAGCCCTTAAGAACGGTGTTCTTTACCTTCATGTAAGCGTTTCTTAACAGAACACGTCAGGCTTAGAGGGAATGGGACCACTTTAAATTGGGGATTTTAACCAAGAGGTTTTCAGGAGTAACAATATCCCCTACACAGTAACTAGGTCAACGTACTCAGTAAAGAGCATGTACCATAGCTAAGTGCTTTCTAAGTGTTATCACTTGCCCACATAAGCATGCGACACAAGCCACGAGTTACCTGCGAGATGATAAACAAAGAGCTCAGGACCGCGTGTTCTGCGGGAGCAACCAGGAATTCACGCTCCTACCCATCGGCTGCTCTATGTGTTGTTACCTCAGTCGCTCAGTACGCTGCGCCGCGCAGGGGAGACACAGCAGGGCCTCATGGCAGCATGTAGCTGTGTAGTCTCTAGAGAGTACTCATTTAAACCAGATTAGCCACTCTGCCTGCCCTCTTCAACCTGAATGATAGTCCAAGGAGAAAATGTTGCATCTGCAGCAAGACCCTAGCTATTCTGGAATCAAAACGTTGATCACTATGCATTCGGTGTTTGTGTTTTTAAAAATTAAAGACATGCCTTGGACCATACCTTTCAGTTGTGGTTTCCAAAGTAAGTTGTTGTTTTGCCACACATTTAAAAGGTTGTGTTTGCACACAGAGACATCTGTGCCAAATACAGATACTCCAGAGCGTAAACACAGGTCTTTAAACACACCCAGAGGCACTCTTACGTGTACTCACGCACCCATTCATACGTGTAGGGCCGAGTACACGTGCTTATACACAATTGTGCCAGACACACAGAGCACATACGGGTACACGTGCAACGTACGCACAGGCAGGAATACACACCACACCTGGACTGGAGACACACGTTCTCATTCATCTGGACATACACACCCTCTTCATTTGCTTTGTGCTCCTCAGCTGCTACCTCACTGAATTATTGGTACATTATCATCCTACAGTCATTTGCCTCTCAAAAGTCTGTTAAGGAGACAAGAGTAACAGCAAACAAATGACAGAGACACTGCTCAGTTGCAAAGCTCTTTTCAAATTCCCTCTGCACATACAGAAGCACACAAACCTGTCTGAACAACCCAACTCAGACTATGCCTCGTATCAGCAAGGCATGGACACAGCAGACATTTATCTGACTCACCCAGAGGCAGGTGAGCGCTGCCCTATTTTACAGGTGAGGAAGCCACTGCAAAAAAACCCTCAGAGGTCTTGCCTAAGGTAGTTCAGATAATGATTTGGCAGCAGACAAAGTCCTAAGCTTTGAACCCCCCTCCCCTTATCCCTCAATAGCATTACCTCCTCTACCTGCAGCATATGTTCGTGACTGATCACGCACACACATACATGCCTCTCAGAAGCAAAGTCAGACACTCAAACCTTTACTCAAAAGAAATGCGTGCACCCACCCTGGTCTGGACTGTTTCACTGGCTAGGTCCCACAAGGTTGTATGCCTGCATGTAGGCGTCTCAGCGGTGCCCACACAGCAGCCTCCGTTAGCATTCCACCTTTGAGACTCTACAGACAGCTGGGAGCACCACGCCTGCTCCTGCCACACCATGTAAACCCTAAGTGCAGAGAGCCCTTCAGTGTACTTCGGGATGACAGTTTATGTCCCGTGGCGTCCTCCAAAGCCAAACCCTTACTTCGGGACCAGTGTGGTTGTCCCCATTCCTTACCCTGCAGTGCCCCTTATGGCCACCTTGGTAAAGAGTAGTCACAAGTCATAGTTGCACAAGCAGTGCGGTTTGAAACACCTTCCAAAATGCTAGACCTTTCACCGCAAATAAGAACTACAAGATTGCTTTGATAGAGAAGAATCTCTCTCCCTTTGCATTTAAACAAACCCCCAGTATCAGCAGGTTTCCTGCCTCCTTTTTCCTAGGGGATACGATGCGTTCTGCTTCAGTGAACATATGACTGGCCTACATCATTACTTGGGAATATTCTAGAGCTTATTCACTAATAATTTACGTGAAGTCTGACCAAAGAACTCCTGTCTCGACAATGGCAAATTCCACCCTTTGCACATCCAGACCCCATTTACAAAGCGTGCAGTAGTCCCTTCTGTCAGTACGTGCTTCATAACAGCAGTGGGGGAAACAGTTAATCCCAATTTTCACATTTTTCATGCAATGTATTCACATGGATAAGGCCTCCGATTCACCCAAATGGATCTGAAAAGAGAAGACAGACAGGGTACAGCCTTCAGGAGCCGGTCCATTTTATTAATAAAATAGTACAGGGAATGGTTCCCTTTTCATGCGTGTATTTTTGCTTGCTTTTCTTTTTCCATTTTTACTCCTGCATCATACACTGTCCTTTACAATCTTTACTCTCTGTATTTTACACTTACCCCTTTTTGCAGCCAGCCCCGAGCGGTGCCTAGCAGCAGAACCACCAGTACCCAAGTCCATCCCATACTGCGTCTCTTGCAGTGGAAGTTACAGGGAAGGGTAAGCCCTGAATTCTTAGGACACTTCACTTGAGTGATACAACACTAGTTCTTCAAAAGCCTGATGTTTCATAAAAAGGGTATCCCAGTACACTACGGTGACGTGCCATTCTTGGACTCTCAATGCTGGAACCAAATACTTACCTAAACTCTATCAAACAAGTAAAACGTGAGACCCTTCTAGGTTAAAGGACACAGATCAGAGGTTGCACAGATGAGGAACCAAGGTGCAAGAGAAATGAGTCTGTTGAAAATCCTTAGGAGCTGGACCTAAATGAATATATTCCGTGCAGTGAGTGGGGAGAGGTTTGGTAATACCATGCATACAAAAGTGAGACATATAATTTGTGTAGTACAGATGCTAACAGCAATATTTTTCTAAATAACTGGCTACCAGATTAAATGGCAGATAGAGAAGTATAAATTCTAAGCAAATCCATGTCCACTTCGATCTTTTCCAGAACAGCTGTTAGGGTGTAACATTAGGGTAAATTAACTGAGGTTGCTCTATGACTTACTCTTCTGTTAAAGAACTATAATGCCATGTGCCTTAGGGGGATGCAAATCAGTTAACATTTGCAAAGTGCTTTGAAGATAAAATGGAAGATTTACCCCAAACCTACTGAGAGACAGAGAAAGGCATTACCAGAAACCTGACAAGACCAGACAGCATGGCAGGCAGCCACTGCTATGGAGCAGCCATGGGAAAGAAGAGTTGGTGAGCAGCGGTGAGGCACTAGATCTTGAAACCTCAATAAGTATCTTTCAGAGATTCATCTTGGCATGCTTTGCAAGAAGCAGGTAGGAAGATAAAGCTCAACTTGTCAAAGCACACAGCAAGATCTACTAGGCTAGCACACGGTTCTGCTAGCTCCTGGCTCCATGCCTACAGCCACCTTCAAAGCAGGGTGTTAAGAGGTACAGTAGGAAATGGGAATATTTTGTGTTAGCAAGGGGAGAGGTGGCACAGACTTGGATGTTGCAAGGGAAAAAGGAGAGCCACAAAATAGTTAAAATGTAAACAACATAGCAGGGAAGACTAGAGAAGAGCCTGGAGTGAGGAGCAGGAAATCCACATATTGGGGATTCCAGTTCAGAGAGGCAGAATGATTCTCTTAGCGGCCACGTCGGCTGCAGGGCAGAGCTCTGTGCAGTCTGCAGGACTCACACAGGAGAAGGGGTTAATGAGAAAGGACGAGAGTGTAGCATAAATAAAATCAAAAACGACAGTCTGGCCAACGGAGCATCTCTGGGCTGGGGAAAAACCCAGAGAACTCACTTGGTTCTATTTTCTGTCCTGCCTGAGGATGAGCTCTGGGCTGAAACTTCATCTTTAATCTCATTCCTGTGTTTGAACAGAGCTGTGATGCCACAGTGAGGGCTTGTCTAAAAACCTCTGAATGAACCCACAGTTCCTAAGAGTTAATCATCCCACACACCACCCAACAACCACTTGCAGCCAGTCATCCTTGGGATGCCACTTCCAAGCCGATGCACCTGTCCACAGCTCTTCAAAAGAGAAAAAAGGAAGTGCTGTGGTTAAATCATTGATAGGAAAAGCTGGCTTCATTCTCCAGCTCTCCCAGAGAATTCCTGGGTGACCTTGAGAGAGTCCCTAATTGCCCTGTGCCTCAGTTCTCCACCCATAACAAAGACATCATTAAATAGCCATGAAATCACAGTGAAAGTTAATTAATTCAGCATTCATGAGGTCCTGTTACATTAAGGGGATCACAGAGCACGTTTGAATAGAAATATCACAGCCAGTCCCACATGAGCTTGTCCATCCACACATCCCAAATGCAGACAGAGACCAGCCCGGTTCACATAACCAGCAGTCAGGACTGTGGCCATGCGCCCAGGTTAATTAACCCTACTTCTCAGTTAATTATCTTGGGTGGAGTGTAGCTCTCTGACAAGCACACTCTTTTTTTCCCAGGTTTTACTCATTTAGAGGTAGGCAGACCACCTCTGCCAGGCAACGCACAGCATAGCACAGACTAGACAGATCCAGAGCCATTCCTGCTGGAACTGGCACGGGAGCACTTAGCCACCTACGACCAGAACACACTTGGTTGCTCTTCACAAAAATAAATCTGTGGGGGTTTTTTGTCCCTACTTGTTATTACGTTCAGTGTGGGCACTGGAGATTTACTTATCCCCAATGATATAAATAAAAACTGTAGGAGAAAAGACACTGGTATTGTATTGCAGAATTGTTTAAAATACAACAACTGAAAGATGCAGTAAGCACAGGATTAATTTTTTTTTTTTTTAGCTCCTTTTAGATCCTTAGTCAACTACATAAAAGGGAATGAAGTAATGGGGTGTGGGGGAAAAAAGTCCAAAACCATCCCATTACCTGCCAAGCCACTTTGGACACTGCAACAGGAACTTCTGTATGTGGGATTCAAGGGAGGTAGAGTAAAATCAGTACAGTTCAGAGAATAAGTTCAAAATTATCTCAGCATCCTTGAGAATGACAATTGTCCCTTAATATGTGGCCATTTAGAGTATAGTCTATGTCGTAAGAGTTTCAAATAGGAAATTAGAGCAGATAATAAGAAAACATGAGAAGATATACATTTAACAATAAAGACTCTCTTAAGTCAGAAGGATACATAAATAAGAAGCAAGAAGGATGTATGGGTGATTATAAGCCCTGAGTCCCTTTAAAAAAATGTAGTATGAAAGTTAATTGTCTCTCTTGTCTCTTCCTTTGAGGACAATGGAGAGATTCCTATTCTGAAAGCCCTTTTCACAGGAAATCAGAACGTGGCCTTAGCAGACACCAAAATCTCCAAGGAGGAGGTTATGAACCGAGCAGAGGAACTCATAGACAGTAAATCACCAGGGCCAGATGGTATTCAACTGCAAGTTCAGAAGGAATTAAAGTCTCCAGTGATGGACCAGCCAACACAGCTTCACGTAACTGCTGCTGAAGGGTATAACCCCAGTAAAACGATGCTGGTTTTTACACTCCCCCTGCACAGTCCCCAAATACCAGCCATTAAAGCCTCACAGGGTTGACTTTGCTCAGCTTATTGAAAGTCTGCTTAAGGGTAAAACAGCACAATAGCTGGATAATCCAATGCTGCTAATTCAGCAAGACTGCTTTCAGATAAACAGTTCACCATTAAACAGTGAATGATTTAAAATTCTATGTGAACCGTATAAGCTCAAGAAATTCACCTTGGCCTTTTACAAAACAGCAAATTCAACTCCTGAACACATAACCAAAATAAAAACAAGGCTAGTAAGAGTTGTATTTTCAGTTAGCTTACTAGCATGAGTGTTATAGGAGCTCAGTGAAAAGGACTACCAATAGATCAAACTGGACTGGACCAGTGCTGGCAATGATGTGAACAGCGATGCCAGTTACTGGTGGCAGTCAGGATGTATCCTTTGTATCCTTTCTTATTTCCTTTTAAAGGACAGAATTGTCCAGATGGAAAGGAAAACAGCGGTGTGAATTTCACCTTCCCCAATAGCACTGCCAGAGCACCAGGGAAAATACACCTCAGCTGCTGTCAACACTTGTGATTTAACACAGAAGTCTTGTGATATTTGGTGGTTTTCACAAAGCCTTCACTCCTGGAGTCAAGTGCTGCTTGTGTCTGAGACCTGTATTCTTTCTCACTTTAAAGGAGTTCCTGGCCTTTGTGAGTTTCCAGAAAAAATTTGAAAGCATGACTCTTACACTATCAAAGTGAAGTAAAAACAACAGAACAAAATAAGAAAACTAAAATGAAACAGTTCTCCAAATGCCTGAATTTAATTTTCCTGACCTCCATGCCAATCTCCAGGTTTTGCATGCCTGACTCCTGAAAATTGGAGCACTTCCAGTTGAGAGCACAACAGCCTGGCTTAGACACCAATATAACCTAGTCCAGCAGCTGCCAAAAATGACAGAAAATATTCACATTCCCTTTCTTTTCTGAAGAAGAGAAGGAAAAGAAAAGACAACAAAAAATGGACTCCAGGATGCAGGAGATGCATGGGTTGGATTGGGAACCTTCTCTCCAGGTGGAGGCTTCCAGCTTGCACACTCCGTAATTTAATTCTGAAAAGCATGTTGTAAAGCAACACTTTAGAGGTTTTGGTTTTTTTTTCAGAAGAAAATATTGACACTGCCTGTCGGCAGCCTCCCAGAGGGGTGCAGTGTCAAAGCACATTAGCCTGCTGCAAATGAAAAAACAGATGCAAAGTCTGAGGCCTGGGAGCAGCAAAGCTTCAGCAGCAGCCCAAGGTTTATGCATGCTAATTCAGTTTAAAGGAACAGTCTTGTGCTGTTTGTTTTTCAGCAAACAGCTATGGGGTTTTTTTCCCCTCTTAGCAATTTGTAAGAAAAATTTAGAAGTAAAAACCCCCTATCGAGATCTTTGGGCCAGATTTACAAAGTTATTTAGATGACAAAGGGCTAAGAAACATGCCTTGCAGGATTTAGAACATCTAAATGAACGAGGTACCTAACTCCTTTTGGCTTTATGGGTTGGTTGGCATATAGAAATATTCCCACATACCTGGCCTATCCGTTTGTCACACATCCTTTCTTCCATATGAGAAATACAATTTTTTTAAGGACACACTAAATGAGCACAGCCTCTGTAGACCATTTCCTTGGACGTGCTCTTCCAGTCTTGCTCTGAGAACTGGCTAAATCATTCCATTTCATTGCAGGCCATCAGACCCATGCAGACCATGACCCAGCACTGACAAGGAAGGAGGGAAGAGAAGAGAAACATTTTGCCAGGGCTTCCTTTCTACCCCTCTGTGCCTCCCTCCTACTCCTGTCTGTCCTCACAGTGATGGATGGCTATTGGTTCTGGCTTCAGCCGACAGAGAAATCTGTCACCTCATGCCAGGGAGAGGTGACAGCAAATCCATCAGCATGGAGAGAGCACTCACTTGCAGATGGCTTCCAAGGCCACTGGGGGCTGGATTCTTCTTTGCCTCCTACCCCTCCGGTTCCTCTCCTTCCCTCTTTTACACAAGTCTCAGGAAATCAGCATTTGAACCGACCCACTTGGCCCCTATTACATATCCAAATTGTAACAGCCTTGAATTTGGGCATTATTGTCCTGCTTTTAAAAAAAAAGTTTTCCCACAAGAGTAGCTCATTATTAGATGTTCATATTTGGCCCTTTTGTTACTTCCAAAGCCTGGATTCAATTTCTGCTTGTGTCCCCACGTCTTTATCAAGTATGATGGCATTGTTAAGCCCAGAGGGGAACACTGGTGCTCAAGAATGGAAATGCAGAAGATGCGTTAAGGCAGGACATGGGCAAACGAAACTACAACCGACAGAGCAAAATCTTTCTCCATTCCATACTTGGTACACAGCAACATCTTGCTCAGCCCCCTGACTTCGAGATGAAAGGCAGCAGACTACCAGCAGACACCTGGGCAGAGGGTGCCAGAAGTTCTGGACTGCAGCCCCAGCTCTGTCAATGCCTACCTCTCTGCTGGGCTGCTCACTTGACCGCGTTATGCCTCAGGCTTCCTCCAGGACAATAATATTTATCTGCCTGGAAGTGCAAAGTAAGGCTTTATCAATTGGTATGTACAAAGCTGCTTGAGATCTTCAGACAAAAGACCCTAACAAAGCATCATGATTACAGACAAATTAATTTCCTGCAGTTCCACTGTAAGATATGATTATTGCCTACTGACAGTGCTACTTAATCGGAGGCAGCCCTGGCTTACAGGGTTTGCCTGGCTTTCCGAAGTACCTGGCACTTGGAGGACTGAGGTTGTTCAGCATTCTCCATCCCTGAGGGCAGCCAGAAGCATCAGCATAACGAAGAGCAGTTTCTACTTTTGCTCTGCCTGCTTGCAAAGGCACGAGGGGACATCCTGGTGATTTTGAATTGCTTCTGACACGTACGCCATACATAGAATGTGACAAAATTGGCAGTTTGTTGCCGGCAATGCCCCGTTTCCCCTGAACCCCAACAACCCCCCACTGCATCCAGCCGTGTCGGAGAAGACGAGTGTCTGTGCCACTGCACAACCACCCCACGAGGTGTGTGCAGCCACAGCAAGATCACCGGTGACAAACACCTGGACACCAAGACACACAATGTAGTACAACACAGGCTGCTCCAGCATCCTGAAACATCAGGCTAACACCATCCACAGCAGTTTAAAATAAAATTAAGAACACTAATTTTTCAGTGACTTTATTTTTAAACGATTTTTGCTGCTCTCTGAACCACAATATTGCTAAAGATGCAAAAAACATGATGCCCTGCAAATCTGATGAGTGATGGGCCAGACAGCTGGAAAAACTACTGCATAATCCTAATGCCACATCTGAGCCAAGCCCTTTAATTTCTCAATGATCTCTGATTATGGGTCACATTCCCATTCTTCTGCACCCATACAAATCCACCTCAGCACTTCTAGTCTTAGTGGAGTCACTGCAGATTTAAACTGACAACTTGGATATGTGGTGGTTCTCCAAGATAAAGCCTACTGCTCGTCTCAGGATCAAGAGGAGTGCAACCTAAGCCTGTCCCCAAACTTAATCCCTTCCTATAGACTTCCTAACCTGTGCATCTACTAGCATGACCAACAGGTCTGTATGAGAAAAGTGTGCTCATTCCCCAAGAGCAGCTACCTTTGAATAGGACTACAGCTCTCAGACACTGAAGGTAAAGAGATCTTCAGTACCTTGTGGTTCCTGAGCCTGATTCCCGCCTTGCCCCCCGGGTACAATTAGGAAAAAGGAACTCATGCTCATGCAACACTTGTGATCAGACTGTCACCACAGTGTTTGCAGGTGAGTTGCATGGAGCTGACCATCTGATTTTCAAGGCCTCTGAAGACCAGCACAGATAAAGGGTAGGGACAAAGAGGCGACGTATCAGAACGGTTACAGAGCACCTGACAGTAAAACAGAGAAAGACAAGTTTGGAAGGAGTCAGGCACTCGGATGGAAGGGATTGGGAGGTGGGGGACACTCCACCCATTCTGTCACCACCGTATCGAGAGCCAGCTTTCCTGAGCGTTCAGTCAGGGAGCGCCTGTGCAATCTGCACAGACCGTTCACCGCTGCAGAGCAGCGCAGTGAAGGCTTCCAAGCTGACTGCAGTTTTCCTGGCCGTGGTTCCCATTGCCTCACGGGATGCGGCCGGGGAGAAACATCTGGCCTGCAGCCCGAAGGAGCCTGGCTAGGACCCTCCGCTTGCCAAAAACGCCCTGCAGGTTCCGAGCGAGGGCCGGGACACATGGAGACCCTGCTGGACTCCAGATTGCTGAGCGCGGGATGATTTATGGATCTTTGCAGATGGCATGTTCCAGCCAGAGGGCTTCAGACCAGAAAAACGAGAGCCTTCTGCTTCCTTAAAGGGGCAGCTCTGCTTCAGCACTGCAAACCTACTGTAAAGTTAACTGCTCAGGCATTTTAATATTTTAAGTGCTGACCCCTCATTGATTCTGTTCAGCCTTTAAATCTTTAATTTACGTACTTATTTGGGTTTTAAACCTTGCCTGCAATTGCAGCTAATTAAAAAGCTCATTAGTTGGCATTCTGAGCTGATTCCCTGGGCTTTATGTACAGTATGCCTCCTGTGAATTTAAACCATGGCTGGGATTGCTTGTCTTGTTTCCTACCTCCCCAGCTTTATGAGGTGTTCCATATTTCGGAAGACTTCCCCCCTTCCCCTGATTTTTTTTTTTTTTTAATACCACTTGCTGCAGTCTTCAGGAAACTTAGCAGCCATTCTGGCTACATACAGTAGCTGTGTCACAGATTTATTTATAGCTGATCTTCCACATGTTCAGAGCTAAGATCTCTCCATACTTGCAAACCCCTTTTTAAAAGGGGCATTATATGTAGACAACAAAAAACCCAAACAGATTAATTTGCAGCATCACATGCAGGGTTTGACTTGCCCAGGTGTGCTGTTAATGCTCTGTCATAGTTCAGCAGAACATGCTCTCAGTAGGAAATTCCATCCTTCTTGAAGAAAACTATGAAAGGCTAAGGCCAGAGCTGGAAAAAAGGGGCCCTGATCTCACACAGCACATGCACAAGCCCCGCTGTCAGAAACCTTGCCACCCTGTCCAGCCTTCTCTGCACACTTACCCAGAAGAGACACGTGGAAGGACAGGACACTCCCTTGCCTGTGTTGTTCAGGACCTTACCTTTTGCATCCATGTGTGCTGATTTCCGGACAGGCTGAGAACACTCCTAAATTCCACTTACACGGCTGGAAACTGCATCTATTCACTCCACGTAACCGTCAGGCTATACACTCATGTTATTTATTGATTCTTAGCAGGAGGAAGACATAGTATAGACCATACAATAAAATTTCCAGAGTAGAACACCAAAATACATTTCTGGAGTAGAAACAGGGTGACATTCCTATCTCCCCTTCATAAGAATATGCTCCTTGAGTTTGGTTTAAGGGTGGGTGGATTCAAAGCCAGTGAACATTTTCCTAGCCACAGCCTGTGCCAATTCTGATGCAAATCTTGCCACAAGACACTACAAGATTTGGGAGTAGTCAAATTCATGCCTTAAATTCTGATCCGTCCACAGAACAGAAAATAGCATTGGAAAACCTCCCCTCCTCAAATCCATGCATCCTTTTTGTAACACGACAATAAATACCACTTCTTTTTGTACGTTAAGTAATATCCTTACCATTCAATTCTTGTACGATGGTCATCGTTGCCAAGTCAGTCACATTAAAAACCCTTATCGGCAGTACCTGTGACTTGATAGCAGACCACAAACAGCCAACTTACCGTTTTGAACAAATTAAAGGAAAAAAAAAAAAAAAAAAAAAAAAAAAGATGAGCTGCACGAGGGAATGAAGTTCCCCTATACACTGTCACCTAGCTTAGCTGGGGGTTAGCCATACCCAGGGCGTGGGTCTGGAGTAGGCTCGGTATTATGAAAGACAAGGCTCCCAGTCTTTCTAAGGGGACGTAGGTGTTAAGTTCACTACTTATTGTCATAAAGAACAAACAGCTTCAAAGCCACCCCTCCTCTGCAGAACAGTTCTGTGGCTGGAGTCATCCTCCAACGGAGAGCTAACGCTAGCCTGAATTTTTCTTTGGAAGATGAAAGTGCATATATCAATTTTCATGCCAGTAGCTTCCTTCCCTCATTTTCCCCTGTCCCTACGTGCTTCTTTCCGCAGCTCTGGGCCTTTGCAGCTGCCCCAGACAGCTTCTATCAGGGCATTCTTGTGGCAGCAGAGTCCCAAATGGAAAGGGGAAATACAGAGCTGCTCCCTCACCAACTCCCTTTCCCTTCCCCTCCCCTCCCCTGTCACCATCTGGCTGCTCTACCTTCCAACAAATCCAGCAGCTCTGCTCCCTGCCTGGGGAAGCTCCCGTTTTTAACTCTGCTGGAGAGCCCAAAACGTGGTTACAGAGACGATTCCAGCGTAGGTCTGCACAGTAACGTTCCGAAGGAAGCCGTGATTACCGAGCAGGGGTTTACGTGCATCTGAGACAGCTCTCCCCTACCCCCTGGCTGGCTGGCGGCTGCAGGCAAGTGTTAAAGCCCGTCTGGGAAGAAACAGGCCTCCTGCTTCCTGCTTTCTCCGCCTGCCAGGATAGCCAGGAGGGACGGCAGCACGACGGACCAGAGCTAGACTGGAGCACGGGCGGCTAGGGATTGGCTTTGGCAATAGCTCAGTCGTCGTGTTTTCATTTTACAAGGTCAAAACCAAAACCACTTCTGGTTTGGGTTTTGCATTCGTGCCTATAGAAACACTAGAGTATTTTAGACTTAGTAAACCCCAGCTTCCCCACACACATCCCCCACATCCCCTGCCTTCCCAGCTTGCTGGCTTGGGACCAGCAGCATCTAAAATAACCATCTCCTCCTTCCCTAATTCCTGACTTGCTTCTAGGACTGTGAAGAGAATAAAGTAAAAACAGATAAACAAAGGGCAGCCCAGTGCAGCCCAGCAACTGCTGGGTGCAGTCCCTGACTGGTCAAGCACAGTCCCGCCAAGGAAGATTGCAACGAGAAAGGCAAATGCAGCTCCCTCCAGGTCAACCCAGGCAGACCAGAGCAACAGGGAGTGAGCACTCAGTTGAGACAACAGCCAGGGAACACAAAACTGCACTCCGAAGTACACCAGAACGAAAGCGGTCAGGCAATGAATAACAGTACCTGGATCACAATGTAAATCCCAGGAAATCTGAGTGAGGTTTGGTTCTAGAAAGGATTGTGATACACGCAAGAAATCCTAAATCCTCAAATGTCCCTCACTTACCTTGCATGTCCTCTTTACTAACCCTACAATTCCAAAAAATGACATCCTGCATCTTGGGAGTACTCCATGCGCCTCTGGCAGGCCTCCCCTGTAAACATACCCATTTTTGGTATGTACTGGTACCTTCTCCATCAGCCTGTTACCTCTTCTCTGAGGGTCAAAAGCAGGGCAGGGCTGTTTCACACACATCCCCTTTGCCATTCTTTGAACTGCTGCTGCACAAGACTGAGAACCACAAGAAAAGTGGGACTGCAGAAACTCAGAGGTGAAAGGGAGGAGTTTAGAGTCCCAGAAACCGAACTGGATTCCCAACAAATAAATCCAGTGGGTCTGTCACGACAGAAAGCGGGGAATCCAGAGTAGGAACAGCAGAAAGCAGGCATCAGGGCTGAGCTGTCTCTTTGGGCTGAAGCAGCCAGGGTGGCAAATCAGGCTGGAACCATTTCAAAAGATTCACGTTTGGCGGAGCCTGGGGCTGGAACAGCAGAAGATGTTACGGGTCAGGACTGAGGTCTCTGGTAAAGCCCACTAGCTGACTGGGGATAAAATTTCTCCAGTTCTACATGTTATCTGGCCATAGCCACGCTGGTAAGCACATTGCTTCCCTCAGTACTAAGAGCAGCCCTTTCTCTGTTTTCCAATTGAAAATTCCCTGGAAACTCTCTTTCCTCCTCTATATACACACACACAAACCACTCTGTGCTGGGCAGCAGATTTTCAGCAGCTGTCTTTGACAGGACAAGACTCTGTCCACATGCATCTCATCCTCGTGTGCTTTATTATTGTGTCAGCTGTAGGTTACGCTTTGCTGCAGGCATCATTAAGCCTGCTTAAGGCCAAAAGAGCTTTGGGTCCCCTCCCCTTCTTCCCCACAGCTTTTCTTTTCTTTCTTTCTTTGCTGGAATAGAGCAAGCGAGCTATTATTGTCGGTCGGCCTGGCCTAGTACAGTTCCTTTTGGCAGTCACAGGCCTTGGACCTCAGCCAAGGTCTATCCCAGGGGATGTTGGGAGCGCTTTGAAAATTAAATCTCTCAAGAACTCACGAGGCTGCAAATGCCATGATGTTGCCTGACCTTGGGTTAAACTCAGCGGAAGAGGAGCAGAAGCGGTGGCGGCGGCAGCCGCTGCCGCATTGCTAGCCTCAGATCACTCCCGGGAAGAGGAGCCCTGCGGGGAGCGAGGGTGAGGGGAGGTTGGGGGGAAAGAGGCGGTGCACAAGCGGGAAGCCAAGCAGGGGAACTGCCATTCTGCATTAGCCCCTAGACGACTGATCAGTCCCTGCCACACGTTCATTTTTTGCTCCAGACCCTTTGATGCCTTGCGAGAGTCACGTGTATTATTCTTGCGCAGGTTTTAAATGAACCGCGCCTCAATATCAAGAAAACAGCATCATATGGGTAAGTGCCAAAGTATCCCTCCCACCACTGTCCCCAGTGTATGCCGCAATTAAATATGAGCTTGTGGGGAGTAACAATCCACTTCACCAACAGAGTAACACACAAAACTACACCTCCTCTCTTTGGCCCTTGCTCAACAAGTCCCAGCCCTCAGGGTATGTCCCCACTCTCTTCTCAGCTGCCTTCTTCCCCATCCACATTTAACTCCCTGGGTGAAACACCAGGAGGCCTGATGCTTTGCCACTTCAAAATACTCCAGGACATATCCCCGAATCCCACGCTGTTCTAAACCGAGCCTTATTTAACAATATGCACTTGGGAGGCACCTTCTCTCAGGTGCCTTCTTTTCTGAGCAGCTCCATTATAGTCCAGACAGCTCCAGTCCCTAGGGAAAGCGAAGGGCACATGTTCTGGGAGCTCCTCCTTCCTTGAGGAGGAGCTGGCTGGAGAGAGGAAGCAAGAGAAGCCTCACTGTAGGTGCCTCTGTGCATAGCTGGTGCTTTGTCATGGAGATTCTGCGGGTCTTGCAGTCTCCACTGGAGATGCTACAGCTCTTTAGCCTTTCCACTCACTAGAGGAAGTCCAGGGGGAGCTCAAGAGGGATTGATGGATGTGCCCCTGGAGGTGCTCTGGGATCAAGTCCATCTGCCCTTTCCAATTCTGTGTGCGCAGAGCTGTGCTAGGCTGGGTGAGGTCCGCACTTCTCATTATGTTCCGCTGCAGAGCCTCTGCTTCAGCAAACCTCCCTACGGCCCTCCACCCCCTGGAGCTGCCTGATTATTTTTGTCTCAGGCTGGAGGCCCAGATATTTCTGAGTATCACGACATTTGTGTAGCATTTCTCCTATGCTCCCTCCCCTTTCAGTCCCCCCAGCACAGTCCCAGAGGGACAATCCAGATGGAACTGCCCAGCAGCCCTCTGATCAAGCTGGGAGAGATTTGTAATTAGGACTCAACAGCTATTATCCCATGACAGCTGAGTGCGGTATCCAGGCAGCCCGGAGGCCACAAAAGGAATGCGAGGGTTTTAAGGACAGAGGGAACATGCAAGTGCTTTTCAGCGTGCCATATTGCGCCAGCCTCAGTGACAACATCCCACCTGCCAGGCTGGATTCCAAGGGCAGCGTCAGTGCAAAAGGGCAAGGGCAATGGGAGAAGGGGAGGAGGACAGGCAGCAGCTACAGAGGTGCGGCGTGGGGGAAGAGACCTCCACGACCAGCCTAGCAATTCTGCCCAGGGCACAGCCAGCTCTGTCTGCTGAGGCAGGCAGGACAGTCTGCTGGAGCAAGGGGGCAGAGGGTCCAATTTCAGAGTCTTGTCCCCACGCTGGGGCTGCGGCGGCGCCGTCCAGGCTTCACATCCCGCCATTCAAATTCCTCTGGGTGACACATGGCTCTGGAGCGCAGCCATGGGAGACCGGAGCGTCCCAAGAGGGGAGCAGGTGTCACCATCCTCCCGTTTTCTGCATACGCAGCCAGGCTTCCTAAAACAGAGCCAGCCATTAAAAAGAGATGGCGCATGGATCCAGGGGTCTTTCCAAATATTTGTTTTATTGCCAAACCTTCAGAGAGGTCAGGGAGGAACGTGCTTTCTCACTCCTAAGCTCCTTTCTCACTTGCTCTGCCTGCTGCTGCCAGAGCTGTGGCACCTTTGTCTGTCTCTTCTGCTCCAGTCATTACCAGTCTGCTGGCACACAGAGAGAGAGAACAGCAGGAGCAAGAGGGCTGGCTGGGTCACGGACCAGCAAGCAGACCTGCAAGCGCACAGTACAGGCAGCTTGCACCACATGCAAACAAAACTCTGGGAATCTGGGATCTAGTGTGTCAGGATGGAAAAAATCAGGTTGTGGTTCAGAGAAAGTCAGGGCTCTCAACACCCTGAGATGGTCTGGCCTTGCCATTCTAGACTTTGCTGCTTCAAAGCACATCAGGCTTTGAAACAAGCACTAAATCTGTTAGACAAGTAGTATGAAAAAGTAAAACCCAGTCCAGGCCATCTCACAGACAGCCTTTACCATCCAAAGATTGCATATTGGTCCTGGAAAGCAACAGGAAATTACCAGGGGCCAGCAAGGGATGTGAACAAACAGTAAATAAACCCCAGGAACTGGGATGTACGATCCGTGGCCATCCCCCCTGCCCCCTTTAGCTGCACAGTCAGTGACTTCCCAGCCAGTACATATATATTCTGCTTTTTCCACTGCAGTTCGCATTGTTGCTTGAATATATTACAACATGCTATTTACTTCTGGCTGCAGACCTTCGAGCAGCTTCCCCTCCTGGCGCCACAGATCAAACATGGATGGACTCTGCCCTCAAAATAGAGCAAGCCAGATTCAGAAGGGGCAGGGGACAGGAAAGTAGAGGCCTGGGAGGTTTAATGCGCCAGAGCATCTAAGCTGGCCCTCCCACACAGAGCTTCTGCCAAGGCCGGAGGAAGTGAGTCACTGCTGGAGCCGGAGCAGGGACTCCGGAGTTCATAGTCACCCCCTGGAAAGGCCTGGAGCAGCGGACAGGCTCTGCCCAGGGATCAGCCAGCATTCGATTCCTGTTGTGTCCCAGATGAATCATTCCTAACAGCTGTCGCCGTGCCTGACTGTGCTCCTCATACGCTTTCTATTAGCTGGGAAAACAAGGCACGCTGCTCCTGAGCACGGGGAGTTTGCCTTGTGGGAGAGGGGAGAACCTGGGAAACCTGAGTCTGTGCTTTACCCCTGCACAAAAGGCGCTGGGTTCTGGGAGCAGGAGTAGGCACTGCTCACTGAGGTGTCCTTGACCCCACTTCTGCACAACTCCTCCACTCAGCAACTTCTGTGGATGTTGTCATCAATTTTGTCATCAAATTGACTCCCACATACGTGCCACTATTCCTCAAAAGCTACAACCCTGTGCCTGGCAGAGCCAGCTTTTCAAGAAGCATTTTAAGAGACCACAGAAGGCACAACCCGGAGAAGCTTTCCCATCCAACACCCTGCAGGCATTACCAACAGTCCCGTGCAGCCAGGAGGGAACCACAGCACGACAGAGTCAGCGCGGGGAATAGGGGCCTTCAACAGCACGAAGAGAGCCTGAAGGAAAAAGCCCAGGCAAAGCGGGCGGAAAGTCACAGCCTCCCTGCGTGACTTTCCAAAAGGCTCTGTGCCTCAGTTTCACCCCTTCTGTTGAGGGGAGGTGAGGGTGATGGCAGCAGGCTGGGAGGACCAAACAGCTTTTAAAGCTGGACTCAAGAGGAAAGGAGCTACAGACATGCAAAAGCGTGGCTATTCATTGAAAGTGCACAAAGAGAACAGTCTAAGCTTCACTCCCCTCTTGCTTCAGTCACTACCCTAAGGGAAAAATGCTAGGGTTGTGCTTTCCACCTCAGCCAAAAATAATCAGCAGGCTGCAGGGGGTACAGGGCCTGGGGAGGGAGAGAAAATTTCTCTTCTCGGGCTGCCAGAGCGGAGAGCCTGCAGCACATAACGAGAAATGCATTCCTTCTCTCCGCATTCCCTCTCCTGCCGCCACCTCTTCACAGAAAAAGCATGTGGGGCTGCTCCAAAAGAGTGTGAAGCCCAAGCCAGTGGTTCTCTCCGTCCCTTTGAGACAAAGAGTCTGCAAACTAAAATAGGATGTTTGCGCACTAATCCCATTGCAGCTCTCAGATGGCCTCCAGCCCCATATCAAGTGTAGCTCGGGGTGAATGGAAAATACAAAGTTTTGCTGAGTGGACAAAAGATATGTAACGGTACAAAGAAAAGGCCGGGCACCCGTCCGCTTCCGACGCCTGAACAGTGCTAGTGGCTCCTCAGCTACCGTCGGAGCCAGCCCAATTACTGCACTCAGGGTTTTCAAAACCACTCCGCAGGCTTTCAAGTACACTTACCTAACAGACCAGAAGTAATAATTCATCAGAAGCAAAGTATTTGAGGGACTGAATAGCACTGACTTTTGATGATTTTTAGGCAAAATCTTCCAAAAGTGGAATTTAGCCTCCTGACAAAATCACTCCGTGTCTCATCTCTGCTCATACATCCACACATGGGGTTGCACACTGTACTGTTGTGCATTTAGGAGCATTCTACCCTGCAGCTCCAAAACACCTTCCCAAAATCTCTCTTGCGTCATTCCCTCCTCATAGCTCCCTACCAGTATCTGTTCCTTGCCAATGTCACTATGGAACTGGCTAGTGAATTACTTGGAACGGAGTTTTTGGAGAGACGCTGTATAAATAAGATTCGGACAATATTCAGCTTATTCTGATTAAATAAAACCATTTGGTTTTAATCCTGCCACTAAGAAAAGGGAGCTATTCAGTTGTAAAGGCCTAGTTCTTTACTATATGATGTGCCTTTACAGTGACTGGGTCTCCAAGCTCTATCATGCGTTACATACAAGATCCTTCCCTGATTCCATGCCTCAAATACTTCACCTATTCATAGCAGAAAACAATATTTTATATCCTTAGTAAAAAGACTAATAAGATTGCAGTTCTTCAAGATTTAAAAATAGAACCCCTGAGCTTGAGAACTGCTGAATGCCATCACCCTGTATGCTGCTCCTTTGCCAGCTCGTGTCCCATACACATTGGCAGTATAAAACTATTTGCATTCAGTTTATCTCACTCATATCCCCTGAAACCAAGGCAAAGTCTGAATTCACTATTCTACTGGAGCCCAGTACACTCATTCCAATAGCAACCAGGTCAGAGAAGAGTGCAGAACTGGCCTGGTGTTGCAGTTCAGCCCCGATCGGGACCAGACTGCGCAGTCTCTCTCTCACACCCCTCACCCTCTGAGAGAACAGGGGGAGATGATATAAGAAAAAGGCTCGAGGTTTGAGAGGACAGGGAGGGATCCTTAAAGTTACCATTACGGGCAAAACAGACTCGGCTTGGGGAAAACTATTCATTTATTACTAAAAACGACAGGAGAATGAGACAGAGAACAAGATAACCTCCTCCCACCCCTCCCTTTTCCAGAGCTTAACCGTATCTCTACTACCTTCCCCTCCTGAGCGACACAGGAGGGAAGAGGGAATGAGGGTTATGGTCAGTTCATCACGCGCTGTTTTACGCTGCTGCTTCATCGTCAGGGGAAGAACTCCTTACATTCCTCCCTTGCTCCAGTGTGGGGTCCCTCCCACGGGCCACAGTCCTTCATGAAACTGCTCCGGCGTGGGTCATCTCTTCCACAGGATGCAGTCCCTCCAGAACAGCTGCCCCAGAGGGGCCTCCACAGGCCACAGCCTCCTTCAGGCCTCCACCTGCCCCGGCACAGGGTTCTCCGCAGGCTGTAGGGGGATCTCTGCCCCTCCGTGGGCCTCCATGGGCTGCAGGGGGACAACCTGCTCCACCATGGGCTGCACCACAGGCTGCAGGGGAATCTTGGCCAGGAGCTGCACTACTGCTCCCCCTCGGCTTCACTGACCTTGGTGTCTGCAGCTGTTCCTCCTCTCACAAGAAAAGTTCTTCACAACAGGCTGGCAGATGCCTCTCAAGGTCTCTTCACATCATCCATCTCATCTCCTCTCCACTCCTTGCAGCCGGGCTGGGCTGTCGGGCCCAGTTGGTTGCCCAGCAAGAGGCCAGAGGGTGAGGCCTGCAAGGCCCGCGCCTCCCCCTCTCTGCCCCCACTCAGCTCCTTCACATCTTCTCTTTTTTTTTTTTTCCCGTTTTCCCCTTCTTAAATATGTTATTGCAGAGGCCTTATCACAGAACATTCTGCTACCAATGGGCTTGGCCCTGGCCAGCAGCGGGTCCACCCTAGGCCTGGCCAAGTCCACTGAACAAAGGGGAGCAGTTCCCTACAGAAGCTGCCACCTCAGGCCTCTCCTCACTAAACAAAACCACAACACCTAGTAACAAAGGCAATACATCTCTCTCACGTCCACTACTCACATACTACTCACAGCCAGGTAAAAAGCAGCCCATTTTTGTGCCAATATCACATGAAAAATCCTGCCACCTAAACCTGGGACCACACTGAAACATTCCCCTGTTTTATTGTTTAAAAAAAAGCCTATATCATCAAAACAACACTATAGAAAACAGTGGGGAAAAAGAATAAAGGGAAAAGAAATAACAAGCTCATAACTAAACCTGACCCAGAACGCCATCACAGGATGTCAGGGCATATGCCTCAGTGCTAATAAAAATTTCTTTCTCCAGTGTTAGGTAGGAAATCCTCATCTCACATGCCTCTGCGTCGCATGCAGGCAATGGAATGTCATACTTATCTGTGCTGTAGATAACCTTTGGACATGTGTGGAAGTTCACTCTCAACGTAGCAGTCCCTGTGCTTTCACTGGGGCTACGCTTTCACTGCTAAATAAAACAGGTCTGTGCCAAAAGACAGCTGATGTGTACGGTGTTAAGCACATTATTGCTTCCAGCTTTCATTTTCCAGAAGACATAGCTGGGGCTGCTGATATGGCCCATATCCTGCGAGGATGGACTTGACTAGAGTATTGCAATTTGCTTTCTCCGACATCCTATTGCTGACCCTTGTCTGTCATCGTTGTGTTTCAAATCACCACACTTCCTCCCCTTAGTCAGAAACCTGGCTTCTCTCCAGAGGATGTTCAGGAGAGAAATATAGGTCAGAATAACTCTCCGCCTTCAACTCCCCAGCATCTTCGCCTCAGCCACTCCTTTTCCACGTCATTAGCATCAGGGCTGCAGGATGCCAGGAAGAGGAAGCCTTCAGTGGGAGCTCAGGGCTAATTGACATGCCTTTCAGGCAGCAGCGGTGCCAGGAATCGAACTCCTGTCCCCAGAGAGTGGCGGCAGAGGCAGCGAAAACCTTCCTCAGTGGCAGACGAGTTTTTCCATTTCCTTGGTTTCAAATCTTGCTTCTGTTCTCCCCAGTCTCTGCTGCGGCTCCAGCCGTGAATTCTAGGGAAGCCCAGCTGCCTCAGCAGGTATGGTCTCGTTAATGAGCAATTAGCTCCTAGCCTAATTGGGCAGCAGAATGGCTAATGAGCCCAGCCATGCTTGTCTGTGCCCTCATTATCCCGCGCTCAGTCAGTGGCAATACTGAACTTCTGTCCCATTTCCGTCATACCCCAATCAGAGCACCGGCTGAAAACTCGGATGTGCTGCTGCTCGCTGCCTTTTGCTGCTCTGCAGCTGACGGTGTGCCTTATCTGTCTCCTCTAGCAGGCCTAGAAAAGCTGCTCTCACCTCAGCGCTACACAACCAGATCCTCCCTCCCTGTCTGACTCCTACTCTTTCACTCAGCAGGTTTTTGATCTCTCTTCCACGCATTTATATTTGTGAATAGAGACACATACAAATATTTAAATATTTGTCTATGCATACACAACCTATTTATTTATACACACCTACAGGGCTGACACTTGTGAAAATGAACAAGAGCAGCGCTTACCTGCCTAAGGAAGAGAATTGGTTAAAACATTTCTAGTAGAATACAGAACACTAATATGTCTGTCTTTAGCACGTATTAAGAAGAAGATCTAACCAACCCAGGCACTCTTAGCACACAGAGAGGAATCCTTGCCCCAAAGACTGCGCAGTGCTAGAAGAAAGGCAAGGTTAATCCCAATCTTTGCTTTGTCATTCTAAAACACAAATCTTCAGGAGTCCTAAGTAAGTTCAAGTTGCAAATCACACAAGCCTGTTTCAATTTGCGCTACTTTGGATTCAAAGTTAGGGAGTCACCAGTTGCTGGATTTCACCCAGCATCATAGCTATTTTCTATCATTTTTAGCCCTGAAGTGAACAATAAGGACAGAAGGAGAAAAATGAGCTGCTCCTTCTTTGCAACAGCCACTGACCAGACTTCACTGATCGCTAGGAGGTTGGGAAATCTCCATGAAGTTGTCTGTCTCACAGGCTGAGCACACCAATTAAAAAGGGTCTATCCTCACACAGCTCAAAGCATCCTGCAGGAAAATTATTCCTTCACAGCTACAACAGTAGGCATAGCAGTTCTTAACAAGGAACCTCAGCATCATATGCCAGTTTAACACGATACGTGAAAGATGCACTGTCCAGTTAACTGGCAAAGCTCTTTAGCAGAACGTATCTTTACTTTCCAGCATTTAGATCCAGAGATCTCTTATGAAAAGTGGCACATGACCCTTAATGACAGCAGACAGACAAGGCTGGGTGGGTTTTTTTGGCTTTTTGTTTATTTTTCTTCAAGTCTTATCCAGCTGCTAGGTTTTGGACAAACTCCCTGCTGTTCCTGGTAAGGCTTTCCAGAGGCTGCTGATGGTTTTAAAAGTGGTTCTCCTCTGAGGTGCTCATGAGATCAGCCAACAGATCCTGTCACCTCCAAATGTCTGTACATTTTAAGACACCTCCAAATGTCTCCACTTTTCACTGAGCATTTTTACTTTAATTGAACTGTATAGTTTTGGAACCCACAGACTGAAAAAGAAGACAAAACCTTCCCCCTTCTCACCCTTTATATAAATGTCTTACCACTGTTTTTTCTGACAGTTTTGAATCAGAGGGCCAGCCTCTTTACCGGCCGAGAACAAACCCCCTCAGCACAAAATAAGCAGCTGTAAGAAAGGAACCAGGGATACCTGCTACCCCAGTGCCAGTGATGCTGTCAGAGCAGGCACATCACTCAGAGGCAAAAACACCCCTTCATGTTTTACGCGTACAGAGAAAAGAAAGACTGGGTCAAAGGCCTCATTTTAAGTATTGAGCTATTTTTTTTTTAAGCTACATCCTCCCAACATTTATTCATTCTTGCCCAAGCTGCTAGCAATCAGACTAAACTCCAATACATCTTCCATTTAGGACAGACAGACTACCTTTCTTCGTCATGACTTCCCAGCGTTATGTTGGGCCCCTTCAGAATCTTCTTCACGTACGATCTCAGAGCATTTAACAATCGTTAATGCAAGCTTCGTATCACTTATATCTATAAAAGAGGAAGCTGAAGCACTGAGCAAGCAGTGGCAGATAAAGCTAATGAAAAACATGCCACGCTGTGCATTGAACCATTAACAACCTATACCAGTATCTTTAAAGGGCTAATTTAATGAATGGAACAAATGCTGAAACACAAGCCAGGTAAGAGAAGCTTCTCACGTCTTTTCCCTAGCATGTGCTGAAATCCTTCCTTGCTATTGGGAAAAAGAGAGGCACAGTCATGTGCATGGGATTGATTTCCCAGAAGTCCAAGACTGCATAACACCAGGCATTCCACAGGGGCAGGCAGCAAACAGAATATTGTGTGCGTTTTTGACAGTCTCTCCTTTTACTGTGGGCTCCCCACAGCGTTTCTTTTTTAAAAAAAGCTTTTGCACAGCCCTGTTTATATCTCCTGGCTCACCCACCTCCTCTTGCTAATATTTTATTTATTGCATCCTGATCCTAACAAGTGAGCTTCTTCCCCAATCACTGCTAATTAGACTGGGTGTCTCTCCAGAGCTCGTACACACACAGATCTAGACAGAACATAGATGTGCTTTCCAATTCACAGGAAGAATTCAGTGTCCACATAGATTGTCCAAAGACCATAGCACTTGAATTAGATATATTTTACTGCCAAGTCGAGGTATCAGCAAGCACAATTAATATTGCATTTCAGTGAAAGCAGAAGATAACAAAAAATGGCCAAGCCTATATATTGATGTGGCAAAAACAACATAAAGACACATAAGAGGAACTATTTCTCTTCCCCTCTTTCTGGTCCGTTTCAAAAATCTGGTTACTGCCTAACAGCTGAACCTGCCTTTGATACTGCCAAGAAGTTTTCCCAGCCAAAAGTGCAGACTTTGAATTTCCTTTTTTTTTTTTTTTTTGCATCTTCAGGACAAAAGTGGAGAAGATGAGGTGAAGCTATGAATGTAGACTGGGGGGGAACTTGGCAGGAGCTAGATAGTGGCTGGGGGCCTTGCAGTAAAAGCTAAATGAAAGGGCTTTTCTGGAAGCTAGAAAGATGGCAATGCAGTCCAAGGAAATGTCTCTAGAAAATCAGCAAGATGTCTCGTTCCCTGTATATAAGAAATCAATGTTGATACTGGACCAGGGACATCATAAATGGCAGAAGGGACTTTCATACTGAGAAAGGCGTTTACAACACAACAGATCTTAGACAAGTGAATAGAGCTGTATTTCACCTAGGGAATCCAGTCATTACACACAATTAACAGCAGCCATTTCTCACCCATTGCAGGAGAAGATGAGAATAGTTTGGCCAACCCTATGTACCCATACAGAAAAGGCAAGTCAAAGGAGGCCCTTCTAAGGATGTTTTTATATATGGATACATGAAGAAGTCATTTAAGTAGGCTGATTTCCAGGGAAATAGTTAAAATGCAACCAGCAGAAGCTATGTGTAGGAGCTGGTGGCAAGTCAGGAGTTGCTCAAAGAAGGATTTAAACTTCTGACCTTCCAGCTCTGGAAAGGCAGAGGTAAGGGGGGGAAGGAAAACAGTAGAGGTGGATGGGGAGTAGTGGAGAAGGTCATAAATCTTTTCATTCCTCCACAAGCATTCAGTGTGGCATGAATTAGTTGTTCCCCACCAGCAATGCTGCAAAATACGAGGAGCAGAGCAGGTGGACTGTAGGGTGGACTCTTGAGGAGACCCCACAGAGCAGCTCTTCACAGGAAAGAAGTGAGTGATTCATGAGTCTGGCTCCAGTCAAATCACCTTTGGCCACCAAAACAGCAATGGCACATTAAGAAATTTGCAAGCTCTACCATTCCTACACAGGGGACAAGGGAGATGTGCTCCTTGGTGCATGGCAGAATGGAGCGCTGCCATTTATCTCCTCACCAAAGACTGCATTAAAAATAAAAGTTGAAAAGCCACCAGCTGGATGCCATACACATGCTGGGCAGAAGGCCAGAGGTCTTGCTCTTTCTCACTTTACAAACATAGGTCTCTAGCATAGGAGATGCTAAATATCAAAGGGCATAGCTTAAACTGTCCCACATACTTGGCAGGATTGGTGGGGAGAGGGTTAACACCTGGCTGTGAGGACAACATGAAAGCCAAAGAAGCCACTTTCCTAGCAACACACTGGTTCATTCCAAGTTCATTTGTGACATAATCAGGTGGTTTGCTTTTGGCTACTCTTGATTGACTTCCACCTGGCTGGGATTCAGAGGGTCATGACAGACTACACCAAGGTATACACCAGCTCTCGACACTGGACTTCCTGCTCCCTGCCCCGGTCTGAGGACATTTTTGCAGAAGGACCTTGTACAGGGATGGTTCTGCCCTGCTGCAACTCAAGGTTTGAAAAGCAGGCACATTGTATTTCTTCCCATTTCCCAGCACATAAATCTTTATGCCCTCTGCTAAAGTCCTGTTGTTCTGTGCCCAAGCAATTCAGTTAAAATAGGTCACAAGTTTGAGCAGTCTAGAAAAAAAGAGGAGGTGCAAAACACAGGCATGCTAGGAATTGTCTGGGCCAGTGATGTAAACAAAGGATATGAGTGACAACATCTCAGCTTCTCCACCTCTCCTTTCCCTCCCCCCACACTGGTGAATATTGCCAAAGGTACTGCAGGGCTGTCGGTGACCTCTGGCCACAAACCACTTACAGGTTCAAGCAGAAGATGTATAGACTTCACCCCTTCCAAACTGCTACAAAATACCCCAAACTGATGCAGACTGGCCATTTTTAGTATCAGCAGACTTAAAAATGGGAGACTACCTCCTTGATTTTGAATCAAAGAAATACAGAAGCAGACTTGTTGACTGATACTGCAAACTCTTGTCCCCTGGCCATGTGTTCCAGTCTACTCTCACAGGAGAGTGACAGGGCACACTCCTCATTGCTGTCTTGGAACAAAACCTCACAGAAAGAACAAAGCTAAACACTTCTAACTGAACAACTAAGACTTAAGAGACACTTCTGGCACTTGACAGCCGGATTACTTTACATCCGTAAGTATCTCTGACACCCAAGCTCCACTAGATTCATGCACTATGCAAGAGTACATAGGAGAGGCTGACCAGGCTGTAAAATTGGCCTTTGGAGGTATAAAACAGGAACACAGCATTTCAGACAAGCCTAGAGGCTCTATCAGGCTTGGCTTCTTTGACCACAGCCCAGTTGGAGAACATTTAGCCTTTAGCCAAGGTATCAAGGATACCTTGAACTTTTAAACTTGTAACTTGAACTTGGGTTTTCCCTGCCTTTCAGGGATGCCGACGGGTATTTCACTGAGGTAGAACGTACATTTCTGCCTTTAAAAGCAAAGTTTGTGATGCTGTTTATCCCACAGCAGCTCCAGCAACGGCCGTGATGAAAAACCGAGCTGGAGCTTTCCTTGGCCTTCACAGGGCCTGTCATCAGCAAACAGCACTTGGAACACCATGTTGCAGTAACGAGTTCCCTCAAATCCTGGAGCTCCCCAGCAAAACAGATGCACAGGGAAAGGTCACAAAACATTTCTATACAAAGAGCCAGGGCAGTGAACAACCTCTAGACAGATGGGTTAGAAGAAATTAAAAAGGGATCCAACTCAAAGAATTTCCCCTTCCCTTTATGACATTATTTGCAAAGAGTCAGTGCCGTGCTCTTCAGAAAAGGTACCAAGAAGGTCGCGATAGCACTCCCACACCTGGGAGACAGAGCCTGCTTTCCTTGGAAAACCCAAGATCAAACAACCCGATAAGCACAGACCTCTGTCGTAATAAGCTAAGAGGCAGGACAGAAAGAAACTGGGGCAAAGAGAGAAAGCGTTTCAATGCTTGGAATAAACACCGAGACCAGCCCCACGGACATTTTGCTGGCAGATTTGCACACACAAGCAGTGCTATACACACACACAAATCCAGCACGTAGATACACATTGATATAAATGTGTTCAGACCGCTGAAGGAGGCAGGAGCCAGGCACCTGCTGGCAGTTCCCTCTGTCTCTCTCGGGGACTTCAAGCACCACACTAAGTTGCTCCGAGCTCCTGTTCCCTCACCATTTGCTTTCTGTAGCATTGACAAAGTGCTGCTGGTGTCCTTCATACAGGCAAGGCACCACTCCCACCCCCAAAGAGCTTGCCTAACAGCAGTAAGTAGAGATATTGCGTAACACCGCTAGCCACTGCCTTGATTACTTTACTTTAAATAATTCTTTAGATATTGTCAATTAGCTACAATCTCTTAATAACCTTCACATACAAAAAAAAAAGTTACACAAAGAATTGTTGCATATTTCATGTACAGACACACAAATATCATCCACAGCCAGCAAATTCAGCTACTACTGACTGGCTGAGCTGACCCAAAACATGACTTCACTGCTGTGCAGGAAGAGGAGGAGGAGGGTTCCACCCTTGAGGAGGAACCACTTTTAGGAGAGCTCTGCAACATCGCAGGATTTGGAGATCTTGGGGGCAGGGAAGTAATGAGGAGAGATGGCAGGAACTGTCAGAGTGAGCCCCTGCTATGATCCTCTGTCTTTTAAAATTGATTTTTCAGAGACAAAGTATTTGCCACATGGAAGAAATGCAGTCCTCTTCCTGCCCACCCCACAGAACCCTCTGCATCCCACGTAAAGCTCCTGCCCCGATACGTTATTTCACCGCCTGCCTTTCTGCCTCCACGCCCTGCTGCCCAACAGCCCATGTGTGCAACACTTCCTTTGCTACCCAGATCCTGCGAGGCTTTCAGTGCGGCTGGATATGACCTCCACAGAAAACACTGGTGCTACTGACTGGAGCAGCCAGATCAGCAAACATGTGTCCCGTCTGCCAAACAGATCAAACAAAACCGGAGCTCTGACCTCCTCTATCACTTCTTAGTCCTGCAGCCTGTCAGGGTTTGGCTGCCACAGATGCAGGCCTGCGTAATAAGGGGCCCCGGCTCCACATCTGCAGGTGCTTACAGGCTGAAGCTGTGCCCAAGCACAGTCCATGCACACCAGTTTTGGACATACTCCACAAGCCCCTGGGTGCTCTGACACCCGGAGCCGGGCACCCACTCTGAGACAGGATTACCACAAGGGAAACTTTCAGAAAGGCCAATTCCCTGTAAGACATCTTGAGATAGGTCCCCTCTCGATACACAAGTGCAGAAAAGAGAGGACTCATCAATAAGGTCAGAACCATTTTATGTAGGGCATCCTCTACCAATACAGCAGAGACCAGTCCTTACTAGACCAATACTGTCTGACAGCAGCCATTGATCACCGCAGGATGTCAGCTTGATAAATGACATCTACCTGCAGCAATAACCGACAGGCACTCCGGCATGCCTTCCAGACAAATGCTAGCTCTCCAGAGGCCGCGACAGTCACACCAAACGCAAAAAGTCTAGAAGAAAACCCCTTGTGCTGTCACCCAGTTGCTGAATGGTGTGGAAGAGGGCTATTGTTAGCTGGGGTCGCTATATTTAATATTATTGCGTGGCTTGTGTATTTTTCCAGTTCGAGAGTGAGCCCATTTAAAAGAAACAAACATTCCCAGGGCAGCTGCCTTGTGTTTATATCCCTGTTTCCATACAAGGGTATCGCAAAAGCATTACTTGCTGGGAGGCAAACGAAGGCACCAGGAGGAGGTGCAACTCACACAGGGCCACACAGCCAGCAAGAGTCCAGACAAGGATTCCTAGACTGCATTCCCCCAGGATATAAATACACACACACAGAGCAACTCACTGAAAGGGCCTGTGTCTCCCAGCCCCTAACGTGGAGTAAGCAGAGCAAAAGAGAATTGCGACCACTCTGCAGTGCCAGATGAAGCCAAAAGGTGCACAGTGCACAGCCATGAGGGTAAAAGAAGAGGAAGCAGATGGGAAATTTTAGCAGCAGAAACTTGGTTTTGCAAAACAAATGAAACCCAAGGAAAGTCACAGACTTGCAGCGTCATGTGGGAGCAGGTGGTCCTGGATCTCACAGGCCTCTTCTCCCCTGCTACGAGGAAGCCCATGCTGCAATGCTTTGTGGAAGCCTTGCTTTTTAACTACGACTTTGGTACAGTAATTGCTGTGAGCTCCTCAAGATTTCCCGGAAACAGACGCTGAAGGCTGAGGACTAAATTCCTTTTTCCCGAGCATCTGCTGCCATCCAGTGGCAAACGCTGCAATGGCACCCAGGGTGTCCCAAGGCACCTTGGCAGAGGAACAGCCCTGAAAACAAAAAAAAAAAAAAAAAAAAA
>WHYT01017829.1:366061-377127 GCA_009806455.1 Tetrax tetrax
AGCACATAAATCTTTATGCCCTCTGCTAAAGTCCTGTTGTTCTGTGCCCAAGCAATTCAGTTAAAATAGGTCACAAGTTTGAGCAGTCTAGAAAAAAAGAGGAGGTGCAAAACACAGGCATGCTAGGAATTGTCTGGGCCAGTGATGTAAACAAAGGATATGAGTGACAACATCTCAGCTTCTCCACCTCTCCTTTCCCTCCCCCCACACTGGTGAATATTGCCAAAGGTACTGCAGGGCTGTCGGTGACCTCTGGCCACAAACCACTTACAGGTTCAAGCAGAAGATGTATAGACTTCACCCCTTCCAAACTGCTACAAAATACCCCAAACTGATGCAGACTGGCCATTTTTAGTATCAGCAGACTTAAAAATGGGAGACTACCTCCTTGATTTTGAATCAAAGAAATACAGAAGCAGACTTGTTGACTGATACTGCAAACTCTTGTCCCCTGGCCATGCGTTCCAGTCTACTCTCACAGGAGAGTGACAGGGCACATTCCTCATTGCTGTCTTGGAACAAAACCTCACAGAAAGAACAAAGCTAAACACTTCTAACTGAACAACTAAGACTTAAGAGACACTTCTGGCACTTGACAGCCGGATTACTTTACATCCGTAAGTATCTCTGACACCCAAGCTCCACTAGATTCATGCACTATGCAAGAGTACATAGGAGAGGCTGACCAGGCTGTAAAATTGGCCTTTGGAGGTATAAAACAGGAACACAGCATTTCAGACAAGCCTAGAGGATCTATCAGGCTTGGCTTCTTTGACCACAGCCCAGTTGGAGAACATTTAGCCTTATCCTTGAACTTTTAAACTTGTAACTTGAACTTGGGTTTTCCCTGCCTTTCAGGGATGCCGACGGGTATTTCACTGAGGTAGAACGTACATTTCTGCCTTTAAAAGCAAAGTTTGTGATGCGATTTCCCCATGCTGTTTATCCCACAGGAGCTCCAGCAACGGCCGTGATGAAAAACCGAGCTGGAGCTTTCCTTGGCCTTCACAGGGCCTGTCATCAGCAAACAGCACTTGGAACACCATGTTGCAGTAACAAGTCCTCTCAAATCCTGGAGCTCCCCAGCAAAATAGATGCACAGGGAAAGGTCACAGAACATTTCTATACAAAGAGCCAGGGCAGTGAACAACCTCTAGACAGATGGATTAGAAGAAATTAAAAAGGGATCCAACTCAAAGAATTTCCCCTTCCCTTTATGACATTATTTGCAAAGAGTCAGTGCCATGCTCTTCAGAAAAGGTACCAAGAAGGTCGCGATAGCACTCCCACACCTGGGAGACAGAGCCTGCTTTCCTTGGAAAACCCAAGATCAAACAACCCGATAAGCACAGACCTCTGTCGTAATAAGCTAAGAGGAAGGACAGAAAGAAACTGGGGCAAAGAGAAAAAGCATTTCAATGCTTGGAATAAACACCGAGACCAGCCCCATGGACATTTTGCTGGCAGATTCGCACACAAGCAGTGCTATACGCACACACAAATCCAGCACGTAGATACACATTGATATAAACACAGACCGCTGAAGGAGGCAGGAGCCAGGCACCTGCTGGCAGTTCCCTCTGTCTCTCTCAGGGACTTCAAGCACCACACTAAGTTGCTCCGAGCTCCTGTTCCCTCACCATTTGTTTTCTGTAGCATTGACAAAGTGCTGCTGGTGTCCTTCATACAGGCAAGGCACCACTCCCACCCCCAAAGAGCTTGCCTAACAGCAGTAAGTAGAGATTTTGCGTAACACCGCTAGCCACTGCCTTGATTACTTTACTTTAAATAATTCTTTAGATATTGTCAATTAGCTACAATCTCTTAATAACCTTCACATAAAAAAAAAAAAAAAAAAAAAGGAGTCGACTCTATCAGCCCGGGCCCTGGTGACAACCTGCAGCCTGGCCCGAGTCACCGGGGAGCACAGCGTCCGGAGGAGGCAGCTCCTGGAAGGAGGGAGCGAGCCGTCTCACGCTCATCCGGACAGGGGAAAAATGAGGGTGAATCACAAGACAGAAATCAACTGCTGTGGGAAACCATCAAATCACATCGAGGGCCGAAGGCAGGACAATTTAATGCAAGCCGACTCCCCCTCACATCCCTTGATTTTCCTTCACTGTCCTTTCTATTCCTCCCCACAAAAGACGCAGAGGGGTTTCCCTGCCCCAGGGCCAGCTCTCCAGTAGCCAGGAGGCATTGTAAAGACAGCTGTGCCAAGTCCCTGCAGTCCAGCTGGGCACGGCAATGCATGCCAGGGACATCAGCCAACTGCTCATGTTTTCTGATTTGCAATCTTGTAAATAAAAATCAGTCAGACAAGAGCCCTGGGGGCTCAGCCAGAAACAGTCCAGTCCCCCATCATCGGCGAGTGTCTGCTCTGCGTCACTCAGAACTCAGTCTGGCACGTGCGAAAATACACAGGGCGGTGCAGTTTGCAGGAACGGTGCAGAGCGGTATGTTACTGTTGACAAGAAAAAGCAGCAGCCACACAGCTAGACACTCTGAGGGGACAGAGCTGAGATGCCCCAAAGTAAGTACTCCCCAGGCAATAAGAAAAAGCCAGTCATCGTCTTAAGAGAGAGACCTTATCCATGGCAAAGGCTTAGACATGGCAAGTAATAATTTAAGAAGTGAAAGCCCAGATCTTCACTGTCCCAATGTTTTAGCAAAGGCTCAGCTCATCATCTGTGGTGTCCCAGTACCTCAGAGCAAACACGACCCTGCGACACGGCACACACTGTGCAAACACACTCTTCATCTCACGGGAATTACACATTTCGGTAGAATACTGTAAGCATTGCTCTTAATTACTCCAAATAAATCCAGCTGAACTCAATAGCATTTCTCCTGCTTTATGGCCGTGTAACCAGCAGCTCATGATGGACCACTTCAGAACAGATGCTTCTGCTCCCACCCGTAACTGGTCACCAGCACTGGAGAAGAGCAGTGGAGATGGAAGCATTTCTTACTGCCTCCTCCAAAGGAGGAGCTCTAGAGCATTACGGACCAGATCCACACCACACAACTGCAGTACAGACGGTATAAGTAATCCCCCATCAGCCTAGGTTCATATCACATCTGAACTCATGTGACCGTAATTATTAACTCTGCAGCCATTAGGATTCAAGGGTCTCAAAAACCCCTGTACTAAGTTCTCTTCCATCTGTATCACACAAACACAAACAGCAGAAACCCATCTGTTCAAAGCTCTTTTGAAAGAGCAAAACCAGAATTCAGAGCAAGTCAGTATCTTAACCTCTGTTTTACACGAGGAAACAAGGAAACAGCACACCAGCACTGGGATCTCTGGTAGAACCAAAAAGCACCCAGACAGATTGGCAAAACCATGAGCCCAGACCCCGTGGGACTGATGTATCTTTCAGTGGGCCATTAAGTAATTTGTCATGAAAGCCAAAATGTTGTTTGAGAGAAATAAAAGCCTGGAGTTGCAGGGAGGATTATAGCAACCGAGATGCATTGGCAGAGTAACTTAAACTGCCACCAACACCTCCTGTGGCTACTGGCCGCCCGCTGTACAGGGGGGTTACCTCAAACTGACGTCCAAATCAAAAGAAAATTAAATACCACGCATATAAGGCATCACTTATAGGTGGTGCTGGCAGGAGACATACAGAATTCACGCTTTGATGTGGAATATGAAATACATAAGAAGTTATGTTTTGCACTTTAGTGTGCCACCTCTTTACTGGCTTTCTCTTTTAACCAGACAGGATGGGGTAAAATAAGAGAATTTCAAGCTGACTGCCCAGGCTGGTCATCTACAAGCAGATGTTACTTCACTAAAAATCTTTCCCTCTTTGTCAGGGACTCTGTGTTGAACTCCTTTACTCAACCCCCAGGTCAGAAGAGGCCGTCCCAATGCACAGGGATGAGCACCACACCAGTTCTGTCCCATTTCTACCCAGCAGGTGTTATCCTGTGTCCCACTATGAAGGCACCTTCTTTCTTTCCACCCTTTACACTCAAGAGCCCAAGCTGTGCCCCACCCCAGCTGCAAGGAGCCTTCCACAATTTCCTTTCTCTCTCCTTTATGCTCCCTATTTCTTATTGCAAGTCATCTGCTTAAAAAAACAAACGTAGTCCTAACACCCCAGAACAACACATTTAAATAAGCACATAAAAGACTTTTTATTGACAAGAATAAATTGATTGGGATCATTACTTCATAGCTGCTTCCCACAGAAAAGGCCTCTCAAAGGCAGCCTGAGGCAGGGAAAGAACATTTACATTTAGATTAAGGTGTTTCTGTCACAGCACCTCCTGACTTTCTGGACCCAGGTATTGTCTCCAGAAGAAATTAGTAACATCAAGCAGCTTTTCTTTAAATAACACGAGAAAAAAAAAAAAAGGGAAAAAACACTTCTACAGTTCCACTGCGAGCATATTGCGTGGTCTGGAATCATAATCTTTAGCAAAGCAATGTGAACAGGTGAAAGGAGCAGTATCATAATGCCAGGAAGAAACAGCAAAGAGCTTATGTCTGGAAACTGATTTTTCCAGCACAAACTCTGTTAAAATGTCCTGCTTTGTGTACCCCAAACAGTTGCAGAGGTTTCTATCACCAGGCTGTGAAGAGTTCCCTTACACACCGACAACGGACTAGATTCAATGCTGCTGTGAAACACTGTAGTACCACCACAAATTTACACCCCGTGGGCTTTACCTCCAGCCCTTACTCAGTTCATTACACTCTTAAGTCTTCACGACACCTGACAAATGAAATGCACGGTACATTGCTTCAGTACTGACGGAGTGGAAGTGTTACCTGTTTTAATGGCCTTTTTCCCCAGGGAGCACAGACTAGAAGATTTTCACTGCCCTTTGCATCCATGTCCCCAACCACCACAGAAATGTCTGTGAACAATAACTGACCTGCATTTTTAGCTGCTGTTGTTGAAAGGCTTGTCTGTGCTAGCAATTTGTCCTGTTTCAGCACTACACAATAGTTACAAGAGTAAAAGCAATGGATTCAAGCAACAAAATTATGTTCTCCTATCTTATCTACTTTAAAGGAATAAGGATCTTGCAATCAGTCAGCTGGGGAAGAAAATTAAGTAATCCCTAAACAATACCACCTACAGTAAAACTCAGCAGAGGCCAGGCTGTAATGCCTGATGGATGAAGAAGGACAGACTACAAACTCTCTAGGTCCAGCACATTCTCCTATTGAGCCAAAAAAGTAGATCAAAAGGGGGCAAGAAAGTAAAAAAAAGCCACCTCATTAATAGTTTAACAGTAAAGAAAAGATGTACCACAAATTCCGAGACAGTCAGGGGATTATTTAAGTATCGTCATCTGAATGAATCAATACTCAGAGCTCAGTGCCACCCTAGGGACTGGAGTCTCTGCTCAGGTTCCAAGCCTGAGGTCAACTCTGAAGAACTTACAACATACACAAATGCAGACAAAGCTTCCCCGTATGCTGAGGCAGCTGTAGAAAACTTCCCAGCTGCTCTCCTGCCTGCCTTCACCTGGAGGGTCCCTGCACGTCAGCACAGAACATGATGGAATGTTTAATTAAATGCTGCTTTATTACCAGCAGTGAGACACTTCACAGTGGCTCTATGCCAACCCTAGCATTTCACAAACCGTTTCAATTCCGTACCACAAGACATCTGTACACTTTTCAAACTGTGGCAGCAATTGCAAACATCTGTCTACTCATTCTGCAAAATTAGCATCATACTCCTTTTTCTCTTCTTGAGAAGTAACATGGTGGCACCAGGAGTCAAGAGAAAAATGTGCTGGCACACGGGCACAGTGTATTATAGGGATGTGCGTATGTATTGAAGATAAATCCTTCAAAATTCCCAAAGGTATAGCTCCAGAAACTGTTGAAATACTTTACACTCTCCAGTCTTCCTTCTGACATGCTCCTCAAGCTCGTCACCCTTCCTAACACACCAGGTAGAAGGGGAGTAATTCCCTGTCTCCCAGGACTATCTTTAGTGGCTACTTATCTACACAGTGCTAGCAAGGGCAAACTATGATCCTCATTTACCTTCACGTTCCCCCCCTCAAACAATGGCTAGAGGAACATCTGCAACATGAAAATACCTTGCTGGCAGATACACTGGACACTGTGCAATTTTGTCCACTAGAAGATCTAGGGCTGAGTGGACCCTTTCGCAGAAAAAAAAAAAAAAAAAAAAAAAAAAAAAAAAAAAGAAAGAAGAGCACACATAGAATTCATTTATTTCAAAATGGACATTTTAACTACTGAATAATTCCTTCTGTTAATCTTCTGCCCCTACTTCCAATAAATTGTCATGGACACTCCCTTGGAGTCAAACAAAACCCTCGGTATTCCGAAGTGCTGAAGCTCACTGGAGCTTCTTCGGGAAACTGGCCAGTATGTTCCTTTACTCCTTTGCTACTGAGCATTCTCTTGTGCATCTTAAAATACCAGTATTGATATCCATTTTATTTACTACTATACAAAAAGCATTAAGATCTGAAGGAACGGACTAGAGAGAAGTCAAAAGGAGGATAAAACAGAGACAGTTAGACAACAATAAAACAATCCAAGTTAGAGGGACGACAGCCTCCCGTGAGCTGCAGCTGAGTATTTTGAAAGCGAACATTCAGCCATGTTACCAGGCCAGGAATACCAGATTCCTTTAACTGCCCAGACCTTGTAATTAGGGTTCATTCAAACAAGCTGCAATGCCAGAGAAATTTCCAGCTTACAGATTTGACTAACACTCTGTTCCACCAAAACCAAGACCCCAGGCAAAGTGAAATACAACTCCGTTGACATCACGCACAGCCATCTTCCAAGGCCAGTGCATCAATTTATTCCATAATTTCTCTCCCATACACATGCTTCCTGATGCAGGAAACTCAGCCTCGCAGCTATACCAAGAGACAGGATTGCTCAAAAGCCAAGCAACAACTCTGCAGAGCACGCGTCTTTCTGGTGACATTGCCACAGGTACGGACATTGGACAAATATTTAAAGAGCTAACAAATAATTAAATGGAATTGCAACAGGATTCAGAAACCAAAAAGACTCAACAAAGTAATCCAGAGTAAAGAATGGGTAACAAGACCGACTGCTTGAATCTTTTCTGGGTCTTTCACTTTGGCAACTGTACTTCTGGAGTTACCCTAAGTGTGCTTTGGTGTAAAGGAAAGCACACTTCATTAATATTAATAATCAGTGAAGTTATTCATGCTTATATTGAAGCTGGGCTCAATTTAGTGCCCTAAAATTTACAAACTCTGACTTTCAAAACCTGAGAAATGTGCGAGCAAAGGGATTATCAAATCCTATCCTGGATGTGACTTCTACCTGCTAAGCGTGCTCCAGTCACTCAGTACTGTTGTTCTTAGTGCCTTTCCCCCTTCTACAGAGCAATGCAAGGTGAGCCTAACCCTTCTCACTGCTCATCCAAGCAGAAAGGGGATTTGAACCATATTTACTGGCAAGATTCATTTTTCATTTGTGAGTGCCACAGGTGACCATTTTACGTTTTGCAAAATGTCACAGAGTTTATGCAGATAAATGTTGGTTTTTTTTGTTTGGGGTGGGTTTTCTTTGTTGTTTGTGTTGTGTTTTTTTGCCAGATTCCTTCACTTGTTTTTTCTTTTGGGAGAAAGTGGGAAAGAGGATGGTGACTAGGAACAGTGCAGGGAAGCACATTTTGAATACATACAGCAGTAGCTTAATTTGCAGGGGCCAAGTTACCACTTCTACAGAGATGAGCATTTGTAAAGAACAAAAAATAGCTCGGCTAAATTGTCCACTTGGGATTTGTGGTTTTTATCTTTCACTCCAGTTTGCTTTTGCAAAGTCAACACCATCAGAAAAATCAGGCTTCATTACCTTGCATTAAAGTAAACGAAGGAAACCAGCAGAACAGCTGTTTGCAAAGGAATAATTTTCCACACAGGGCACCCGAAAGGCTCTTCCCTCCAACATTAGACATCCAGAGTCTTTATGATACACTTAAGAGGGAGAAACTACCCTGGAAAAAGACCCAACACAGACACCAGCAAGGCTTTCTCAAACTTACCTGTCACACAGGAGAGCAAGGGAGGAAAAACTTCCAGGACCATCAATGCAGGAGCAGCTGACTGGGACATATGGAAGAGCACCTGTGACAGCAACATGGACTGAACTGAGCAAACAGGAAGGGAAAAAAAAAAAAAAAAAAAAAAAGGGGGGGGGGGGTTGCAAGGGTCTTGGCTGCCTCAGGGACCAAAGGAAAACTGTCAGGAGGAGCACAGAAGGACCCAGCTCCTTTAGGGACCAAGGGACACCACCGGGAGGGGCAGAGGGGAAGATGGCTCCCGTTGGGATCAAGGAACACTGCTGGGACGGGCCGGGTGACGCTGCGCCTCAAGGTCTGGGCTTCCCTCCACAGGCAGACAGACAGGGCTGCTCTCGGGCCCCAAGACTCCCTCCCACCACCTTTCTGTCACCATTTTCCCCGTCACTGCAGGAGAAAGGCTCTTACCTGCACCCCGGCCCGCGGGACGCGCAGCACCTTCTGGAACGTTCCGGAGCGTGCCCGGCCAGGGCTCCCCGCGCAGCCCGCACCCGCCCCTTCCCCTTCCCGCCCGCGGCCCCGCCCACCGGCTCCGCCTGCAGCACAGAAAATGGCGGCAAGAGCTTGCGGAGCGAACCCACTGCACAGCAGCTTCTGCAAAGAACAGAAATCGCACAACGAGCAACCTAAGAGCTCCCTTTTTTTCAGGTTCAAAGAAAGAAAAGCAAATTCCTGAACAAAACACCAAGCTTCACCTTTTCTCCTTGTACCTGTCAGTTTTAAGAAGTGATCCATGACCTAGGAAGGACTGAAACCCCTCTGGCTTATGTTACTTTTTACAGACAATATGGCATTAGAATGAGGCCTGTAATGTGCACGTAACAGCCACGCGATAGACAGCTTTCCAGCCTTTACCCTTGCAATGCATTAACACCAGACCACTACTGCAACAGGAACTGTATTGTTCAGTAATAAAAATCCTCTTGGGCCTTGTCCCCATAGGGTTCATAATTTTAAGTCTAAAAACTCTGAACCTGTAGCAAGAAAAGGAGGGCAGTCTAAGCCCATTCAAGTTCTACCTTAAGTGCAAGGAATTACAAAACACAAAGAAATGTCTAAATAAATACTGCACCACGTGTTCAAGTCTCAGAAAAAGCACTTTCAGAAGCTATTTCCAGTAGACAAGAACTGACCTTCCCCTTATAAAATGCCACAGGGTATAAATAGAGCAGCCTCTTCAAATATGCAGCTCCAAACTCCATGCAGTTTGTCATGAATACTTCTCCCTCTGCTTCACAAACAACAGGCCGCTCTTTTCTTGCATTACTCAGAGCACTAATTAGCTTGAACTAGAGTTAAAATATCTATTTCTGAAAAATCACAGATCAAAACCAAAGCAGAACCAGATCAACAATGCAACCTTCCTGTCTCCCTTTTGACCAAACATTTATTCTGTAAAGATACTCACCACCTCTCTCCGTGGCATCACAACATTTTCCTATGTTTTGGAGACGCTGATTATCACAAACAGCAAATAAGGAACACCCAAACAGCTAGCTCACACAAATACATCGTATTTGTAAATCCTGATAGATGGAAGGCAGGGAGCCATTACAAATGCACACAAACAAGTACTTCATGCAACTTGAAAGCAAATTTTAGTTTTTCAGCAGGCAATGAACAGAAAATGAGTTATCATGCCTCTTCCTCTCTGCAGTTATCATTCCTCTGGAATGCATCTCTTGCCAGATCTGTATGAGTTGTGTGCACGATGACTCTACTGGCACAAAGTTACATCTGGTAGAAAATAAGATGCATGAAAAACTTGGCTACTGGGCTATACATAGTGTACTGTAACTAATTTCAAGCTTACACTTCACAAGTCATCAGGCCTCATTTTCCCTTGCATGTTTTCTGAACACTTCTGGTTCACAGACAAATTTAAAAGAAAATGACAGCATGTAGTCTTTTCTACTCTGTTGAAACCAGGGAAATTGTCCTCTCTGGATTAGAGGTTCTTGTTTTTCTACTCTTCTTTGGCTGACACAATGGGAGTTCATTCACACACTTCATTTTAACTGCTTGTTTGTGCTCAGGCCTGTCAGTGGCCACAATATATTACCATTGTACACAGAAAACCCCTGATGTCACGACAGCCAAAACATCCTTCCACATTCATTCTTACCAATTTGACTGCTTAACTTATGGAAAAACCTGCCAAAAGTTATGCGGTATGGCCCTAGAGCATCAACGTGCCTCAGGGAAGCAGAACGTACTCTGGGACAAGACATGGTGTTGGTGTTTTGTGTACTGTGTACTAAAAATGAAGTGACCTCAAAGAAGGAAAAAAATAAAGCCAAGAAAGACAAGACAGCTTTGAAACAGACAAGATGGCCATGCAGGCATCCCATATTACCCGAGATGAACTCTTTTCCCACTAACAACAATCAACAGACACATTTCGCTTGCAGGCAAAACCTGGCTGCTGTAGTGTAGCTTGGTTTTATTTATGTCCACAAATATTTCAAAAAAATTACAAAATACTCAAATGGAGAGAACACAGAAGTCACGATTTCTGGGTTTCTACTCTGTTTACACTGTGTTATCCCATGGCAAACTACTCATATATACATTAAGCTTCAAGATATATATAAATGTAGCAGTCAGAATGTACACTCTGCTTTAACGGTGCAGTGAAACAAGCTCAACCATGACGACATAGAACAAGAGAGACGTTTCAAAAACACTAAAGCAAAATTAAAAAATAAACTTTCAAAACAGAGGAAAAATAAGAAGAGATTTCTTAAAGAAAATCAAAAGGTCTGGGTTGTTTTAACAGGGCATCGAACACCAAGATGGCTTCAAAAACCACTGCATGTAAAGTTGTAGTTAATCATTGGTCTAAAATGGAAGAATTTCAGTGCTTATTTACTGAATGATGTGAACAAAAAAAAAAAACCTCCCGCAAATTATCAGAATGCTTTTCTTAAAAAAAAAAAAAAAAAAAAAAAAAAAAAAAAAAAAAAAAAAAAAAAAAAAAAAAAAAAA
>WHYT01017829.1:377650-426105 GCA_009806455.1 Tetrax tetrax
TTTTTTTTTTTTTTTAAAATAGTTATAGATGCATTGAGTGTCTCTTCACGCACAGTGACTTGTGTTGTGAACCTGATTCTAGCACCTACTCAAAACAAACTAGTAAGGAAAAAAAACCCAAAAAACCAAGATTGCAGGAAGTTCTCTGAATATTCCACACAGTCCTGTATTTTCAATAGGCTTCTGAATACGTTGTCATGCAGGGAGACCCACACCAGTCTTGAGAAATCTTCTCTACAAATGAATGCTATGCTGATAAGTCTCTACTTGTTGGGTGGTTGTTTCTGTTTTAAATATATAAGAAATCTTTACAAGATATCCTTTTCCTTTTGTAGCTCTTATTGTATGTAAAAATGTTCCATTCCTTCCCAAGGACCGGGGTTTCCATAGCCAGCATTACAAATAAATAATTTATTACAACTGTTTGTCGCCTTCTTTCTTCAGCCGACTGAAAGAGAAAGAAAACTCATTTTAACAAAACGAAGCAGGCGTCACGACGCTTCAGAGAGAGCCTGCCTTCCCGCTAACCTTGCCCGGGCGCCCTGAAGGGAACAGAGGTTGCCACAGGACTTGTGAGCTTTCAGCACAAAACCGAGAGCCATGGTAAGGGCAGCGATAACACTGTCTGCTGCGGGAGGAAGCGATGACCTTTTGCTACGGCAGCGCTCCTTACATGTGAGCAGGATCACTCGTGCCAGCTCATCAGGCTTCAGCTTTATCTACAGCTGCAGATGTGACAGTCAGCTTCAGGCAGACTGGCTGCCCCCGTGGCACAAGGCCAGCACAAGCAAGGACTGAAACATGAGAGTAAAGCAGTGCAAGGCAGGTGTTTAATGGGCTGCTTCCAATACATCCCTGCTAGCCACAGAGATGAGGAATGACCCTTGCTAGGTGCTGGTGGCTTTTCTATCTTAGCTGACATATTGTCACGGTCATTGCCAAACAGGAAACAAGGTGGTGTCACCTAAGGCAGGCCAAGAAGAGAACCACTCTATCAACACCATGGGGCATTCTGGGGAGAAAGAACTCACGTGATCCACCCAGGCATTCTCAGCTGGATCTGTATTATTCACACATTTCAACTTCCTATTGTCTTTAGTCATTTCTTAAGACTTACGGAATTCCTCTCCTCTTCTCATTCATAAAGCTTTTACCCCCCCTCCTGGACTGTTCTCAAAGGAAAGAGAGGGCTGTGGAAGCAGCAATCGTAGGATCACACTAAAAACCCCACTCAGAGGTAATTCTGCAATATAAAACTCAACTAGCCTATGTCCTGTGCCAATAATTTGGACCTAGCTTCCAATCTGCCCCATCATTTATGCCCAAATTAGGTCTTAGTACAGCTTCACCATCTTCCACAACTGCATCAGGACAGTAACTCAGCACACAGTAAGAAAGACGGTAATTCAAAAGAGAAAAGATGGGATGTGGAGAAGGATAAAGGAAGCTGTAGCACCCTCACATCTCCAAAAGCCTTCATTGCACCTCTCACCTGTAATAATCTTCCTGACTTGGTAGATGACCACCATGCATGTGGGGATGCCCGTGCAACCATTGCTGCTCCATTGCCAGTCTCTGCAGCTCTGCTGACTGGGCATGCATGGCCTGCAGTTGGTGGGCTGCTGACATAGGAGGTGGAATGGCACCAGGCAGATCTCGTGGATACGGAGTACCTACGAGAGAGTTGCCTAGTTTTAGACTTTTGTTTGCTATGAGGTCTACAGAGAGCTGTCCCATGAAGTTTTTTGGGTTTGTTTGTTTTTTTTTTAACCAAATCAACCAACCTTCAGCTGTAACTTAAGTTACAGCTCCACTCCACCAACTCCCCGCCCAAGAAATGCTAAGACCCAGAAGAAGATGGCAGTTCAGATCAAGAGCCAACCTTTGCAAAGGACCATAAAATGCTCTCACCAAAGACTGGATGTCGGAGCATTTCATGCTCATGAGGTGGCTGCCCTAGCAAAGGGTTGGGGATGGTCCCAGGCGGGTAGGGAAAACGTGCCAAATGGGGTCCGGCTGCTAAAGGATCCACCAGCGGGTGAACAGGTCCTGCTGAACCTTTAAAAGAAGGAAAGAAAGCAAGCAATCAACTGCTTTGGGGAGCATCGCTCACTGTTGGGAGATCACAAGCCCTGTTGGACTTCAGCTGAATCAGCATTTGGCCCAACTGGCACATAATTACGAGGAGCTTAGCTCCATCCAATTTGAAACCCACTTTGCTATCTTCAGGTAACATCTGCTTACCAAACAGTCTTAATTCTGAAAGCAACAAACCAGGGCTTTTAATTTCTAAAAGAAAAAAAAAAAAACAAAAATACACCAAGCAACAGGGAAAAACAACAAAGATGGTCAACATTCAGAATTGTTGTCCCCAAAACTCTCCTATTTCCCCTGGACGCACACAGAATTGAAGGATCATTAATCATTAACGTAGTACAGAAGCACTTAAGCATCCTTCCAAATTTACCAACACTGCTTGATAGGCCAAAAGCTGGCAAAAACCTGTCATCTCCTACCTGTAACGCCCTGCCCCCTTAACAGTCTCACAAGCCTCTGCTGCTTTCCTTGCTGTAAAATTTGGCTTCTGCAACAGCACTCAAATTCCCTCCAAGCTCCAAAAAGCAGTCATCTCGGCTGTGTTTAACGCGTATTGCTGCAAGGCGAAGGGTGCTATATTTGCCTGCACAAACACTATGTTTGTAGCCAGCTGCACCAGAAGCTGCACTTTAAGTGCTTAGACTTTTTTTTTTCCCCTCATCCTTACTTGGCAGCTACTGCACCTGGTGCCTTGTTTGCTATGTTCTCCTGTCTGCCACCAGAAAAATCAGAAGAATTCTGCTTAGTGCCTCATCTTCCAAACTCCAGACTTCCAGAGAAGTAACCACGTAGCTTGCTTTAGAGACGAGCAAGACATCCATTTATTTTTGAGACTAGTAAATACTTTAGGAAAAAAATTTCCACGCATCAGAATATACCACACCTAAAAATATGCCAACCCATAAATGTAGACAATTCTTTTAAGAACTGTGACAAAGAATTTCAGCTCAAATAAAGCTAGATGGTTGGCAAGTCAAATGTATACAGATTAAGTCCTTCTCTTCTAATTTTGTTTTTCAGCTCCTGTATGGAAACACCAGCTTCAGCTCCATTCTAGCTACAACTCATAATGTAACAGCCATTAGCAGTGTTAGTTCCATGACATCTCCTGGTGAATTCCCTTCACCCAGTGAAGTCTCCACCTGTACACCAGACACCACTCTAAGGTGGTACACTCTAGGACTTCAGTACTTAAAACAAAACACCAAAACAAAAAACCCCCAAAAACCCCACACAACAAAACAGCAAACCTTTTACAGTGGCAGCATGCAGTCAGAAGATCACTGCGCTGTGGCCATCATTTACTTTATCACTGTTACTGGTCTATCCTCCCAAAAAATAATTGTTTGCATTCCACTTATCACAACCTTATACAGTGCAAAAATCACATCCGATAAAAGAAAACAGGGATTTTGCTCCTTGAATGCCAGAGTCACAGTCTGCCCGCGTTGGGTAGACGGCTGCTAGCAGCTCAGGAGAGAGGTTCCCCAGGAAACCGCCCGGCCCGCTTCCCGGGGCTCACCTTGGTGTAAGGGATCCTGCTGATGTAGGTGTAAATGCGAGTGTATGTGTGAGTGTTGGTGATGGTGAGGGGTGACGTTGAACATCTGGAGCCGTGCCAACGGGTCGTTCGTCAGCGATGCCATCCGCTCAGCGTGTATTCTCTCTGCTGCCAGTCTGTCGGGGTAGCTCATTTCAGGCCGTAACTGCGGGCCTGCCAGCGCAAGTCTCTCTCTTTCAAGGGGGTTCAAACCCGGGTGGAAGGAAGCAAACGGGTGAGGTCCTGCTGTTGGAGGAATAGTCAGTGCGCCATGCCTGGCAAAATGCTCCATGGGGTTAGTGGCTGGGTGCAGTGCATCTAGCTCTGGAGGCTTCACCTCAAAGCCAGGTTTCATCCTCTCTCTCAACTCCCTTTCCCGGATTTCTCGCTCCCGGATTTCCCGCTCGCGCAGCTCTCGTTCCCGAATGGTGGGATCCACGTTGTAGAGGCCCGGCATATGGTAGGCCAGAAGCGGATCGGTGGGGTTCAGGGGGACAAAGAAGGGATGATTACGGTTTGTTGGCGACATGACATGAGGACGGGCATATTCACTTAGTGTTCGTAACGCAGGCGTATCCGGACCGATGTAAGGTGGTACGGCAGCAATGGTCGTCGGCGGTGGTTCAAATGAAGGTCTCATATGTGCTGGCCCGCTGAGCTGAGACTCTCCAAGACGACCTTCATGGGAGGAGCTGGATACCTTCTGCTGCACAGAATGGGGGAAGAGAATTTTAATTCAACACATTTGGCTTAAAAACACAGCAGGCACACGCTTCCCTTCTTGTGCTTCGAGTTCTAAGAGGAGGCAAGTTCAGTCTGCTGAGCCTCGCACCTCCTGCAGATGTGTGCTCCAGCGCGCTTTGGGGAAGAACTGGATTCTGTCTATCCTGTAGGCCAGAAGATAACTACTTCGTAGGGGCAGCCTCAAAGCTGCGCTAACTGCTCCTCAGAGCAACAACTAGTTGGTACGTGTCACAGCTACGGGCAGCAGCTGGCTGAACAGGAAGACTGTAGCACCTCCTTTTTCACCATCAGTAACGTGTACCAACCTACCAGTTCTGGGGGCCCAAACGTAATCATTCCTTCCCAACAGGCCACAGAAAAATGGACTAGTAGTAGTGGCTCTTTATACCAAGACTGGAGTTTGGGTTTGCCAATAAAGAAAAAAGTTGCACACCTTCATTTAAGTTTACTTCAAATTTTAAAAGCCACCAGACCACCTTATTCTAGCAGACAGCACTTTGCACCTGCACAGTAGTACAGGGCACGCAAGGGCGTTCACCAGATCTGCACAGCGTGCTTTTCTACGGCAAGGAAACGCAAATACTCGGCCTAGTTAGCCCCAGTTGCATTGACCAGGAGAAACTCTCCATTTCCTTCAACGAGAAGAGTCACGGGCAGGCCAGGTGGTGCTCCCAGCTGGCTGGCTTTCACTTCACACCCAAGGCTCCCATATTCACAAATACCTGAGCGCATACCCATTAAAGTGCTTCCGGGGATTCGCATTCTGCAGGCACCATCCAGCTCAGATCCTACCACGCCAACTACCCGAAACAGCTCTTAGCTACAAATAAACCTACCGCAGCTCTTTCTGCTTCTCTTTCACGCTCCCGCTCCCTCTCTCTTTCCTTCTCTTTCTCTTTTTCTCTTTCCCTCTCTTCTCTGGCTTTCTGCTCTGCTTCTCTTTTGGCCTTTTCAATGGCCTCTTCTCTCTTCTTGGCCAGTTTTGATCCTGCTAGAGGCATGAAGTATAAGTCTGCTCTTGAGCATGAATTGTAGCCACGATCCAGGTGCTTATAGAACCTGAAAGGAACAGAATAGAAAGAGCTTAGCCCTGGGAAAGACGGGAGAGTCTGGGATTTAAGAGCTGTATGTCCAAAAAGTATCACTCTACAGTCTAGTACTACCAGTTCCCCTGAAAATCATGAGAAAATTAAAGGTACCACATTACTTCACAGACAAGTAGAGTTTAAAACCCATCTGTTGATTACAAATGGTAATGCTCTGTTTGAAACAGCAGCTTTCCAGAAAAAACACAACAAAATCACACTAGAGCGAGAGGCTGAGAAGGCACACATGCAAAATACACTCAGCTCCCCAAAGAGCTCATTTCTCAGCTTTTGGGAGCGTCCTGCACAGAAAACCCGAGCACATTAAGGAAGCACTGCTGACAACTCCATACCTGGCTGACTGACTAGCATGACTTGGTGTGTCCACCACAGTAGGCTCTGGTGATGGGCTTCTGGGTGGAGGGGGAGGGCTTTCTGGTTCCTCAGCTTCATCTGGGACTTCTTCTTTGATCTGAATCGGTGGTAGCGTGCAGGCTGTCACCACTGGCACGTTTCCACTAGAAGCCGCTGATGTGGAGATGGAAGTCTGAAGCGGGAGGCCAGGAACGGTGGGTGGCGTGGAAGTGGAGGGGCAGGAAGGAGGGGTGATGGAAGATGGGCCTCCTGGGACAAACGGATGCTGGGAAAAGGGGGGCTGGGAGGATACTTGATGGAGTCCGGATGGGGGGTGATTAGCAGGTGGGGGAAGGCTCTGACTCTGCGTCAGTACAGGAGGCTGGGCTGGCGACGACTGCAGCGGTTGGCTTTGCGGCATCAGCTGCAAAGGAGGAGGGTGTGCAGATGGAGGATGATGAGTTGAGAGGGAGCTCAGAGGTTTTAAAGCAGGTGGTGGAGGCAAGTTGGAGTTCATCGAGAACGGAGAAGGGCCAGAGAGATGAGGAGGGTGCTTGTGGGAGGGAGCAGTGGGGAGCTGAGGGATTGGGGTGGTAGGGGGAGGTTTGATGTGAGGCATGGCCATGGGCGCAGGGGGCAAGGGCTGCTCCCGTGGAGGCTGAGCCTGCTGCAGCGAGGTCGCAGTCGGCAGGACAGGCTGCGCTACCTGAACCTGGAGAGCGGAGTGAGAATGAGACGGGGCTTGCGTCTGAAGGGGAACCTGAGACTGAGATGACTGAGCGGGGAGGGAATACGGCTGGGAAGGGACGGGATGAGGCAGGAGGGGCTGGGCCTGCAGGCTGTGAGGAGCAGGCTGGGCCTGACTGTGGAGCGGAGGCTGCGAGTGAGGCTGCGAAGAGGCAGGGGCGGGCTGGCTCTGCGACACGCTCAAGGTCTGCAGAGGTGGGTGAGGCGATGGGAGTCTCTGCGGGTGCAAGGCAGGGGCCTGCTGGATGTGAGAATGAGGAGGCGGCGGCGGCGCAGGGGCCTGGGGCTGGCTAGGGGGCTGGGATGCCGACGGCGAGACCTGCGGTGGAGCTGAAGGAGCGCTGGACGCTGCCGGCAGCGATGCTGGTAACTGGGCCGATACAGGCGGCATAGGAGTGGGAGCCTGGCCAGAGCCGCTCTGTGCCTGAAGCACCTGGGGCTGTGCCTGCAGCACTTGCTGCTGAGCCGATGAATCCGAGTCGCTCTCATTGTCTTGAGGGCTAGGGATGCTGGGCGACGTGCTCCGGTTATCCTGGTCAATGTCCTTGGGATCGCTGCTCCCTTCGTCATTGACGCTGCGGCTGTCAGAGCTCTCGCCTTCGCCCTCACCCTCCGAGGGAGAGTTTGGCCTGCTGATCTCCTGCAGGGAGAGGGGGAAGAACAGCCACCACGCATGAGAGAAGTGCACAAAGAACACTACCAGCATGCCACAGGATGCAACCTATTGCACAGGCTGCGCAAACACAAGTGCAAGTACCTCTCTGAACCTCACGGGACTTAAAACAGCACAGGCAACACAAATATGCAAAGAGAGGGAGAGAGACAATGAAGTCAGGCTCTTTTTAGTTGTGTCTAGTGGCAGTGGGCACAAATTGAAATGCAGGAGGTTCTGCCTGAACGTAATGAAACACTTTTTCACTATGAGGGTGACCAAGCAATGGAACAGGTTGCCCAGAGAGGCTGCAGACTCTCCACCTTTGGAGAGCCATGGGGACACAGTCCCAGGCTCTAGGTGGTCCTGCCTGAGCACACAGGGTGGACTAGGTGACCTCCAGGTCCCTTCCAACCTCAATCATTCCATGATTCTGTAATATGGAAAGCTCAGTGACAAAATTCCCAAATCCTGTGCACAGAGTGAACCTGGTCAGGTACACGGAGCTGAAAAGACATCCTGAAAGTATTTCAATTGAGCTTTGAAACCATTAAGAGAACTCCAGTGGTGGTCTTCGAACTTGCCACAGAAGAGGAAAAAACAAATTTCAATTTAAAAAAATGGAGGGAGGGGGTGGAAAATAATCCAAGTGTACTTCTATATTGTTGATACTGATACTAAAACAAAAATAAAGACTTCTGAACTTACCCCTATAATCCCACTGTTTTTCAACAGAAGGAACACTTTATAATATTGGTTGCTTTCCAGCCACAGACTAAGTCACAATTTGCTGTGGCTTAAATTGATTTCATGTTTTTGGTTTGTTACCAGGTTTGCACCCCCTCCCACTCTCAAACCATTTTCCTAAGAAAAAATATTCCTCTGTGGGACTCACTTGAGTTTTGGATTTTTTGGCATTGGACCTGTCAGGTTCCTCTGTGTCAGAAGCTGCCTTTTCCCGCTGCCTCTTGGAGTTCTTGAGAGGAGAAGATACCTCTTCTTTTATCTTCTGCCACAAATGAAGCACAACACAACAGTTACCAGCGATGTAAACGCAAAAGTGAATTGAGCGTACGCCAGTGCTACCATATTTCATACAAATAAACGAGAAGGGTTCCTATGGAGCAGGAGAACTCATCAGAAGTTGAGAAGCTGAGTCAGTACTTGGCAACAATTCAAAATGCATCTGTCCCTCTGTCCAATTACAGGTTGCAGGGGAATCTGCTCTGGAGCTGCTGCTGCATTCCACCATTGCCAGGAGCAGCTCTCAGAAGACCTGCATCTACGTAACGCTCTAGCCACTCCCTCTGGAGGTCCAATTTAAGCCAGAACCCAAGAGAAACGGCAATTTTACTTCTGCAGGCAGAAACCCAAGGGGCAGTTTGCACACAAACCCTGCACATGTTTCTGACACGAGCTCGTGGGGAAAAAGCAAGGTGGAGTGAAGCATTCCTAGTCATGCAGATGCAGTCTGGAGCTTCGGAAGTGAAGGAATATTTTAAACAAAGCCTTTGTCTTCAGCTGTGCAGAATCAAGTCCGTCAGGAACTCATACCACATCAACTGGCCCAGGACACTCTGGGCCCAAAACCAGTTAACAGAGGATGGAGCAAGAATTTCTGCAGTAGGCAGACCCAGTACAAGCCTCTTTCTACTACATGGAACTCTTGCTTTATTCCTGATATTTTGAGAGGGATATTTTTACACACCCTCAAGTAGAGGGCTAACAGTGAGTAGCTATTACACGATTACTACCTTCTTTCATGGCCTGGGACAGCTTTATACATCACATAATTACCTAACCTAACTTCAAATTTTACTAAATTCTCAGTTTTATCATGTGAAAACTCACTCCACACTCCAGTTGTGACTTTTTTTTTTTTATTTATTTTTAACTTGCTACTTTTCAATTTACACTGCTTAATGGCAAGCCTTCCCACTTCAGCACTCTCTTGGAAAGGCACCGACTCATTTAAACACACTGAACTGTCAGCTTGCTGTGAAAAATCAAGCAAATACACAAACAGAAAACCAGAAACAGAAGTAGTCTCAACTACTAGATATTCATATTCCTTTGTAAACAAAGATTAAGTACTGCTTAAAAAAAAAAAAAAAAAATCTCCAAAACTGTCGACTTGTCTTAAAGCCAGCATTTCTGATCTGTATTATTTCCTCGAGCCTAGTGCTTGCATTTGCATCCAGAACTGAAGGATGAATGTATCATGAGAGCAGTGAGGTTATGTGGGGATACTTTAATGGGTTTTAATCACTAAACATCCTTACGGACAGGAACAAAGCATCACTCAGATGCACCATTACATTTTTTGCTTATCCACACAAGTAGGAATTTCTAGGTCACTGAGAGAATCCCTGGCCTCCTACAATCTGCATCTCATTTATCCGAGCGAAGAGGCCCCAAGTGCCCAGCCCTAACACAGAAGAAGAATGGGACAATCTTACCTTGGTAGACTTCTTCACCGAATCCGCTTTGCTGTCATTGCTGGAGGTGCTGGCAGCGCTAGGAGAGTTGCGGCCACTGGAACGGATGTCTTCATTAATGGGCGAGGCTCTACCATCAGGGCTGGCTGGCTGCTTTTTACGACCACTACGTAGTGTAGACATCTATTTAACAGAAATAAAAGCGTATCAGAAGGCAGCCTTTGTCCAACCTCTATTTTTTTCTGTCTTACAGCAGTGGCATGGATGGAGCACTCCTGCTAAGAGCTTGAAAAATTAAAAACCAAGAGCATTTAATGTTGTTACAATTTTTCCTTGAAAGCTCATCTGGACTTAAAAGTAAAATTAGGCAAATCCTTAACTTGTCTATTCAAAAATATTAAGTGCTGATTATTTAATCTAGTAGCATCTGCTAGAAATGGCAATATTAGAAAGATGTTCCAAAGCTGCTGCTCTTCGCATGCTAAATTTTCTTCATAAAATGCACGCACGCACAGTTGCAAGTGTGCATACACACACAGCCAACGAGGTAGCAGAGGGCCCTCACGTTTCATTAAAAATAAAGTCTATCTGATGGCAGTCAAGAACAGTTTCTAAACCCACAGTTTCAACGTGCTCCTGCTATGCAATAAGGAATCACAGTAGAGCACATTTCAATGATTAATGCTGTTTCCCTCACAGTTTGGCAGTTTTGTGGATGACTAGCTACCATAAAAACACTGAAGCCAACCTCACCTGACAGATATTTAGATATTTAGCCAACCTCACAAGATATTTAAAAGCACTGGTCATATCACCATGATCAGAAAGACAGAGAGGGGAGGGCAAGGGAAAGAAATCTATCTGCTGCTTTCTATCAGCCAAAACCCAAAGCACACACCAAATTAACCAGAGCTGCTGTCAGCGGTGTCACAAGCGACTTGCACACAGTAAGGCTCCCAGCATTTCACCCTGAGCAAAAACTGACAGAGCGCATGAACCGTAGGAGAAAACTACGGTTTTGTGTAGGGAAGAGATTTTAATTCCAGTAACATGAGAAGACCACGTGAATAGTATTCAGTTTTTAAAACTCTTCCTTTAAAACAAGCCCAAGGGCTCACCTCTGACAGGATCCAGCTGGAAGAAGGATACACACTAGCTCAAAATCTGTAATGACCCAGGGGCCAAGCATCCCCTAATGATGACAGTCCTTTACCAGTCATTAAAAACACGGGAATAGCAAGTTTGATTAGAACTTGCAGAAGAGACATTTCAGCTCCTTTTTCCAAACAAAGCCTCAGCTTCAGCAGATCTCACACTTGCAGACAAACGCAGCAGCAGGGATATATGACAGCAAATACGTAAAACAGAAAAAGCGTCATTTTAGAAGTCTGAGTACCTTCTTCCACACACCACCTCCTCTGTTCAGAAGAAGCTGCAATGCAAGAGCGTTAAGCTTACCGAGCCTCGACTCCGCCTTGTCCTCATGCTATGCTTTCCACTAAGTCCATCATCTTCCTCTTTGACAGGTTTAAACATAAAGGGTGGAGGGTCTACAGGCTTCTCGATGGGTGGCAGCTCTCCGTATTTCTTGAAGTGAATGCGACAATCTGTGCACAACAAAATGTTTTCTCGACCGCCGTGGTGCCAGTCCTTGGAGGCTTGGGGCAGGAAAAGCAATAGCTTAGAAATACATAACGTACCAGGTACTCAGCACAAACACATTGCATTGTTAAAAAAGCACACAACGACTAGAAAAGCAGCTGCTTTTCTACGGACATTGAAGTTGGAGAAGTTTCTAGAAAACTTTGTCCTGTCCCGGGCTCAGTCTGTGTTCCAGTGCCCATCTTCAATACTCAATTTAAAAACTATTTGTTTATTTAACCCACTACAGCTTGGAAAACAAAGAAAGAAGCCTTATCTGCTCTACCTGGGAGGTAACAGGCAGCTATTATTCTCCAAAGCTGTGGTTTCTTAAAGTGAAGTGACCTATGAACTTCCCATTTCCCTCCCTTCCCTATTTTGGGGCTCACACTTCCACGCCCTGCATACGCCCAAATATCAGACAACCTTCAGGAATACCTGCAGGAACAGGGCTGCTGCAGATGAGATCTGGAGCATAAAGAAGTTGTGTGTGCCTGTCACAGCCCCACACTGATTTGTTATATCACAAATTGATTATGAATTATGTAGACTTTTTCCTGTATAAATGTCTACCTCTCAGGATTCTCCTTTGTCACTGCAATATTAATTTGCAATGGCAAAGCACGATTAGCCCCGCTAGGAATGGTATATATTTCAGCTGATTCAACCCCACTTTTTTTTTTTTTTTTTTAACAGCACACAAACTGCTCTTGCTCAAGTGAACCTGCATTAAACAGGCAGCAGCAGAAAGGAGAGAAACACAACAACGAGTCGGGTGCGTACTGGTTGTGAAGCAGTGACGACAGGCGTAGCCCTTCAGCTCCTGTTCACTGTCCTCGCTGTCGAAGTCATCTTCACTGGCCGAGCTCAAGTCCACTGAAGAAGTAAGGAACAAGGGAAGAAGAGGAAAATGGCAAAGAAAAACTCAGTAGGATTTTCTATTTCCTCCTACTCGGTTTTTTAAAACCCCAATTAATAATAATAGTTCTCGCATAAGTTTTGTGACTTCCTACAACCACCTTGCCTTGGATGGCCATTATTTCCAATTTTGCAAACTAAGTGAGATTAAAGGAGGATTTCAGGAATGGGCCAAGAGATACCATTCACAGAACTTGCGATTCAGTACAGAGTCCTTTTCCAACTAAATTATCATTCAAATACTGTTCATGTTTAGTTAGAGAGGCTGTGCTCCAAAAGTACAATTTTCAAGAGAAAGGAGGTTTATCTCTAGAACCTGTCACATTTAAAATCAAGTATTCTACACCTAAATCCTACTTTACTAGATTCCATGCACAGATACTGTGGTGGCTTTTCTGGTTTTCATTTTGTTTCTCATCTTTTCAAAAAACATGCATACTACCAGCTACTACACGGATACTACCAGCTTTCCAATCCTTAGCCTCAGCGTTGCAACCCGTGGCAAACTCACATTTCAAGAAAGTCACGTTTCAGAGAAGTGGAGAATATGGAAAGGGTTGCTTTCCTTTGTGGCAAGCAGTAACAGCAAATTAGCCGATTACAAGGCTGGGAGCTAAAAAGCACCGACTAAACCACTGAAAATCTGCAGACATCAGTAAAACGACTCAGGAGTAAATCCTTTCTTACAGAGAGTACTGCATTCTTCCAGCACCACCACTATAAATTCACAACATAACAGGTCTATAATTTGTCACAAGCAGAAAGCCCTGTGGCTTCTTTTGTTCATATCTTTAATTAGAAGAGAAGTCTTGATGCAAGAATCCTGTTTTTCTGAAGATCCAAGAGGGTATTTTGTAATACATGCATGTTATAGAGAGGGAGGGATTCTACAGCACTTGCCATCAGCATTTGTTATCAACTCATTACTCTTCAAATTAACACAGGTTCCCATTTAGTAACAGTAGCTGCTAGCACTACCTTAATTTCTACATTAATTCTTGCAGGTGTTTAACTCTGACTGCAAAATTGACAGCAGGGTGGAACTTGCTTTCTTTTACTAAATTGATTTTTAATCTCATCCTGCAGTCGGATCCATATGGATGGGTCCTGCCAGCCACACGCACTCTGAAGTGCTGAGTATCTGGGATCAAGATGTAGTGTCAAGATCCTCACTTCTTGTGCACACAGAAATCAGCAACAAATCCTACTCATTTCAGCACGGAGCAGCGAATAGCCCTTTCTTACTGCCTCACTAATACCCTCTCCTGAATTCTCTGTCCTGCCTGCTCACCACATCCTCCACCTCCCCGTATTTTACAATGAGAATCTGCCAGTTTATGCCTTCCACACAGTCCCTTTCTTCAGAAGGCACGTCAAATGTGCTGGGTTTAGTCCACAGAAGACTTAAGACTCAGAAGGCAATATAAGCCTTTTACATACAAGTTGATAAATCCGTACGGACATCAACTAATCGCAACCCTTGGCAATGGAGTACATTCACTGGTTTGGGTCAGTATTCTTTGTTTAGACACTTCTGCTTCAGTCAAGGCCAAAGTTCTTCCAACCTGCACTAAGATACGACAGTGCTGCGAGCAAGCAGAAGGTTTGGGTCACCAAGTAAGGACTAAAGAGACTCCATTCCAAAGGGATGATGGACTTCCTTCTTGCATTTTCTAATTCCCATTACTGTAATTAACCTTGAGAAAATACAACACATAACCAAGCAAAGAGTAGGGAAATGCAGTACTAGGGCAATATTTCCATCCTTACAGGATGCTTTTATGTTTCAGAACTGCACAAAGCACTTGGTGATCAAAGCCGCCCACCACATTCCAGCAGAACGGTACAGGAACAGGAGAGGGCAACTGCCTGCGCTCCATTTCCTTGCTCGATTCACTTGAAGGCACAGCACCATTTCATTACTGTTGCTCCCTGCGTCTAAACAAAGATAAATGCATTGCTTTTAGCTTCCACTTACAGAATTCACTGGAGGGGGGCCTGGAGGGAGTGTTGACTGGAGTGGAAGCAGTTCGAGTTTTAATTCTCCGAAACACAGCCTGTCTTCGATGCCTACGGTGGGCTCGAGAACTTGCTGCTTCAGGGGTTTTCTTCCAATAGTAATAGAAGGTGATTAGTTCTCCCTGCAAATACAGAAGGAGTATGTTAGAGGGGCATGCAAATCTGACTTGTCAGCTTTTTTTCCTCCCTTTCGCTCTCTGTAAGCGTGCACATGTGTTTTTGTAGGAAGCTTCATGATGTATTTCAACCAGACAAAAGAATTCTTTAGGTAAGACAAAAAAATCCACTTTTTTTTTTTTGTTCGCTTACAGAAGTAAATAAATGCCTTCTCACTTCTCTCCTCTTCACTAGAAAAGAAAAGAGGTTGGGTAGCAGGTATCCAGCATCCAGCTGGGTACTGCTGGTGTCCCTGTCTTGCTGTCACCATCCCGTGACTCCTCTGCCGTCACCATCCCGTGACACCGCTGCCCAGCTCAGGAGGCACGGCATCTGGAGACGTACTGCCTCTCAGTGAGCTGTCAGAACAAATAACTGATAGCTGCGAGGAGTTCTCTGGTGTTTACAGAAAGAGTAAGGATCAATTCAGACAGATGCTGCTACGTTGTCAACCTACAGTCCATGTACAGGTATTTATCAATATTCCTGCTTAAGAAGCTGAAAGTTAGAATAAAACCATGTTCAACAAGAAGTCTATAACCATAACTCAACCCAACTACAATCAATTGTGTTTTAATTTGAATGTATATGCCCACATCTAAATTAATTAAGCAGTTAGAAGAGCACACCTAGAGAAATGAGTGATAATTTCGCAGCTTAATGAACCTGGCTGACACTCAAAAACCAGAGCAGCTGCCATTCAAACTGGCGGATGCAACGCCGAACGAAAGAGCAGCGTGTGGTTTTCATCTCTCTTCTCTTGCTTTGAAACCCCGGCATTTCCTGGCGGCTTGCCTGCCTCTAAGGTAAAAGGTGTTGTTTCTTTCAAGTCGCAAGAGAAAAAAAACGGAGAAGTTCTAACCAGCCCCTTGCAAAATCAGCAGCAGAACAAACAGACCCGAATTGCCCACAAAAAGGGTTTCTTTTAACTGCGCTTTCCGTGATCAAACATCACCTCAGCCTGCTCCCTCCGCGGGGAAATCCCGCAGCCCGTGCGCAGGGCAGATCGCTCCGGTTAACGCTAACAACCACACACTTAATCCCAGATCTTAATCCCAGCTCTCCTGGGGGCCTCAAAGAGCCAATTACAGCCACAACCAACATCTGCACCAGCGAAACACTTGGAAGACAAGAGGAGGATGTTGTTCTAGACATCAACTGCTGACATTTGAGACCCTTAAGAATTTTACCAGTGCCTCATTTAAAAATAGAAACACCAGAAAAGGAACGCAACCACAACTCTGATTTCTGGCAAAGCACAGAAGAGATGCATTTTCAGTCTGCGCTGCTCCAGACTGGGATCGATGTTGCCGATCCCCACCACAGACCTGAACAACGTTCCCACCAAACGGTATCCAGAGGGATGCTTGTGAGGAGGAGGAAGGAGTAAGGAGGAAGGGTGAAGGGAATCGTTACCTACAATTGTTGATTCTGAAGGACAAAAGCCCTACTAAAAAAAAAATAAATTAAAAAAATATATAAGAAAACTCTTTCCTGAAGATAATCTAAACCTACAACGGGTGCAGGCTGACGGTGACGAACACCCAAGCTACGTCAGATCTGGGCAGAGCTCTGGCACCCGGCACCCCGCTCCGCTACGGCACGTTCGACGGCACGTGTTTGCTTTAGGAACAGCGCTTCGCTTGGGGGATGAGCGGGCGCAAAGTCCACCCAGCACAACTGTTTGTCAACGGCGGACGTGACCTGCACCAGGCGGCAGACGGGGCTCTGCAGAAAAGCTTATGCAGTGCTTTTCCGAGGCAGAAAGCCTCTTGCAAATGAAGCCAGCCACATTTTACCCATAAATTCATTTGTATCAAAACCGAGGTGTCAGCACCAAGGAGCGAGTCAGTAAATCCCACGTCTTTATGTCAGTGAATTAACGTGTCCTCTGACACACGGCAACAGCAGAGTGCAAGCCAATCTGCCCTCCTCCCATCATAAAATAGGAAATGGGAACCTATTTGAGCTCTATTTACACATCACAAACCCATCAGGTCCCAAGGGAAGCTTAACTTACACCTGCACTACATCATAAACCAAACTTGTTTTTTAAAAAGGTGTATATTTATAAAAAGTACTAACTTCAGGATCACCGAGCTTTCCCCCCACCCATGCCAAGACCCTCCCAGAACTGCAGCCAGGAGTGCATGCAGATGAAGACGAAGCACAACTAGTTTTACCCCATCTATGAAAACCAGATATATTGAAGGACTAGAGAATATTCTGTACTTCAAATTTTCAGACTGCACAGCCACACATCTCAGTAAATGACTCAACTTTCTGACAAAGACCGAGAAGTAGAAGTCAGAGAGGAAGCACACACAGAGAACGTTCATGTTACACACGCACACAGGTTAGACACGTACTACATCGAAAAAATTCCACGCCAGATGTTATTAGCTGCCTGGCTATCTAATATTATATATCGTCTACCTCAGGGATTAATGCTGGAGTGGAGCGAGCCTGGAAGGATTAGGAGCAGCGTACTGGTGAGCACACGGGTGGCAGAGGCTTGAGCACAAAGGAGTAAATCAGGAGAGCTCCGGATCTACGAACGGGGAGTAAAACCAGCTTCCAGCTTCACCGCAAGTGAAGTCAAATGAACTTTAATCAAACACGCGGAGCGTGCGCTGCCGAAATCCATCGCACATAAATTCAGGGAACAAAAGCTGCTGCAGAAATCAATAGCCTACTGAAACATTAACACAGGCAGGCATTGATCAAAGGGCCCTTTCACAAAAGGCAGCCTTGCAAATTAGCTGCTGGTTTTGCTTGCAAGCAAACAGAAAAGCACAAACGCTGCTGACATGAATGGCCTGTAATGATCATTTTGTTCCTGGCGATTTCACCTCACCTCACCACAAGGTCTCGCAGTCAACACGTCCTACATCTCTGCGCTGTAATTGCAAACAGCTTGATGAACCAGGCAGCCTGGTGCCTGCGCGGGGAGGAGGGTGGAGGGCAGCTGCTCTCAATTCGATTTTCTGGGTAGCAGGTCTACACCCAGGGGAACAGGCCTAATCCAACCACCTGCAAATATATTGTACGTCTCCTTTGAAGCTTTCTGTGCCAGGAACTGGGTATTGCTAGCAACACATGCGCTAAAATCACCCGCGATCAAGCAGAATGTCCATTCTTCACTGCATCATTATACTTGTTCACTGTAAGAGTGACATCCCCCATTCCCCAACTTCACAGATCAATTAAGGAAGGAGGGAGACCGCTGAAGCAACTGCTGCCTGTGGTGAGGTCTCTAGCTGATGGTGGAAAAGTAAACCAAGTTCAGGAAGGGCTGAGCCTGCTGCTTGAAACAGTGACCTTGTTTGTCGCTCCCTAATCCAGCTGAAGTGCGCAGACCATCTGAAGTCAGGAGGAGACGGTCGTCTTTTGCAATAAGCACCACCCAGCTGCATCTGGCATCTGTCACCCTCTTTCTTCTCTTCCCTGCCCCTAGTAACGCACTGCTGTTTAATCAAGCTCTGGAACCACCGGTAGAGCAGGCATTGATCCCCACTGCAAAGCCTCACAACGAACGGGAAACTTCAGCGATGCATGGTCCAGCTTATCACCACTTGGAACATGAGGTAGCAAAATTTTATACAGCTGCACGTACATGGATGATCCATAACACGCATGCAAATAGGAAACAGGAGTGTTCAACAAAGCAGTGCCTCAGTACACGCAAAACCTTTCTTCAGCAAAGCTCCCAGTCCAAGGAATTACAGCAGTTGTAACATTCCAGAGGTTTGGTGGTAACATTCCCAGTATTCTGAGGCAGCTGTCCAGCACAAAGGGTCTCCATGTCCAAGCTGCTGCTTCTTTCCCGAGAACTGTTAATGGCCTGCCTCCTGTCCCCAAAATCACCTCATCCCTCAGACCCCCAGACACTGGTGTTGCTGACACAACTGTCCATTTGTATCACTTACCAATAAATCCAACATGTTAGAAGGAAAGTCCCAATAAAATGACCCACAAGTCCACTCCAACAGCACCCCTCAAACAAGCGGCTCCAATTCCTGCACTGCATCCCATCCAAGAAAGATGCTACGAGTGCCTTCCCGGATCAACTCCATCAAGGAACAGCTCTTCCCATCAGTGTGGAGAGAAGATTAATTTCTCTCTGACTGCTTAGTTGTTCACAGTAACAGCCTCACCTCTTGATACAATGGCACCCCTCTTTTCTGCAAGAACAACTCCATTTTTTAATGTTAACATCTGATTAACCGCCCCAAGCAATTTATCAAACACTTATACAGCAAAATGAGAAACGCTGTTCAGGCTTTGAATGCTATCCTTCCTCTGAAACATGTACCTTCCCATTACTGAAGTTTCACAAGACAGAGGGGATATGTTCTTCACTAAAAACCACAGTTCAGCTTTCAACAATTGTGAAATACATCTGGAGCTCATAACTCCTCAAATCCATGGCCTTCTCCTGCCAACACCATTTCACCCCATGTTGAAGGTTCATAGGAAAAAAAAAGCCATGGTTCATCTCCTTTTAGCTTTGTTCGAGGTGTTATCTTCACAGAGAAAGAACCGGTTGGGATCCGCTCCCGCAGGAACACGCAGCACTGGGACGTGCTCTGCAGTCCAGCTTGGAGGATGAGCTGTCCTTCATCCCACACCGTCCCTAACGCAGCGCTCCCGCGTGCGCTGCACAGACCCGCTGCCTTTATTAGGAGATTACTTCCTTGCCACGTGGCACCCTTTTCTTACCTCCCTCGCCCATAATTTTTTTGCAGTCCATCAACCTCCCGCATCACAAACCACCATACCCTTCACAAGCGCCCCAGTAAGTGCCGAATGCCCTGGTTTCTCACTTCCAAATGTAAAATACACAACACAAGCTGTGCCCCGTGTTTGCGTTTAGTCTTGCCTTAGGTAAGCAAAGGATTAACACTGTGCTGTGTGTGCATCTCTGGATCTGAGAGGTTCTGACAGCCCTGCTGCAGCAGAGCCCGCTCCTGTGGAAGCCAATCACACACACACATCAACTTACCTTCAAGTATCTGCTGTGGAATAACAGAGTGAGCAAACATCATAATTGCTGTTTAATTTCCCCTGAGCATAGCTCTGCCAGGAAGGAGAAAAAAAAAAATAAAAACAACAAAAAAATAACATGGAGGAGGGGAATAGTTTTACAGTAATTACACAGAAAAGGTAAATGACAACTCTCTTCCATGGCTACCTGAGGGGGACAGATTGTCCAGCTGTGCCCTTAATGAATTCACAATCTTTCTGGAACGCATCAAGATTTTATTAAGCCAACTCAATTTAGCTAATGCTCCCTATTACTGAAGTCCTGTGGTAAAGACGCTGTCTCCAGCGCCTCTCTCCTCACTGAATCCTCTGGCTTTAACTGTCTTGGCTACAACAGCTGCTCAAACGCCTGTGTGCCAAGGGGCATGTCAAGAACATGGACCCCACATGCAGTTTGGCATGAGGGAGCTTCATAGACGCTACACACCTTTGGTACAGATCACAGCATCACCGGCTGCCATCTCCAGGTTGCTTCCTGAAGCATTACAGGACACCCGGAATGTTGCCGTACGCTGCCAGACCAGGAGACGCACTTGAAGGTATTGGTCCCTTCCAGCACGCACGTCTCCAGCTCCAAAAGTTCCTAACACAAGAGGCAGAAACGTGTAAAGGTTGCACAAGCGTGCAACAAATCCTCTGACCTGAGCAGCACAGCACAGTCCAGCCCAGCCTGCCACATCAAGGCAGGAACGGGACAGCGAGGGGAGAGCTTTGCACGGCTATGTCTTGGTACGGGCCTCCATCCATCCAGAGAAGATCTGGAACGCCTGTCTTGGTCTGAACAAGTCAAAAGTATTGAAAAAATGCAGACGGGAAGAGAAAGAACAGCAGCTGTGTGCAGCTCAGAAGAGCAGAACCTGGGCATTTGCACAATTTGAAGCTCAGTCTACATGCCTCTGCCAACGATGATAAATAGGTTTGCATACGCTCTAATTAAGCAATAAGTCTCAGCAGCTTGTTCAGTTGCGCTGATTAATGTCCACCTTGGGTGCACAGGAATACTGCAGAATTTAAACATTGCTGAAATTTTGAGAGAGGCTTTTAAAAACCAAACTATATTTTACTAACACTCCAATAAACACATTAAAAATCATGGGATGCTCGCTAAGGAGTATCCTGCAGGTGTCTCGATTCTCTAGCATATTTTAAAAGTACCGGCATTTCATCTAGCGATTCCTCTAGCCCTTTATTATCTTTTGGACGGCAGCACAGCCTTCTGTCCCTGGTCTCTGCTAAGAACTCAACCTACCATTTCAGGAGAAGACTGGCTGTCCTAATACTGTTCCCTTGTTCTGCACAGCAAGGTCTGCTGGTTTAGTTTTTCATTTGCAATTCCTGGTGAAACAGGCTGGCCAAGTGGGAATCAAATGAGGAGAGAGGTACATACAACACCCAGGCTAACGCCTTGGGTTTTTACGCTGTCCGTTTACTGCCGGTACAGGAACAGCCACAGGATTTCCTGGGAATGCAGCCGAGGTTCCATCTGTATTTTCTGGATTTAATTTTGTTGTGGGAAAAAAAAAAAAAAAAATCAGATACAGCTTTATGCCTTCTAACTGTTTCTGCTAAACGAGCACTGCTGCCCCGCTTAGTCCTCTACAGACCAGAGGAAGAGTGAGCTTCTACCTCCTACCAATTACCCTTTTGTACAGACAGCTGACACAGGCCTATGACAGAACTGGTCATTAGAGACCTGTGCCACTCCTGATCCTGCCCAAACCAGTCTGGAACCTGAAGGTCTCACTCCAGAGTTCCTCAAGCAGCGAGGAGACCAAAATAATGTCTTTTTTTCACGTTACCTAAACACACAGATCACTTTTGTCATTCTCCCAAGAGATTATTTGCCTTCCTTCACAAATAAATAAATAAATAATCAACATAATAGGCAAGTGCAAACTAAACCCAACCCTTACAACCAAATTACGGATGGGAACTGGAAGTTGAGATACAAAGAGAATGGAATTGCTAGAAGAAAAGAGTCAGTGAACAGGGACTGCAAAGCAGGGAGAAAGAAAGGAAAGGAATACACAAACTGGGATGTAAATCATCTCTCATTTGAAACAAACATTTATCTGCAGGAACACCCACTGAACAGCACCTTCCACTTGATGACAAAGCCAATGACATATTTACAAATTAAGTCCCAGCAGATCCTTTTTAAGTTTTAGGGTGTACAGAAACAAAGAGAGAGAAGATTTACAAATTGGCCAGGATCAATCCTGTGTGAAAAGCACAAATGTACTGATCAACCTCAAACTAGGTGAGGAGCTCACCAGCGACAGCCAGGCTCCAAAACGCCTTGGGAATTCAGAACTGGGACAACTGATCGCCTCGCCCATCCTCACTGCAGCACTGGCTGGCCGCTCCTCCCCAGCTCCGCTCTCCTCCTGCCCCAGTACAAGCTGCTTTCTCCTTCAACTGGATATTCCTCTTTCATTCCTACCACTTGGTCGTATGCTTTTAGCAAACCACAGAGAAATCTCAATGTTACTGTCCACAGTCTGATAAAAAACACCAGTACCACATCCCGGTGCCACATCCAACTCCCAGTTTTCACCTAGCTCCTTTGCCAGCCTTTTCCAATGTTTGTAATTAAGGTTGCATATACTGGTGAGAAATAAGAGAATTTGGATATTATGGAACTTACTGTTGCTATCTGTTCTAGACAAACAATTTTTTTTTTTTTTCATTTTTATGGATTTCAGCACCAGCTTTTGCAGTTCTGCACAAACGCATGGCACGCCAGCGCGTTGTTTGAAGCCTCAGCTGCAGTTACAAGCTGCTGACCCTCTCTCCAGCTGTACATCACGCCAGAATGAAAAGAAAGCTTTTGTAATTAAGGCTTCTTCCTCCAGAGACTCCTCTTTGTTAATCAACAGAGTTCCTCATCCCCACAGGAACTCCCAGGCTGTTGCCTGCATCCATTATTAATTATTAGAGCCTGCCTCTAATAGTGTCAGTTAGAGTTCTCCAGGACTGCGTAACCACCGCCGGTGTCACCAGGTGTGCCCCGCGGGGATCGCTGGCGCTTGGTCAATTAAGAGGTTAGCAAAACAGTAACAGAGTTAAGAACCCGCTCGCCTTACACACATCTCTCGAGGATTTATTTTCTCCTCAGCTCCTCTTCGCAACTTACATTATCAAAGCGTAAAAATTCCTCATGTTAGAAATCCTGATTTGCTTGACCACTTTTAACTCAAATCATTCAACTTTTCCCCCCTCCTGCCCCAAGCTCACCCTCTACCTCTCGTCTTCCCTCTCCCAGCCTCGGCTTAAGCACAGCCGCCCCGGCTGCAGCGCGGAGGGGTCTCCCGTTCCAGCAGAGCCCAGTTCTTCAGCACGAAATCGATGTTTTCACCTGGCACCCAGTAGGAACTGCCTCACGCAGACGGAGCCTGGAGAAGGTAATTTAGCCCGTGCGGAGCCAGGGCATCTCTGTTCCCATGGAGGCTCAGGCTGGCATACATGCAGGTTCCTCCCACCCCACTGCTCAGCATCCATTTGCTCTCCCTAGCAAATGCAAATATTCTGCCTTTTTCCCTTTTCCCTCACCTCTCGATGCCCAAAGCGCTGCCCCTAACAAAACGCATGTGGGCCAGGTGAATGAAACACAACGTGGTTCTGAAGAACGGAGATGAAAATGCTTTTGCTAAGATGGGAGAAGTTCCTATTTGCTTGAGCCAGCAATTCTTTCATTCCATTTTACAACCCACATCAAAGGCCTGGGGTTCACAGCCATTTCGTACAACGTCTTTCACCGCCAGTCTCCTGTTAACAACAAGTTCTCAATATTGGAGCTCATGTACCAGGACAAAAAAAAGAGAAAAAAAAAGAGTGGGATAAATAGACACCCGTGACACCGAGAATTCAGCAACACAATAGAAAGAAGAGGATTTTCTCAATGAAACACTGATATATCGTCCCTTTAACTGCACTTTCTTTTTATACCAGCCCAATAATTAAGTTTCTTGGTTCTATATTATTAGAGTTCAGGTGTGGGACAAAACCACCATTTCCCCGTTACTGGCCACACCACAATGATCTCTTTCTCAACGCCTGCAATACATCACATTTGCACCATTCCAAGCAAAGGCATGGGTGGTGCTTCACGCGGGCGTGGATGAGAGGAGCAAGCCATAAAGCAGTTAAAACCACCACACTCCATCCCATAAATGTTTTTCTATTTATCTGCCCTTCATTACATGCACAATCTTATTATCTCTGCACAGCCCCACAGCGACAGCCGTCAGGGTCACCTGGTAAAATATACACCGGCAACGTTACGCTTAATGACTGGAGCGGGAAGAGAAATGAAGGATGGGAGGAGTGGAATACCGCAGGATGTTTTACAGGGATCATCACTTATATCTGTGCATTTCCTGAGGTGATAATTGAATGACAGGGGCTGGGGGAAATCCATTTTTGAGCCTGGGAAAGGACTGTTAAGAAAAAAATGGCTTTGTACTGGCAGCGTGTAATGGCTGCCAGAAAATGAGAAAGGCTCCTTCAACCACGGCAGTTCCTGTTTTATGGATTTTATAGAGGGGTTGAGAACTGTATCCAGTACAATCAGCTATTCTAACCAAGCAAAAAACATTGACAGGCTTTGGTAATTTCATCCCCAATGAGACTACTTTCTGTTGCGCTTTGCATGTCAATTTTAATTAATTTAAATGAAAGGCTAATTTGTGTACGTGCATGCGTGTGCAGAAAGTGACATTGCAAACACAAGGACAGCACTTTCTACTTTCATAATTTTTATTTAAACAAAGTATTTAAAATTTAGTTCTACTATTCAGCAGGGAACTTAATCCTGCACTTCAGTGAGGCATTCATATGCTGATTTGTTTGCTAATTCTACACAACAGAAATTAGGCCTGCAATTATTAAAAAAGTTTTACTACATTTAAAGTATTTTTATTATTGCAGTGTGACAACTTTACAAATAATATCAAACTCTACTTACCAAAACACTTCTCATGTTGTAACTGTCAGCTTTATTTGCTCTGTTAGTTGACTACTTCACAGCAGTAATGCAAGTTTTCTATTTGAAACACACCACTTCCAGTTAATTGTCACTTACAACCAGTCCCCTGCACCACTCCGCTGGATGCCCCGGGCTCACTGGAGACACCGACACACAACTGAAGGGTGATAGGAAACACTGACCTTGAGCTCATCAGAACTGGAAGGGTTTTCTCTCACCAGAATACCAGGGAGGGGCAATAAACCCCCCCAAATTCCCACTTCTCCTGAGCTGCAAGAGACAACCATTCCACAGCTCAACAAACTCCCCTTCTGCTCAGCCGTGGATTTACAGGGCGGGAAGATGGATGGCGTTTTACCAATCTGAAGAGATGATTTCAAAGGGTTAAGTGCTTCCATCATGCAACGCAGGTTCCTGGCTTGACCCACCCGAGAAGACCCTGGAGCCTCTCACACTTAGCAGAGAAGTTTCTAGCTATCTTTCAAGCTCCAGTTTAGAAGTCACCAGTTAGTCCGTAAGCGGACAAGTGTTGCAGGCCAAGCAGATCACACCACTCAACACCTCAGGGGCACCTTGGATGGTCTGGAAAAAATTCCAGTCCCCAGGTCGTTGCAGCTTCTCTGCAGGTCAAACGTGCAGATCCTATGACATTTTATGGGTCACCAAAGACTATCTTCCTGTTAATTATAGCAGGTACTTCTCTTTCCTCGTAGGACACCATCTCACGCCTTCATAAGTCAGGAGATATTAGAACACCAGGTTTCAAAACAAACCTGCTTCTTGACTTATTCAGTTATTGGAATCTGATGTCATTCTCAGTAGCAGTTCATTCCCGTGATGTCATGTAGGTTTGTGGTTTTTTCCCCTCCTTATTCCTTTGGAGAGTGGGTTTTTACCTCTAGATTAAGAAGTCTGATTACTCGCCTGTACTCTGCAGTCCCAGTAGGCAGTGGTCACTGAGAAGGTAACACACCACAAAACCAAGGAAACAAAACCACTCAGATCAATAAGAAATGGAAATTCTTAAAGTTTGACCAGATGTTCCTGTTTTAATAGGGCAAGAAGAGCTGAAAGGTAAGTAAGGAATTAGCCATTTGTTTCTCAAAAGTCACATTCTGTAACTGCTTGTATTTAAACAGAGAAATAAGAATTAAGATCCACTTAGCTCTGAGACAATCACCAGCAACGCAACTCTGCCACTGCCAGCACCGTTTCAGACCGCCGCTGTGTCTGCGCTGCCCTGCATTCCACATTTCCGTGCAACAGATGTTTCGGGTTTTCCAAACACATCTGTGATGGATCACACAAAGCCTGGCTTGTCAAGCGTACCGCTCTCTTCCCTGACATACAGCTTCCTCCCCGTGCAGCCCGGGACCTGCAGGGGAGCTGTTGAGTTTTAGCAGTTGATTGTAAAGTCACGGTAAAAGCAACAGCATTCCAAAAATCCTGAAAATTACAAAGGAGGCAAACTTTGTAAATTAATCCTCAATGCTAATGAGGAAAGTGAAGATGCACTCACAAACAGAAAAATTTTCCGTCCCTTTTTTGCTGCAGCTATCCTCAAAGTCCTCACAACTGGTTATTTCCTATGAAAAACCCTGATTCCAGGTTGAAGACAGCTAGAATTTGACCTCTTAATAAAAACCTCAATCACATCATGTCCGACACCTGAATGAGACAGACTGAGGAAAAAAGCCATCTGTCTCACACCCGGAAAGTATCAAATAAACTCCTACAAAGCACCAGGCTTAGCACCAAAAACTTTACTCACACCCTACACAGACAGGGGTTTAAGGAGGATGGCTCCTGCCCTGCCGTTCCCTGAGTTATGGGCAGAGCAAACGCTCTCAGACACACATCCCTGTCCCTAAGCCTTGATTTTAAACAGGCTTAGCTTCTCTCAGAGCTGACCCCTCAACAGCTGTTTCCCTTTTGCTGCTCTCCAAGAACATTTCTCTGCAGCAGCAGATTTTCCAGATTAAGTGCGGAGGGCTGAGGGGTACTTACGCGTTTTCCTGTTGATCACAGCAATATATGAGAAGAGGAATACTGAAACAGGACATCAAGCAACCCCTCCACCCTCCCAAACCACAACAGAACTGCCACGTAAGCTGCTTATCCCTCAGTTATCGTTGCTTCCCTCCAGTCTCCAATTCTTTCTGTCAGGAAAAATTCCTTCGCAAGCAAAATTTAGCTAAAAGACAATACTAAGAGTTGTAAAGCAGTATGAGAAAGAGCGATTCAGTGCAGCTTACTGTAATACCTACACAGTGAGCTCAAAAGGGAAAGAAATTGCTAATTCTTTACAGTTCTGCGCTGCCCTGGGGCCTCCAGCAAGCATTAATCCTGCTACTGCCTCAGACAGTGAATTTGATCCCCACTTCACAATTAGAGATAAGGGGCAAAAAGCCAGTAATTTGGGGCTCTGACTCCTGAGGTCTTGCAATTCACACCACGGTGAGTTCAGAGATGACATCTGGCTGTGCCACTAATCCTGTCCTCCCTTCTCCATGCTCCACATCCGCAACAGGGGCATCAGGACGGGCGACACGGCTGCCGCAGCCGATTTTACAAAGTGTGCGAAGTTAAAACGTCACGGATTTCGGTTTACATTACCAACTTCAATGAACAGTGGACTCAGTTTCACCTTTCTGTCACGTCCACTACAGGGATGCTAACCTCTGACAGGAGAACCACGTAAGCAGGAGAGAAAAGCAGCATGATGGAACAAGGAATTTAAGGCAATGGTATTTTTCATCAGCCCCCCAAAAAAATAACTGCCACGCAGAACCAGAGATCTCAGAGGCAGGAGTGAAACCCAAGAGACTCCCACCACTAAGCAAGCTAATCTTCTAATTGCTATTTCTCACAAATTGGGCAAATTTCAGGTTTTGACCCACTGGATGCCAGAAAGCAGCTGCAGCATTAGAAAAGGCGTTTTCATCTGGCTCTGCACAATACCTGCTACGCAGAACCGCAGCTCCGCGTGCTGCTACCCACCGGGAGATGGAAGAGCCATTACGGCAAAAGGGCAGCACTGGGAAAAGAACAAATGGCTGCAGACCTCACCAGCTTTAATAGGAAGTTGGATCTGTTCGTCAAAGGGATTTGAGAGATGGTTGCCTGTGACAACAGAACTCGGATTCAGCAATCCCCCGAGCCTGCTCTGGCCCTGCGTTCGTATGCCAGAGGAAAAAGCAGCACAGACCCCAGGAAACCCCCCAAGCAAGGGTATGACCTGTTACACAGCCAGCCTGCCACTTACGTAGCATTTTCCTTACAACACTCCAACAGCCTTATCCCAGAGCTGCCTCTCTGCTTCCCAGAAACATTTCTCTCTACATTTCACTTTACCACCCAAAAAAAGCTCCGTTCCCTCATGTGAACAAAGTCAGGTTCATTTCCCTCTCCACAGGTATTAGGCTTGCATTGTCTTCATCTGCCTTCTTGTTCTGCTACAAGTTAAGTAGAGATTGGCAGTTTCTGATAAAGACTAATAAAAAGTCACTTTTACCTCGTCAGCCATCTTCTGAAGATGAAGACCGTTTGACTACACTGCTTTATGAGATATGCAAAACCACACAACCAGCTTCTCTGAACAATGCTCAACAGCTCTCACCACACCACAGAGCCCGGACCAGCACTCCCACCCACCCAGCCCTCCACTGCACAGACCTGTTTCTCATCACTAGTTTATAAACACTGAAAAGTCTCATTTCATCACTAAAAGCTCAGAAATTCTTTACTATTACAGCTAGACTATGCCAATATACCTTGGAAACACAAAGACTGACTGATCAGGGGTTTAAAATGCACGGAGGATTACACCATTTATTCCCTAACACATCGAACGTCAAAAAAAAAAGGAGAAAAAAAAAGAAAAAAAAGAAAAAGAAGATGGCAGTAGCAAGAAGAACTGCAACTGTGACCTGAACTTGGTTTTGCCTTTCAGCACATACCTTAGAGCGAAGTTATACTGTCAGCTAGGGGTTCCAGCCTTAACTTTGTGTGTCACAAGACTTTCATTTTTAGTGGTCATCTCTGCAATCAGTGTTACTGCCTGAACGTAAATCAGAGTGAAGCAAAAACCAGTGACTTACTGTGTTTACTCTGTTAACTAGAAGTGGGTTCACACTGAATTAGTTTAAGAATTTGTTCCTCAAAGAATCCAAGAATAGATTTCCAAACGAAAACAAAACCACTAACCCGTGGCTCTTGATACAGCAGTGCCCGCTTTTATATATTAAGTTGCATCACATTTTGGATTTGGTTTACTACAACAAAGCATTACCCTATAAATAAATTCTTCAGAAAGATGCAGAGACCCAGTGGCACAGCTCCGTGCTGGAAAAAAGCTTGAGCTGGATGTTCAGCACGTTGGTTTCACTGCCCTAAGTTTGAAAACTGGAATGCCAAAAGCCGGTTTGGTGGGGACACATTCTCATTCCTCCCTCTAACTGTGGAAGACTTCCATTTGCAAAACCAGATCGGGGTTTAACACAGCGCTTGGGCTCAGGGCCAAGCTCAGCTAACAACCACATGTCCTGCACAAGTTAACGTTTCCTGCAGACATCCAACACTCGTAGCTTTTGTAAAGGGTTCCTCCGTACACCGCCCCATCCCACCAAACCTGCAGTCAACAGGCCGGCTTAGAAAGGCAAAAGCATTTTTACAACCAAGCTTCTCAGACTTTTTCCTCCTCCCTCCAATCCCTCTGGAGTCAGAAAAGGCAGAAACTCCCAGCAGGGGCAGCAGCTGAGCACAGGAGGCACAGGCTGCTGCGGTTCCTCCTGGCAGGGCCTAGGTGACGAGTGAACGAAGATACAGCGACGGTACCGTGCCTGTTTAAGTACCGGGGTGTAATATGCTGCTCCCATCAACTCCCCAAAAATACAACATCATAGCAACACGTCAAAGAAAATCCCACTGCTCTGCTAGTACAGAATTTATTCCCTGGGCAACGCAGACAGGTAGTATTCTCCAGGGAGAAAGAGAAACACACCTCTGCCTGATGCAGGGAAGTTTTCCAGCCTGAGTGCTCTGGCATCCAAAAGGAGTGAAGGCATCCGGGACAAAGCGCTGATCTTACTCATAGAAAACCTGGTTTAATTTAGAGTAATCCTGACTTGCTGAGATAAAAACCTGAATTTCAGCCAAAGAAAACAAGAAAAAACAATTTCACATACGCCTACTTTAGACCTCCACATTCTTTTGGCTACCATGTTCAGAGCACTTTATTTCCCAGCTTGAAAAACCTTTAACAAGTTTCTTTTGTCTGTAAGCAATAGCTGAATAAAATAAGGCATGAAGACCAGAGGGAATCTGAGCTACGTTGAGCTGAGACACGAGGAACCGGCATTCTCCTGCTCCAGCAGGTAGCTGCTTCCCGGGGGAGGCTATGGACAGACCGCACTGGTGTGGGCTATCACCGAGCTTTTACACTGGAAGAAACAATAAAAACCAAAGCTCAGCCATAGTAAGGTTCAGCGCCCGAAGACTCATTAAGTAAGTTTCTGCAGGAGCACTGGGATCTCTCACTACAGATTACACCTCCTTTCTCCCTGTTCCAGTGAAATGGAAACGTCAGTTAAAGGATAAGCAAAACTAAATTTGGGGGAGACAGAATCATAGGATGGTTTGGGTTGGGAGGGACCTTAAAGATCATCCAGTCCAACTCCCTTGCCTCTGGCAGGGACATCTTTCACCAAATCAAACTGCTCAAAGCCCTGATCAATCTGACTCCAAACGCTTCCAATGATGGGGCATCCACAGCTTCTCTGGGGCACTCTTCCAGTGTCTCATCACCCTCATTATAAAAAAAAAATTCTTCCTTATAAAATTCTTCCTTCCAAACTAAAACTACTCCTTTTCAGTCTAAAACTGTTGCCCCTTGTGCTGTCACTACAAGCCCTGGTAAAGTCTTTCTCCATCTTTATACACTGAAAGGCTGCTATCAGGTCTCCCCAGAGCCTTCTCTTCTCCAGGCTGAACCACCCCAGCTCCCAGCCCTTCTCCACAGGAGAGGTGCTCCAGCCCTCCGACCATTGTCACGGCCTCCTCTGGATCTGCTCGAACAGGTCCATGTCTGCCTTGCAGCACAGACTCCAGAGCTGGACACAGCACTCCAGGTGAGGTCTCACAAGAGCAGAGTACAGGGGAATAGTCACCTCTCTTGACCTGCTGGCCACACTTTGTGTAGCCCAGGACACAGCTGGCTTTCTGGGCTGTAAGCTGACATTGCCAGGTCATATATAATTTTTCATCCACCAGTATCCCCCAGTCCTTCTCTGCAGGGCTGCTCTCAATCAATTCATCACCCAGTCTGCACTGGTACCAGGGACTGCCCTGACCCGGGTGCAGGACTGGACCTTGTACTTGGCCCTGTTGAACTTCACGAGGTTATTCATATGCCTTGTAAGAGCGGTGGCTTAGTCCAGCCAGACGTACAACGTGTTTGATTCCATTTCATCCAAGAGGCAGGAAAGAGAAGTACTTTCTAAAGCTATGTATCAGAAAAAGGTTACTTTTGGCTGACATCTTTGCAGCCTCTCTAAATGCAGAATCCCTGTGTTTTCCATATGAAATATTCAATAACCTAAGAAGCTCTCAGCTTTATGTGCAGTTCTCCATCAATTAGGAGCAAAACACAGCAGTGACAGCCATCTCGGCTCTTGTCTGCTGCTTCAAACGATTCATCACCTCAAGTCACTCAACAGCAACATTATTACCTCAACAGCCTTTCTGTTCTTAACTCTTCCCTACCCGTTTGTCCAGGTCTGGAGTTAGCAGTATCCTGTTCTACCAACCGCGCACCCCGTATCTTGCAGGCTTGGGAAAATCCAAAGAAACAAAAAGCCCGTTCCAGTTCTCCTCCCTTTCAGCAGATTTAATTACCACCTGAAACAAGCCATCTACAAAACCCACCAGAGAAGCAGCCCACTGAAGAGGGAGGAGGAGGCAGCAATGAATTATGCTGGACATTTGTGAAGCCAGCACCAGGGCATCTGCTGCAAAGCTACGGCAAAAACGTTCCTATCGACTCAGCCATCTTGTCTGGGAAATTATAAACCCCGCGGGGACGCTCGCTGTCAAAGTTTCAACCGTTGGCACAGCAGCGTTCTGATGAATGCAAGTGACACAGAGCAAAGCTGCCCGTACGAATATCATGGCACATTTTAACTTTCTTGAGGATTTCTATTTCACAAGGACTTGTACACCTTCGCATGGTACGAAAGTAGGCATTATAGAAGGTTTGGTAGATTTTTACATTGTGTGTGCTTCAAAATAAAAAAGCAGCATCCACTTGTGAAAAAAAAAAAAAACAACCCTAATTTTTCCATGTCAAGCGGAGATAGCTTGCTAGATCTCACTTCTTTGTTAAATACAGAATAACTTCACAAAAAGAGAACCCGTCTTTACATAAAGCACTTCTGGGCTGGCACTGCTGGTTGAACACAACTGTTGTGCTCCAAATTCAAAGGAAGTTTTCAAGATGCTGTCACAGTCCGACCCTATCTGACCATGCACGTCATGAATCAATCCTTTCCCCCCTCCCCATTCCCATAACAGGCTTTTTATTTTTTTAATAGAATGCCAAGCTTTTAGAGCACGGCTTATTTCACCAGGCAGTTATTTTTTCTTAAAGACATTTTAATCCTCAATAGCGACACCGCAAATAAGTATCTGAATCAAGGTAGAATTGCTTAAAAGGAAAAGATGGGAGCAAAATGGCGTAAGACTCGTGGAGTGTGCCAGAGGAAAAAAAAAACAACAACAAAAAAACCCAAACCAACAACTGTCATGTAAGCCTGAAATAATTGGCTCCATACTTTCAACATTAAAAGCAGCCCTTTTCGAGATAAAAGGAGCTGGGCTGCCCACAGTGCATTAGTGGATAACCTGCAAAAGGCTGACGTTAACTGCGCATTTCAAAACTCACCTCCCGGAACAGGCATGCTGTCACAAGGCTGCGTGTCCGAAAACTCCGCCTGAGCGCAAGCCTGTAGTTTTATCAGACTTGGGCAGTGAATTTGGAACGACGGGGGCTTCGTGTATCGTGACAGTTGTTTGGTTTGGTGTTTTTGTCTTGGTTTGGTGTTTTTAGTTGTTTTGTTTTTTGTTTTTTTTTAACATCATTCTTGTTCCCTCCAAACGTCTTTCATAGCTTCTGTCTCCCAAGAAACAACACACCAGTAACAGACTGGATCACATCACAGTATAGCCATGGTGCCCTAAAAATGGGTTAACTCTTTCCAGTAAAGTTACACTACTTCTGTACAAACGCAGCAGTGAAGTTTCCTACATGGACAAGCTGAGAGTGAGACTACATCACAAAAACCAAATTAATTGCAATTTTAATGCTACAGTAGAGACTCACGCACATTATCGCTTTCCGTTGTAGAACGAACGCTCACCGGTGCTACCATCTTAAAACCAAAAGTCAAGAGTAACTTGAAACGTGTGCCTTCCTCCCATCCCAGCTCGTTAACTAGATGATTGCAGAGTCTCCTAGGAGATGTGCTTGTTAACATTAACTCCGTTTTCCAAGGCCAGGCAGCTGTATTATCCGATACTCGCCTACCACTGCTGTAACTGTCCATGGCAGCCAGCCGTGGCAGTCCAGCAAGAAGAGAGCGAAGCTTCCCATAACGCTGCCTTAGCTTCAAACAACTGGGTAAAGGGAGGGAAATACTGTGGTTTTTTTCAGGATTATGTTAATCAGTAACAAGTCTGTTACTCAGTCATTTTATCTGCTGCACACGCTGCTTTCCTTGGAACAAATTCAACTATAAGTTTAACAAGTCCAGATAAGATCAAAAGTTAAAAATGGTTGTGTTAGTTTCCAAACCTAGGACAATTCTCCACACAAGAAGAGTTCAAAAAACAGTCAGTCGGAAAAAAATAATTAACCAGGGACTGTAGCAAGAAAAGGTAACAGGTCAGCCAGAGCACATTGTGTCACTAGCCTAACCAAACTCACTGCTTCCCCGCTAAATTGTCTTGTGGTTCTTCCCCACGAGGAACAAGCCAGCTAACAAGATTCCAGCTGCGGAAGGGATAACAAACCAAGTCGCTTCCCAAATCAGGATATTGTCCAAATACTGCAGTTAGGGATGTGTGCACATTTTAATTTCCTGTGAAGGAAAATATTTGTTTAACACACCAAAGCATTACATCCAACAATGTAGGAAAACAGCAATTTACTTTTGGCTTTAGAGGTATAACTTCAGAAAAATAACAGTTATTTACTGTACAGATATGCAGGCTTCTAAGAACGCTTGAATTTTAAAACAGATTGAATACGTGGGACAAGGTGAAAGCATCACAAGATACAGCCATTTACCTGAGTCTGTTTGGCACCCATGTCAGAGGAGTACCTGTTCCATTACTCAGTGCTCTGGCAATTAAAACAAAAAAAAAACAACAACAAAACCTAACAAATGCACAACTAAAATTATCTCCTTCCAGTCAATCACAGCAGGTAATTCCCTTGAGCAGAGTAACATCCAAGAAGAAGAGCCCAACCAGTGTAAATTCCCACAGAACCCTTCAAAATTCAAATTTTCAGAAAGTATTAAAAGTAGAAAAAAGTACGTGCATGAACATCACACAACTTCGAATTCAAATCATAAGTTCTAATAGTGGTTGTGTAAACTTACGCTGGTTTTTTTAATATATTTTAAACCACGAAGGCCTTCTGAACTTGCACGTCCCTCCTCAGAACGCTGTTGCTCACCCAGACAGCACGCACTCCCTCCTCCCTTCAGCACGGACCCGAGCGACGCAAAGCAGCGAGACAGGTTTTCTTCCTCATGTTTCCCTAATCCACCAAACACACGCTGCCGCTGAGCGGTCTCATAATTGAAACCATTCTAATTGTCAAATACGCGAACAAAGCTCTTTCTGTGCTTCACCAGCCGTTTTTGACTGCGGTTTGGTTACTCACTAGGCTTCCAAAAATTTGCGAGAACATGAGCGCAGGCACCCGTCAGGGCCCAGAGCAGGTGTAGAGCCGGCAGCCTCCCAGCACCCAGGAGGTACGGCTTCACGGAATTCCTCAGAAACTCTTCAAAGCTAAGAGAGGAAGTATAAGCCTCCTACGAAAGGGCTTTCAACCTATTAAAGGATTTAATTAATGGGCATGCATTGTTTCTGTTCAGAAAAGATGCAGGTACCCGCAACTTATTTTTTCAGAGTCTGCATCTCAGAGGGCAGATATCCCATGGCTAAGAGATCCCCTGGGAAGGAAGGGAGCAGAGCTGCCAGGAACCCAGCAGCCTTCAAGCAAGCTACGTCAACATTAATTATTACGGAGACAAGGCAAAAATAATACGGGGGCAACAAAGCTCTGGCAGCATCTGACTTACCTCCCTGCTGCCCTTCAAAAATACTTCTAATGAAATAAAATGGAAATCCCCGCTATATGCTGCAGATAAAGGTGACCTCAGGAAGAGGGAGAGAAGGGGAATAAATGGAGATGGATGATCTTGGGAAGTCATCTGGTACCCAACAGACTAGTTCCCCCCCAGCCCCGTCCTTCCACCTGGTAACAACTGTCCAGAAAGGGACAGGTCCGACGGGATCGCCAGAGCAATCCGCACCCACCAACCTCTGTCCCCCAGGTCTCTACCAGCTGCTCAATCCCCCCACTGCTCAATCTGCAAAGACTCCAACTACAGACGTTAACCCACCCCAAGAAGCTACCTCTCACTAGCTTTCCTCTTGCTAACAGGGTACAGCAGCTACCCCCAGGTGCCAAAGCTGGAGGCCGAGTACCGCAGTATTCGTGAAGCCAGTTACACAACGGACTCTTTCCAGCACTGAGGGCGAGATGACACATTCCTGGAGAGACACTGAAGCAAGAATATCCAAAAAAAATCAGTAGCCCAAGGAACATCTTATTCCTAAGATAAGAACTCCCTGCTAGTCTAAGGTTTTTTGTTGTTTTGTTTGGGGTTTTTTTTCCCTCATTTTATCATGACCTTTATGGAACAACAGAAAGGCTGTTTATCTCCAGTCTGCAGGATTCCAGCCGCGTCTTCAGCTCCGAGATGACAACTAGGGCAGGCAGACATGATGTGAAACTCTCAGTTGTAAAAACTTCCCATAGCTTTCCTACGTTAAGTTCACTTGAAAAGGTCAAAGTGAAACTTCAGTACTTCCCAAAAACTTAACACCGGTTTGACACAAATACATAAAATTAGCTATTCGGCAGTGATTCACATAAATTTGTTACACACTAATTAATTGCTGAAGCAATGAAAACTTCTGCAGTCACAATTTCTAGATGCCAGCAGGCTTTTTTAGAGTCACGCTCAAGACTGCATGAACATAAGAACTAGAAATGAGAGATCGGATGAGGCAGGAAAATGGTAAAATAGTTTTCACTTAAACGCTCAAGAATCCCATGGATTTGGCTTCAGCGGCACTATTCATATGCTCCAAGGAAAAACACCCAGAAGGTAAGAGTCAGGCAAATGAGGTCATTCACAACCACAAACAGCAGCTTACAACCTCCGTTCGTCTCCCTACAGTAGGCACACATATACTCACTAAAACTTTCTAAAAATATATGCATTATTTCCAAATATAACTCAGACAGGTATGAGTTAAAACTCTCTGGTTGTTCAAAATTAACACAACCTTAGCTTCCTCCTTTTCATCCTTTAGCTGAAATCTGAATAATTTTTGAAAGGCTTAAAAGTTTAAGAAACATTTCTCTAAATGAAAAATACTACTCACCTTAAAAAATATATATAAATAAGGGAAAGATAGACAGGAGAGCTTTATGTCCACAATGAGTAGACAAATTCTTTTTAGAGGCCTTCATGCTCCCAACAAAAGGATGTTCTTCCAAAGCCAGACAACGACAACAACAATCTATCACACCAAACGCCACAGAAGAAGAACATGAGCTGGAATTGTTAAATCAATACAACTTTAACAGAGCACCGGAGGTGGAAGGCCTTTGTCATGTCACTTCATAACAAGGTGAAAGTCCAGTTACACAACCCACCGAGTGACTCCACATACTGGACCTGATTTAACAGTGGGAATTAGGATAAATGCATTTTTCCATGTGCTCTTTAAGCATCCAGAGTGTGCAGAGTTTGTAGCACATATTTTTCATCACATCTGAATTTGCAAGGTATGAAATTCTGCAGAGCAAAACCAAGATCCAAACCAAGATTCACCCATTTCCATAAATTATGTTCCTCCTGTATCTAAGCCACTATAAATTGTCACTGTATTACTCTAACGGAAGGAAACCTAGGCAGAAAGTGTAGCCTAGATTGCCTCCTTCACCAAAACCAAACCAACCAAACCAAAACAAACAAACAAAAAAAACCCACCAAAACCACCATAATTAAGCTTACCAGAAACAAAGCTAATCAGACCTGAACAGTAACAAAGGGCAACAGAAAGAGGTTCACTCTATCAAATCTTCCTTGCTGGCCAAGAGCCCAGAGTTTTCATTACTTTTTTCCTCCTCTCTCCCTCATTTCACAAAAGCATTACCGAGCCCTGGCCCGGGACGCCCAGCTTTACAAACTGCACTTGCAGGAGGTCAGCTTTTCACGAGGCCAAACACCCAGCACGTGGAAAGCGTTAAGACTTTCATGTAGTAGGGGAGGTTCTTAAAACTACTACTGTTCAACTCCAAAATCCCAGAGCTTCGCAGATCATTGGAGGTTTCTGAACCGCAGAGAAGGGCAGAGTAAGCAAAATAAATCCAGAGTTCCTGCGGGATGTCCTAGCGCTTTACACAACAAGCGGCACCAGGCACAAAGCCGGCTCGGAATTAAACAACAGGGAGGACTTCTCAAATTGCAGGGGAAAGAGCTGGTTTGTAACCTGGAATGGACTCGCCCTTTCTTCAAAGTTTAGGGTCCAGAGGCATTGTACAAAATAATTCCGTTTGTGTCAGGGACACTGGGAGGGAGGGAAAAGAGCACAGAAAGTCTGTCTGGGGGAAGGAAAGGAATCAACTCAACTGCTCCATCCAACAAGAACCCTCTACTTCACCACGGCAACAGAAGTGGTGACCAGCACCTCCTTCATGTCAGATTTCTTACCGCTGTGCAGGAGTTTGGTAGCATAAAAAGAAACCATATGTCCTGACAATTTTCTATATATAACATGACCAGCACCAGTAAGGATTTCCCAACCATGAGTACTGTCAGCATTTTTTTTTTTTTGTCATTAATCTCCCAACACTATTTCTTAAGATCCAAGTTCTTAAATACAGTAATTACTTAGGAAATCATCTCCCAGAAAGAGAAAGTTTCTAAGTTGACATTTACAAAGAAAAGGGGAATTGAGGAAAAAATTCATCTTGAAAGATCTAAATCAGAAGGAAACATACTGGTCAACATTCTAAGATTTTTAAAAAACAGGGGATGTAAAAAGCAAAAGGTTTTCTGTGGAACCTGCTTTGATTACTCAGTGTTTGATGAGACTACCTGTAGCTTCTTAACTAGGCTAGAAGCGAGAAGCGAAGCAGCGTGTTGAATTTCTTTTCCGCAGAACGTGTGATGCTGCGGCACAGGTACAGTTCTACCCGGGACGGTGTCGGACGCACGGCCGGCAGAAGGTGGCCCTTTTACTCCAAGCCAAACGGAAACACAGCACAAAGGGTGAACCCCAGTCTTGCAAGACACTTCTTACTCCGAAGCAGGAATGGGAAACCCAAAGCCTAAGCATCTCACATGGCTCACAGCTTCATTATCTTTGTTTTCAACATACTAGAAGACATTAAGGTGTCCCCCACTACAAATCCACACACGTATACAAGAGCTACAGTTCAGGCTTGCAGCCTTCCTCCTCCAACTGGACACCTTGCAGATGAGGCCTCTTCCCTGACGTGCTGCTGTGACAAAAGCAGATGTTCATCCAAAACACCATCACCTGTAAGTAATCACGACCATTTTTGTGTTCTGAGAACCTGAATGCTATCATACTCTTAAGTATTTTTCTTTCAGATAGAAAATAGTAAGGAGAAACAAAACAAAAAGCAAATGTAGCAGATTTCAGCTTGTGATGTTAAATGTTTCTTAAAGTACCAGGCTTACAGAGCCTGCTATAGCCACAAACTGCCTCAGTTTCCCCTGTGGCACAGCCCCTTTAAACAAAAGCCGCTATTCTTAACTCCCTGTTCTCACTTTATTCCACAATCTGTGTAATTCCTGGGAGTTCTCCCTGGCAAGAAAAAAAAATCCACAACAAAAACAGTAATAAAGCACCACTTCTTTTTTTACAGCTGGTTTGAAACAAAAATGACAAAATGAGTGCATCTGTCTACTGAAGTTGTTATCGTCTTGTTCTCACAGCACGGTTACAGCAGCACATTACGGGATGTTTAGGACTGAATAATGTATTTGGGGCTGACTCTGTGCCAAAAGAACGCTGTAGTTACCGTTCTTACAGTGCCATCTGGGGCAGGAAGCAACGATTAAGGCTAATGATCTGTTGTATAAGAAGAAAGTTAATTTCATGCTCAGTGTGGCAGGCAAGATGCATTAAAAGTATAGTTTACTCTCCACCAGCAGACAATTTTTTTTTTTTTTTTCCTGGCGCACAATCTTTTGCCCCCAAATGGCTTGCTCTGCTGAACCCCACGCAACCTGGACAACAATTTTACGAATGTCTGGGTTAAGGAACTGAAAACTGCTTTGCACTACTAAATACTCCAGATCATCCCGACTCCTGTAACACGACTCTCTCAACAGGTCAAGCTGTTCATATTTACTTCTTGAACTTGAAAACTCAAAGAAAACTGCTGCAATACCCTTTGAAATGGCAATCTCTCTCACTGTAAATACACACATGAAATGGCGCCGCTTAGGACAACACCTAGATAACATCCCCAGCTATGTCAGCTGCAGTCTAGCTGCCCCTCCTCCATTTTTTCCCCTTAATGGTACATTTGTAATTAATCTTCATTACCTTGACTATGAAAGAAAGCAGTGTGGGTACTGAGAAGGAACAAAGTTAAGTAGCAAGACAGAATGCTGGTTCCTCAAGTGTAAGCAAGCCACCGGTCTGGCAAATGCTGTCTGTGAGCAGCCTGCGCTGTCTTCCAGTGGGAACTAAGGATAAAATCTGACCCAAGTAACACACAAAAATTAAAAAAACAACAATTACATATAGGCCATACACATGAAATTTAAACACAGAAGTTGAATTAGCTGCAAAAGCTGCTGGAGTTTCACTGCCGTTTGTTTTTCAGTATCCCAAGCCTTGAGCAACTGCCATAAAACTCACCGCTTGCCAACCAAACACCTGACTCCACATCTCCCTCGCTTCCAAAAACTCTCTTTAAAAAAAGAAGTCCTTTGTCTGCTCCATACAGGAATTCTTAAAAGTGAGGATTCCCACTGCACGGGTAAGAAAGAGGGACTAACCAGCACCAGGCAGACTCCATCTGAAGCAGGTGATGGGCACTGATGTGCTGCTCTTCCAAGGAGACCTCACTGTGTTGCCCCTTTTGGTACCGTCCCCCAAACCAGACCGTATCACCTTAAAATGCCATGTTCTTGCGTAACAGAAGTCTTTAACTTGCCATAAACCAAAGCCACTGAGCCACGTGTATCTTTCATAGATTAAACCAAGCACTTGTAAGATGAGGTTTGTGCAACACCACTTGCCCATCGATGCATCGATTGTGAAGGACATCGAGGCTCATCTTCCTGCTCTGCCAGAGAGTTTTCAGTTTCCCTGAACAAGTCACCAAGGTTTGCTCTTAACTTGTAAAAACTCCAATTCCATACCCAGCAGTGCTCTACGCTAGGTACACAACTAAAGATCACGAGATCCGCAGATATCGGTTGTGGGTCTGAGTTAGTACCACAGAGAGCATCACGTGGAGAATATTTCTCTACTAAACTGTTTCAAAAACCAGACACCAGACAGCATTACGCTGATTAATCTCTTCAAGGAGTTACCAGATTTCTGTCACAGTAGCCCTGTTCTAGGACAGGATGTCCCACAGCCACCACTGTTGTTTATATGACTTTTTTATTTTCGCTATTCTGAAAGCCCTCAATTGTTAACTGAAAGGAAACAAACAACATGAAGGGTTTGGTGCCCGGTATCTGTGGAAAATAATCTTGCCAGGATAGGACACTCAACCATGAAAATAAACTGCACAAATTCTCAAATAGATATCTATTTTATGTACTTGAGATTCATAGGACCTTGGGATTGATGCCTGAGTATTTGATACAATCTGACAGCTGCTACAAAAGAAGAAAAGCTAAGATCTTTTCTCATAGGGAAAGAAAAATACAGAATGAAAAGCACATAGCTACTGATGAACAAAAACATTTCAGCCAGTCACACACACCCTTCCAGCATAGATGAAAAAAAAAAAAAAATTCACAATCAGAAAATAAACAAAATGCCTTATGATGGTGAATTATAAACAGAAGGTAGAGAAAACGCAGTGCAACAGAACTATGAGGAGTCACAGAAATACTGTGTTCTCCCAGCTGCTGAGGAAGACTCAGTATAGTATCAATTTCCCAAATAATATTGGCTTAGATCTTCACCACATTACCTTTCACTACAAAGCACAAATTGTCCTTTCTGGCTCTCCGACAGAACTCAAAGCAATTGCCTAATGGCCCTCTTTTGCCTGGAACAATATTTTACCCCTACCTACCTCTTTCAGAGAAAAGTAAACAATGAGCTTCAATCTTGTAATGTGAAAGAATAAAAAAACCCCACCAGAGAGCAGAGTTGATTTATCACCCATGCTAAACACAATTCCAGAGCCCCACTGGCACAGCGAATACACCTTCTGGTTCTACCCTCTCTACCTACCAACGTTTCTTAGTAAGAAACTCAGATAAGCGGCCCAGGTTTTGAGCTGATGACATTGTAAATTACCTTCAGAATAAAAATAAAATAATACCACTGAAAATTAATTCCCTTATTCTGTTAAGAGAAGGCTTAACAGACTTAAAACAAAAAAAACCAAAGCACATGAGGTACCTTCTGTCTTTGGTTTTACTTGCTTCAGCTGAAATGGAGACACGTAGGGATGCGAAAGGCTATTTTGGTCTGGAGAAGATGTAACCGTAGTCATTCATCAGGTGACCACACACCAGTGGCACCGGGCCCTGAAAGAGAACGCTCGCTGCCAAAAGGCAGTTCACAGAGCGCAGATTCAGGAGTTAAGCCATATATACCTTCAGGATGCGTTCAGCTGAAAGAAGAAACGCAGAAAACGGGAACAAAAGGAACATGCCTGGTACGGAAACCACGAAGCTGGAACCGCGGCCCGAGCCTGGCCAGTGAAGCACACAGTTGGTGGCTCTGCTCACCTGTAAGCCTGAAATCAGTTTTAGAGATGAAGACGACATGGTGTATACTGGAGTTAAACCCTTCCATCTCTTTTAAAGTCCTTTCCAAACCTTCTGGTTTATTATCCAATAATGGGATGACATTTGCAATAGGTTTAACAGTTAAACTTTTAAAAACAAGCCAAATCATAGCGAACACATACACTGAACATCCCTTACAGATGATCTGGTCTCTGTAAACAGCTTTCAGCTCAGTGCCACTTAAATTTAGGAATATCTCCATCTGAGCTCGGCTCCTGTGAACTCAGCATTTCATTAAATTCTTTGGCTTATTTATTCTTCTCCTGGTGAGCAGCGTGAGCTGAATTACTGCGCACCTCCTCAGCACACTGCTTCACCTTCAAGCCAAACATATTAATTTCGTGTTCTCCCTCAATCTGCTAAGATAGCCACACTCAGGAAAAAAAAAGAAAAAGAAAAAGAAAAAAAAACAAAACATGTTCCCTACAGAAGAGTTGTTACGCAAATGAATCAATGGTTTCACTTGCACAGGAAAAGCAACTAACCGATGCCTCTGCCCATTTTTCAAAACGGACTGACGCCCCGCGGGATATCTGCTATGACTTAAAGAAAAAAAAAAAAAAAAAAAAAAAAAAAAAAAGTCCTAGGCTATCATTTTTAAAACGTGAAGCCTATAGTCCCTGTTTTAACAAGAACAAAACCCTCCAACTGCAGTATCCACGCAAAGGAAGCACTAGCAGCAGCGAGCAGGGATGAAATGAAAAGAAGCAGTGGCTGTTTATGTTGGCAGTCGCTTCAAACTCTAATGGAAAATTTCAGCTCTGCCTGCATCTCGGCTAGAACAAGTTATTAAGGAAAAAGGTTCAGCTTTCAAACAGAAAAGGCTTACATAGCTTGTTCCTTTCTGAACACTCCCGCAGCAAAGAAAAGTCAGGAAATAATATGCCTTGACTATGCAATGCGTTAATATCTTATCGTTAGGGGAACACACCATCAAATAAAACGCATTTCCTTCGGGAACAGGGAACGATAAATGCCTGCGCCACGGCCACAAACTCAGCTATTGGTACAAACAAGTTACACTGCTAAATGCAAATATTAAAAAGCCAATGTAGGGCTAACTAATCACTTTATACTAAGGGACCAAAAGATACTCACCTAATTATCCCTCTTTTAATCAAAGGAAAACTACTATTTGAACAATTACGTCGAGGGAGAACCTTTACCTTTCGTACGCTCATGAGAATTTTGCACAAACATTACTAAGGCTGTTTGTTGACATGAATAGTGCACAGTTTGTCCTCAGAGAGGACAAACACCTTGCCAGTCCGCACATATGGTTACTGCAGTGACCTTTCAGCTACCACACACTTGCACTATATTTAAGAGCTACTCAGGAAGTCAATATTGTATATTATGTAACACAAGATTAAGCATTAATGAGGCAAGAATAAAATTGTTTATCTAAACCCCAATCTAAAATTAAACAGAAGTTTATGCTGAAAGCTCACGCTGCACTCATTTTGTCTCCAAACATTAACAGAGCACAGCTTATTTAGTCTCTGAGAGAAGTCCCAACGGCATTTCATTTGGAGAGGTTTCACCATCAGAAGAGAGACTATTTTTCCTAAAGAACAAAGTGATGCATATTTAGTTCTTACGCACATAAATACAGCACTCTGCAGGTATTTCGATCTAAGGAAAACAGTTGATACCCATTACTTTTATTTACACGGTGTTTTAAAGCTAAATACAGAAGCATTTACCCAGAGGCAAGACCTTTTTATTGCGCTCTGCCTTCTCTTGCTAAGCAGCCAAACCAAAAATCACACACACCAAAGATACCTCTGTGCTCAACAGGGAAATTCAAAACAAAATTAGACCCCAGTCTGCATGCCTCCACAAAGATTCACTGTCCTCTTTCGAGACTTCTCACGAAGCAAGCAGCTCTACAAAGATCACTAAGGAACTTCAGCCTGCCAGAGAGACACGTAGACAATGAGACCACGGTCACAATCACTGTACCATAAACATTCCCTGAGGAACACAGGAGTCGTCATTCCAGAACCTCAAATATTCAGAGAGGTGTCCTCCCTAGTTTTACGAGGTAGAAGAGGTGAAAAGTATTTGGGCCTATTCCCATGAAAGACACAGCAATTGCTGCATGTGCCACCGCTATCTCATGATAGAACACGATGTTCCTCTTGAACCCACGTAAGGCTGCCAGAGGGACAATGACGTGCATCCCCCTCCATTTCCAGTGGGTAACTAACTGGAATAAGATGTTTGAGTTCCACCAGTCAGACAACACATCTGACGTAAAGCAGGCTGCAGAGGAAAACGTATCTGTTTCTTCTGGGCCCACGGCCTTAAATAGTTCAGGCCAACTGCAACTGCACCCCAAGTGAAGCTCACAGAAGGGTCTGAGTGACCAGCGCAAGGGCAGGCTGAGCAGAGCAGGACCCAGCTCCACATCTGAGCGAGCCAATACCATGACTTGGCCTCCTCCTCCTCCTCCTCCAGCCGGGCGCTATTGCTCCGCACAAGCTGAGTTCAGTCCGTGTCTCTGCTTACCTTTCGCATGGCGCTAGCAGAGCGTTAAGCTATTTACAAGAACACAGTAAGTCAATCCCCGACCTTGCAGGCATTTCAGTATATTTGTGTCAGGCCTACTGCAACGCCGGTGCCTCTAAAACTCTTAAATTCAAGCAGCTCAGTGTAATCACCTAAAGAATTCAGAGCAGGAGAATTTTAAATACTTTGAAAATCCCATATTACCACAAAGTTGTAGCAAATTATCCCAAAGAGTGGGGAAATCACATCTAAAAACAAAATCAGTTACTGAAGAAAACTTGTTGCCAGCTTCATACCTTGCATTCTCAGAACATATTAATTTAAATGAAAGTTATTAATGAAAACTGTTCACATCACATAGGTGCCTCCAAAATTTATTTCTGAGCTTACCATGTAGAAGAATCAGCAGCGCTGCTAAGCACTGAACCAAATGTGAGCATCCAACTGTGCCACCCAACTACAGCTATAAATGGCCGAGAGAAAAGCATTCAGGAGGACAGGGAAAGGAAGAAAGAGACATGGGAACAGAGGAGAAGATATATTTAAGACAGAGTTCAATGGCAACCCAAGGAAATTTCAGAAGTTTTATTTAAGCTCACCTACCCGGAGGGACTTTTTCTGCAGAGTATCAGAAGGTTAACACTTGCTGATTCAGCCTTAAAACTACTGCCTTTCCTTGATCCACTTCAGCATTTGCACTTCATAGAATCACAGAGCAGTTTCGGGTTGGAAGGGACCTTTCAAGGCCACCCAGTCCAACCCCCCTGCCAGGAGCAGGGACATCTCCAACCGGATCAGGTTGCTCAGAGCCCCGGCCAACCTGGCCTGGAATGTTTCCAGGGATGGGGCATCCACCGCCTCTCTGGGCAACCTGGGCCAGTGTTCCACCATCCTCAGGGTAAAAATAATTCAGCAGAGGGCATGCTCAGATAAGAGCTGATTTTACTTCCTGTGCCTCTTGCTTAGAAAATACTTGAAAGGAATGCTACAGCTATTTACACTCCTGCCCACTGGGAACCCCTCTCAGACATAACTTGTAAACAAACTGGAAGAGTGAAGACCTGAACAGCTTTGGTACGCAGCAAATGTTTCCTTTCCTAAAGATTTTTTTCTGGCTGGTCGTTCATTTAGAAGAAACTATTCCAAAAAAATGTTAAAAAAAACCTCTGCTAAAAGACATTGACAAATACAGGTTCTTCTTAGAAGACACGGTACATTAACTGAGGAGAGAAAAAAAATTGTAAAGGGACAACTCAAATAGGCCATTCCCTAACGCGCTTGTGGAAACTTAGTACAGTACGGCCTAATTCTCATCTCTCATCATGGCCACTTTACACCTCCCAACATTATAAGAGAAATACAATGTCATATTCACCTCTACATTCTGACATCCTGTACAGTAGCATCTGCTTGAATCAGAACAAAATAGGCCTGGTCTCTAAAATGATTTTTTATTTCTGTGGTATTACTTATCTTCCACCACTGCAATGTTCCAACTGCAGGACTTCAGGCGACAGCAGGAAAAGCTCTCCCCTGGTGAAAGCAGCAGCAACGTAAGTGTCTAGAAAAGGCACGCACTGTACAAGCGGCACGATAAGGAGATTTAACTTTAAGTGAGGCAAAAACCCTGGCTCCAGTCTCGTCCCCACCAGGCCTCAGTGGCTGGTAAGGTAAACTCAAATAAATTAGAAACGTGCAGGACGTATTGACCTGTAGCCTGGTTTCCATTTCGGGCAAGTCACTTCAAGAATGCCCCTGATTCATTTTCAAGTAGCTTCTGCAGAACTTGGGAGTTGCCGTAATGCTTCTGTGTCCCTATAATAATTTTCAGAGTTTCACCTCATGTTAATATGGTGACTGAACAGGAAAATAAGGGCTTTTTTTCTACCGTTTCTGGAATTGCTAGAGGGTTACTTCACACTGCAATAGAAAAGTGGCAGGCAAAGTATCTGAAATTATTCTGCTGATGAAAAAAATGCAGACAGTCTAACCCCACAGCCTTATAATTTACATTATTCATTATTCCACTTTAAGGAGAAAAAGCAAAACTGGATAGTTAAATATTATTTACTGCAGCCTTTAGTCTGCATGCCTTACTATAGCAAAACTCTTATAAATTTTGTCTGAAAAAGACTGGGAATTAAAAGCAGAAGTGAGACCTGTGGGCAAAAATAGGAAATGGAGATTAAACAATCCATTGTAGGTCAAAGGTTATTTGCAGATCAGTTACTAGGGGCTCAAAGCCACCAACACACTGCTTCCTAGTTGTTCAAACTCGTTATTTAGTCTTCTCTATACTAAAAGTGTAGATCTAATGAAACAAAAATGTAACACTCGCAAAATGATTGCTTATACGAAGTTTCCCAGCACTCACAAAACTTTCACAAAAGCCTTAGGCCTGATAACCCAGTTCAAACGCAGAAGTCAAGTAACAAACAGGGTCAGACACCTGCCCCCTGCTCTCAGTTCTTCAGTTTTTCTTTTCCTTTCTCCTGCCAACTGTTTTCCTCTATCACAAAGAGACATTTTGTACTTAAAAGCCTATTTCACAGTTGCCGTAGGTCAAACTTCAGAAGAGTAGTTTCACCTCTCAGTAACTCTACCATCAGCAGGATTCATTTCTAAAGTAAACACCAATTTGTCCTAAACACATTTCTAGGAGATACTGTAAAGAAAAGAGGAAATGACTGCACAAGCCGGCTACGTGCTGGATGTGTCAAGATGTTGCTAAGAAGCATGCTATTGTGGAATTCCTTCTAAACTATCATCTTTCCAACACTGGGCCTTCATCCCTCAAAATCCAACAGAATACTAAAGCAAAGTCTACCTACACTTGATCGGTGATCAGGTTTTGCCATCACTCTCAATAACATCAGTGAACACGTACGCCAACGGAGGCACTCCAGGAATCACTTCATCCTCCCCTTTCTATTTGACTTAGGCGGTGCCACTATTTACCCATGAAAGATTGTGATATCACAGTATCGCCTCACAAGGACATCTCGGAAAAGAATGGAAATGTCCTATGGTAAGCGACAGGTTTTCAAATAATTTTACAGTACTGTTCTTCCTCACTGAATATTCAAATTCCACACAAACAAAAGTCTAAGCAAACAGTTACGCTTTAAAGAGGTATTTTCTGGATCACTAACACACTGCTAGAAAATAGTCTAACTCAATTTTCACTGAGTTACCCCCTTCTAAATTCAGAATAAACACAAAAACCGCTTTCCGAAACCACCCTCCCAGCAGTTAAATGACACCTGCAGAACAGAAACCGAAGCTTCTAGAGAAGCCTGGCAATTAGGATTAATGGAAAAGTAACTAGATTCCCAGGGTTTCCCAAACTCCCTTTCCTTTGCAGAAGTCAAGCACTCCTCCCTGTCCATCTTCCTCCTGAGCCCTTGCCAGGATTTTCAGCAGAATGACAGTTATGTAAGCTTTATGAAGTTCAGTTCAGTAACAAGCCACAGATCAATTCAGAAGCTGAAGTTACAAGCTTGCTGTCCACACGCTTCAGGAACGCAAAGAGTTAAACACAACAACCGAATTCTGCAGGTCGTAGGAGCAGGCACATACCTCAGTCTTCCAGATTCAATTAGATTTTATTTTGTTTTAGGCTTTCTTTAATTACCCACTGTCATCTGAGCCCAACTGGGTGACATAAATGTATTACCCTATCATAATGTCAGAATTTAAAATTAGATTTTGTCTCCATAAATACACTTCATCCAACCTTACGGACTCCGTCCAGCAACGACGGCTATTTTATGTAACCTCTTTCATACGCTAAGACCTAAAAACTGCACTTAAAATTACAGCTACCTTTTCTGGCTGTGGATTTCTCTTCCACTTACCTGAAGAGAATTCAGTTAAGGGTGAAAAGGAAATAGTTTCGTAAGATCAAACACCGAAGCAGCAAGAGAAAAAGCAAATTACATAAAGTGCAAATGTACTTACGGTCTCCTTATTCGGAAGCAACTCCTTTCGGATCCTGAAGAAGTTCTTGCCGTACTGCCTCAACCCCTTAATAAAACGTTTCTGCGATAAAAGATAACAAAAACAGTATGTCAGCAGAAGGGGAAAAAAAAAAAAATAAAAAAAAATCTTGTTAATCAGCACAACAGCCA
>WHYT01017829.1:426125-483905 GCA_009806455.1 Tetrax tetrax
TCTCTCCCCGCCGGCAGCTGCCCTCCCTGCCTCTGCGGCCCCCCCCCGCCTCGCACTCGGGTTTCCCGTCTTCAATGCCTCCCCCCGCGCAATACAACTCTTCAGCCTCCCTCCTCCTCCTCCTCCTCGGCCGGCCCCACTGCAGCCCTGCTGCCCACCCCAGCCCGCAGCCCCGGGACCAGTCCCACCCGCAGCACAGCGTTTCACCACCGGGAGCAGGACTGTCCCTAGGACTTTCTGCTTTCCTGGAAAAAAAAAAAGGTATAAATACCAGCAAACACCAAATTCTGACTGCAACAAAATGAGGGATGGTGAGCAGATGGGCCCTAACATTCTAGGGCAAATGAGAATTTGTAATTCCCTAAAAAGAAACACACCTCAAGTGGGATTAATGCATTTTGGATCACATCTTTAAGAAGGTGGGGAGGTGAGGAGAGGCTTCCATATTGTGAAGGGGATAAGGAAACCCAGGAAGGGTAATTAACTACTAAAACAGGGCTCTGTACGCCTCATAAGCTCCCACCAAAACGCCAAATGAGAGTGAGCAATCCCTTTGGAAGCTCATCCATGTTATTTTGCAGATGTGCTCCCAGAGGGAACTATCCTCACCTAACCCAGACCCTCAAAAACCAGCAAGACTGCTAGGGTTCTCCAAGAACACGCCTGGGGGCACAGAGACAAGGATTAACCACCAGTTGTATGCACTCTGAGATCACAGTCCTCTCCTGGACCCGATTTGCTCATACCCACAGTGAACAGAGCACGCAGGAGTTGAAGAGTTCCGTGGCAGGGGTGCTTGGCTTCCTGAACAAGGAAAATGTTACCACAGCGAGGTACCAGCCCCACGAATATCCACAGAGCAAGATACGATGAGTGCCTAATGTCTAACTGGTCACTAAGCGCATGCATACCTCTCACTCGTTACCACGTGAACGACAAGGAATTTTCATCACAGGAGTGGGAAGACAATCACTCCCCTGGCACCATACCCATACCTCTTCTGTTGTCTGCTTCTGGCAAGAAAAGATGGCAGCGGCAACAAGGCAAACAACCATGCCCTCGTACCACTCCCAAGGCCCCAAAGAGCGACAGAATTCCTGTCTGCAGCTTATCACAAAGAAAGCCAGCCAACTAAAAATCAAGAAACATTTAAAAACAAGGAGTCCAAAGGGAACACAGACACTAAACGATGCAGCTCAGTTCCTGGCTTTGACATCGCTGCCTCGTGGATTGTATGGGAGGCAGGACGCCTTTGCAGCATCAGTTAACAGAGCATGTATAGGAAGAGGTGACACAAAAAGCTGTAGGGGAATAAGAAGAAAGAGAGCTGGAACAATCCAGCCATGGATGAAAAAGCACAGGGAAATATGAGAGAGCATTCTGGCCCACTGCATATAATGAAAAGCCCCGATTCCCTGTTCCTTATTTTGCCAAAGACTTACTATGCTGTGCCTGAATTTTCAGGGGATTTTTTTTTTTTTTTAAGATTTCTTTTAACCAAATAATCTTACACTTGTTTTGTGTTGTGATTCAACTCTGTATTAAAAAAGCTTATGACAAACTGTTTTCCTTTGAACTCGGGAGATGTCAAAAATCCCTACCGGGAATGTAAGCCTCGGACACAGCCTATCTGAATAACGGAGTTCAAGGCAGCTTGAAACGCTGTTTCCAATTGCCGAACATGAATGAAGTCAATCCTTCCGGCATTCTGAAATTTTGGCCAATTATGTGTCACCTTTATCAGTGTCACGCAGAATTATCACTAGGCCACTCAGGCAGTGCAAGACACCCAACCATAAAATAGTTGTGTGCCTCTATGGAAAGGCAAGAAAAAGCTGCTACTTAATATATGAAGAACAACAAACCACACAAAAATTAGTTCCAGAAACTTAGAGAGATTCTAAAGCTTAACAAAGTGATCAAGGTTTTTAAATTTTTCTTTTCTTTTTCAGATTTTTCTCCCTATTCTAGTCTTCCATTAATCCAGGCATCGCGTTCAGCTCTCCCTTAGCCTACAGCAAGAACAGCTTCTTCTTTCCCCCAAGTCAAGCCCAATAGAGATCTCTAAATGTTTTTAAATGTAAAAGAACTAAATACTTGCACACCAAATCAGAAGTGACCTGTTGCTCTCCAGCATCTCATAACACAAACTGCATAACACAGTTTAAGTTTTCTCTCCTCTGCACAAATGACACGCAACAGATTTTACGTCTGCATGTGAACGGTGCAGGAGATGTTGCACTGCTCACAGAAGGCATCTGAAAATGACAGCTGCTGAATTCAAACACTCTTACAGTCCAGGGCTGGTGGAACAATGAGGCTTAAACCTATGGATGCACGAGAAAGAGAAGTTTTGATAAAAAGTGGAAGTGGCTCTAGAGCACAATGGTATAAACATCTAAGTTCTGTACTTTTAAAAATTGAAGATAAACATTTCAATTTCACCACTTATGTTGAACTTTAAAGCATTATCTATGACAGAATTCAGTCAGCATTGTTGTTTGTACTGTTCACCAAAGACAAACTGTAACAGAATGTAAAAAAAAAAAAAAAAAAAAAAAAAAAAAAAAAGCTATGGATAATTATTGCTGTGAAGGGGCATCAGGAAATCCCGGGGCTTGCTAGGTCAGTCTGTGCTGTCAGACACCACAGCTGGATTTTTACGAAGCCGTTACCATGGCTATCGACCAGCCATGACACAACATCTCCTAATACCATTTTATAATTTTATCTTCCCCAACAAAACGTATGAGATTCTGCAGTATCCTGCTACACCGTGTAAACAGGGAGCTATAAATAACCAAGGAAGAACAAGGAACAAGCATGTTAATGTTTGCATGTGTGTTACTTTCAGGTCCCATATTTTATCCCAAGGAACAAATATCATGACAAGATACACAAAGCCATTATGTTCTGAGTAACCGAGCTCAGATGGCATGTTTATCAAAGTGATGGTGATGCCATTGCAAAGCTGTAGTTAAGGTTGTGCGTCAGGGTTTCTATTAGCAAGAGATTACAGCTTGGCAGGAAAAATTTGCTGCTGCGTGCTGAAATACAGCACCCCAGGTCTGAACTGGGACGCGGGGGTTCCCAGTTCAGTTTTCTTCTTTACTGCAGAATTCTAAAATAAAGCTGTTTCTAAAAGCATGCAAGAGTAACATGTGGTACAAAATAACCTGTTTAATCAATTTAAAAATTTCAGACTGAAACCTCATGGGCTTCAGAACAGCAGGACAGCCCTGATAAAGCTGTAAATTCCACACTGCTACTAATACATCTCCTCTGAGGTGATGCTTCAGTCAAGTTTAGATCAAATTATTTTCCCTAAGAAACTCCATGTGCTCTGTAATTCCCTTCCCATGACTTCCACCTAGTCCATTAGTGAAAAGCATTGTAATACAATGTATTTACAAACAGACAAACATAGAGCCTTTTCCTTCTTAGTCCAGGAAATAAGGACTTTTTTTCCTCAATCTTTCTTAAAAAAAATAATAAAATAATAATCTCCTATTTAGACCATATCTAAGAACCACAAGTTCTCGCAACCTTTTCCTTAAATTATGAGCATAAGAAATGGGAAGATTTTGCTGTCATGAAAGCCATAGGTACAGTTCATGTTTTGAAAGCCCAAGGTTTTCTAGGCAGAAAATATGTCACCACGCTCCATATTTAATATGTCTTTTCAAGTTTTACAGTAAATATGGTAGGGAAATTTATGGGGTCTTAATTGAGAACAGCAAATAAACACTAAATGCATAAAAGCATCTTTACTTCTTAAATTTCACCAGATGAAAAATTATGGCAGTTTTTCGGAAAATGAGATTTGAATATATTGCAAAACTTCCATTAAATGTGCAGCATATTGCCCCAAACAATTTCGTAGCATGCAGACATTGTACATGCACATGAGCTGAATTTCAGTGCACAGAATATTTTATTAAAAGCTTGGCTGAGTTTTAACATTATATTTCGCTTCTGTGCACAGTGCAAATAAAGGCATTTGCCGATAACGTTAGATGATAGACACTGTCCTCTAGAAATAGAATGTCCTGAAAGTTTCCTTAAGATGACACAGTTTAACCTAAAGATGTCCAGTAACTCTTATAAAAAGCATAACTTGTGTTACTCACATTTTTTTTCCTTTTTCAACAAACCATACCTGACTGCCGCAGAAAATGATGCTAGTGTTCACTGTGTCTTTACCTCAAAGGAATTCTATATGCTCAGTAACAGAGAGGACTAAGTACTGCTCAGTGACTCCACCAAGGGAAAAAAGTTAAAGAAAATGCTGCTGTCACACATAGCATGCCTGTTTAATTCTTTCCACAAGCTGCTTTGTTCCCTGAACACTCTTACCCAGAAGAAGTCCAGCTGCCCTAAGATGCTGCACCGGCTACGACTGCGGCCAGAGGAGCGAAGGTCTCTGGGGTGGACGCTGAAGTCAGATGGCACTTGTTGCGTCCCATCCACTCCCAGCCTTAGCTAGCAGGCTTTCTCTCAGCCCCACCTTCTCAAACAGCCCAAACTGGGACCTGACAGCTTGGTTACACTTCCTGGCACTGAGGGCTGCATGAGGGAGAGATGGACAGACGTCTGTCCAGTCAGAGAGAGAACAGGATAGCCGAAGACTTCCACAACGCAACTCTAAGATGCACAAATTGCCAGCTAAAAAGGGGAGAAAGCCACAAAAGAGGGGAGAAGACCCTTTTCTAAGGGTACAGGAGAGGGCAGAAGGGAGATGTTCCACAGAAATTCCTTGGCCTAAGCACACACATATCCTCAGAGCAGCCTGCCATGAGCAAGGATTGGTCCCAAGGTAAGACAATCTTCCTCGTTACGACAGCAGCATGCAGAATGAGGAACAAGCGTGATGACTCAGTGAAGCTCACCTGAAACCTTTGGAAAAAAAAAACCCAAAAAATCAAAACACACCCCTTCCCCCCATCAGTTCACTAGGAAAGAGGAACTATCAAGAAAAATAATCAACGTCCAGGCCTCTGCTATGTTCCTTTCACATGCCCAGCTGCTGGGAGAACAGGACATGCTTCAACCTCATCTGAACTTCATTTTATTGTTGCTTGTCACTACTGTACCTCTGCTTAATGTTTTTTTTTTAAATTTAATTTTGAAGTGGCAAGCAATTTTACCCTTAGCATTAGGTACTTGTGCTGTTGTGTGTTTCATCAGATAACAGCAAGCTTGCAAAAGTCACCTAGCTGGCAAACTTGTTTAATAGAAAGACACCACAGGCCCTCCCTAAACGTCTCTGCGTGTTGTTCCCCAGACCTTGGCACTGTGTCAGAGACAGACACAGATCTCAACCATGCAAGCAGAAGTAGATCTTTGCAGAAATATCTACGTTCCCACTGTTCCCTCTATGCACCTTTAGCCTACATCATCTCAGATGCTCTCGGGTTTACTGCTCTCTCCCATCTCTTCTTTGTCTGCTCTTGCAGGAAAGTAAGGCTGTCACCAGCTTGCAATTTAGAGTCTCCTCCCGAAGAGGCCGGAGGCTGATCTGAAGGACCTTATTCTCTTCTCTGACACAACCATGCAAAAGTACGAGACATCGTTGGCACAGTGTGGCGACTAGCTTGAAGATGTCCACAAATACTTACTACAAGTCTGTTGCAAAGGGCCTCTGTGGTAGGGGACGGTCTGTGCTTCGATGACCACTGACACTGACACACAAGCTCTTTCACCAGCTGGCTGGCAGAAAGCTGGGGAATAACAGCAAGTAAAGATCCTTCCCTGGTTTTGGTGCACCATTTGCTATGACGGTGAGACAGGAACAGTCACAAATGCCAGCCAACCCCTGCAATGCCAGTTCTGGCTGCTTAATTACAAACTACATGTTTTTAAGTAACCAACTCTGAGACAAGTTCGCTTCTTTGTTGGTTTTCTTTGTTTTGTTTTCTTAACAGCCCCCTTTCACAACTGTAAACAGGCAAACGTTTCTTGAAGTGTGCCACAAACATGTTTCCAGACTTCCAGTCCGAGCGAGAAGGCACACACACAGGTGATCATCTTGTAGAGCAAGACTGGAAGAGAATTATCAGATCTATATATGTGGGGGTGTATATTGTTTTGGGGTTTTTTTTGGCTGAAAGCATCCATTACCTGCAAAATATACTTACTCAATTGGCTTCTTCATTCAGCAGATTGTGACCTTAGTTCAAAATACAAACTAAAACCAAATTCAGCTTTTTTTTTTAATAGACACTGCTCCATTTATTCTTCTTTTCCATTTATGTGAATGAAAATTATCTTGTGTCATGACAAAATTGTCCTCTAACTTTTGTGGTATTTTGAAAATAAAACTATTTTTCACCAAGTCCTCTTACTCAAAGATATCATGGAAAAAGAAAAATATTTTGATGGTATTCATTAGATACCAATCTGTATTAAAAGTTAATGCTCTCATTGGATATTCAAAGTGCCTCATCAGAGCACATTGCTGGTCATCCACATGTGATAAAAACCTTACACTCCTTAGGCCTGTAAGTATCCTCTGTAAACAAAATGAAAAGAAGTAAATCAGCTGAAAGCTTAAAGCTGCCAATTTGCTTGCCCTCTCAATCCAATCGCTTTGTCTTCCTGAGTAACTATACTGAAAAATTAAAAACTCAAACTGTCTGAGATTGACCACCAAAGTATTTTACAGACGCAGAAAGGCACACAACACCCACCGGAGTCTGTGTTCCGTGTATCCACGGCCATACACACAGAGGGAAAGTCATTAAGCAGGCTTCCCCCAAGGGAATGCCAAAAGATCCTGAAAGGATAATGATCCCCCTTCCATGGAGCTGCTCTGTTAGCTTTTGTGTGGAACAATAGATGTCCCATGATACCTCTCGCTTGCTGAAAATATTGGTATTAAGTGAGCATGAGCACAGCTGTGTGTAAATTACATATATAAACAGATTAGATTTGTATATTTATACTGGATGCAAACACATTAATAGCACATTTGCATACACAGTTGGCTAAATGAGATTGCATGCAGAGCAGGATTACTAGCTCCAAACACATTTATTTGGAATTCTCAATAAAGTATTTATTCTGCCATTCAAGGGGTCAAAGTGGATTCATCATCCTTTCTCTCCCCTTCGCAGTGCACAGAAATGCTCTTGTCAACACGCCTTCCAGACACTGCCAGTCCCTCCTCACAGCTGCTCCGGAACACAGACTCACAAGCTAGCAGAAGAAACTGAACTGGGGCGCTTACCTAAAGGTCATCCAACTTCCCTTCAGTTTATTGAAGATGATGTTTTAAGGAGGGGTAAGACATCTAAATCTGACCACAGCACGAACTACTGCCTAAATGCCAGTTTAGAAAACTCTTCCTTCCCTTCTCTGGTTAATGCCAGGGATCAATGCAAAAGTCTGTACGAAAGGCAACGCGATATTGAGGGTGACACAACAGCTCTCAGACATTTCCAAAGCTGGGGGAGAATTCAACTGTGCCTTCACCCCAGGCTTTGAGCTGTCAGGGTGCTGCTGACCTAATGTGCTAACCCCAGCTTTATTTTACCGTCAGGATTTCAACCGAGCTATTTTTATAAAGAGAGAGATTGCAGGCTCATCCAAAGCAGAACACAAAGCTTGGATTCCCTTTCCGCACTGTACCTGTTTCTGCGTGAGAGCCTAGATGAGAAAGAGAAAATAAAACAGCAAAAAAAAAAATCAATTATGTCTAAATGAGGAGCCTTTATTTTTGCTCTAATTGTGCCCTCTGGTTACTGGCTCTGGGTGCTTTCACTGCACATCCCTAGATAATGCTCCCAGGCCAGCCAGTCTCCCTCTCTCGCCTTCACATTTCACGTCGGTTCCCGTGAAAAGGTCCAGTCCTGCCTCTCGGGTTCACCACGCTCGCAGCCCCGCCGATAAATCATCCACCAACCTGCTCTTGGAAATGCACTGGCCTCCGTGCGACGGCTCCGGCCCGGGTTGCCAAGCAACCTGCGCAAGAGGGATGTCTGAGAACTGCTGACAAATAGCCAAGTGGCTGCAACAACAGACTTCTCTCTGTCAAAAACGTGTTTGGGAGAAGTGCCTCCCCCGCCTCTGCTCTGCGCGAAACACTGCGGGATTGTAAAATGAAAATCAAAAGGCTATTGTAATGAACACACACTTCCTGCTCAATTACTAATTGTTCAAAAGCTGCGGGGAGGCTGCGATCACACAGCGTATGGCAACAGAAATGTGATCCGGTAAACGAGATAAAGTCAACAGCACGCCAAGAAACCTGATCTAAGGACAGCCTGCAGTGGCACATCAGAAGCTGAGGCACAGATCAAAAAAAGGCTGGATATTACAGCAGCTGCAGGAGGGGAAAAAAAAGAAAACCTGATTGTACTTCCTGAGCTCTAGAAGGGGTATTTGATAAACAACCTTGACTCTTTAGAAAGACAATTGGTGGATTATTAGAAGCATTATTATCCATCCTAGCACTGCTGCAGTTGCCTGCTCCCACATTTCAGCAGGAAGATGAGCAGACAGGGACAGATGAGCGCTCTTGTTTGAGGACTGCTCAGTTTGCAATTTACTTTCTTCTAATAACGTAAGGGTGAGGAGACATTCATTTTTCCAAACCGGGTGTGGAGCACTCACCTCCTGGTGGCACTGCAAGAGAGGGCCCAGGTGCAGGAAGAGCTCCCAAGGAGAACAACTCCTGAACCTCCAGAAGGTTGGGAAGCACAGCCCTCAGGACAACACATACCTCTCCTCTGAGAAGCAGTGCAGAAAAGCAGATATATTTAACACACAGGCTAGCATTTCCTTATTCTACTAAATTTAATTATTTCCACCAGCAAGAAACTGGGTTGGCCAGCTTGCCCATGGTTATATTTAAAAGCCCACGACAGACCTTCTGCAGACAGATGTAAGGCTCCACCTGGGCAGGCACGACACCAGATCCAGATCTGTGCACTCCTCTACTTGCTCACAAAGCCTGAGACATTTGCTCTTTTGTGATCTTCAGCAATCACGTTGTTCATGTCCATAAACCAGGTTTCTAAGCCTATCCTGTCCTGTGGCACAAACCTTACACCCGAACTGGAGACTGCCTTCATTGACAAAAAAAAAGAGCTTTCCATTTATAGAACTTTATTTGAAGATTGTTGTCTCCTGTAATCAACAGTTTCTCAGTGCCGCAAAGCTAAAATGATTCAAGCATGTTTTACCTAAATGATTTTTTTAAAGATGCATTTTAAAAGTTAAAGAGAACAAAGGTCTGGCACATTTGTGACCCAGAGAAGCAAAACAGTATGCTGTTGCCAAGAGACAACAGAAAGCTTTTGATTATATTTCAGATTGCCTTTTTCTCTACACAAAGAGATTCATTTCTGACTTATTTTAAACTGCTGTTAAAATGCTAATATACAAAAAGGCTTCTTATACAGCAAAACTAAAGAGCAAGTAAGAAGTTGGACAACATGTTCCTTTTCATGGACACACTTCCTTTCCCATGACATGACATCCAAAAGTATCTCCCTTTAATATAGGTAAGTAGTAGAAATTCAGCACTTAACCTGCACACTTCAAGCTAAAAAAAAAAAAAAAAAAAAAAAAAAAAAAAAAAAAAGAAAAAAAAAAAGAAGTTATTTGCTTTTCATTCCACAAACTTATGAAGACCCAAACTTGGTAAAAAGTAATTCATAGTTCCAATAATTGCTGTTGGGTTTTTTGAGCAGGATGAAACTAGTCACAAGTACAGAATCCAAAAGCAGAGTTATAAATAGATATAAGCAGCACATATAACATGAACCAAAACAGAAAAGCATCACCTGTGGAACACAAACAATGCCCTCCTACACCACCTTTCCGCCAAAGGAATGGTTCTCATGCATCCATTTGGAATACTAACCTCTTCCTCACATACTCTGGATCGCAAATACTGTACCAAAAGCAGCAACGTCAGTGTATTCTTAAATTTATGAGTATTTCCTTGGATAATGCCAACACCAGAATGTACATCATCTTCCACAGGGCTGAAGATGTTCCTCGTGTTTCCTCACCTTTACTGGGCAGAAACAACCCACGAGGAAAATATCATGTATTATCCTCCCCCTGAATTTCCTTCTCTTCATACTGTTTTTCTTCACAACAGGATTTTTACTCAACTAACAATACCGTAGGGAGCCCCGCTCTGCCCGCTAACGCAGAGCGGATCTCCATTCAATCACCGCTACTAAAGGCCCATTCCAGGCAATAACACGGGCGGGTGAGCACGGATCCGCGCCAGCCCCCAGCCCAGGAGCTGTACTTCGGCAGGATCAGACCACCAGGCTGATGACCAGCATGGGGGTTACCACAAAATAAGCTTCCACTTCAGTTCTTTACTTAAAGATCAGAACATTTTCATTTTCTCCATCTTTTTCCCCAGAAAATTTTATTTTTCTCACACAGATCATGAAAATCCATGTCCATTTACTCAAGTTTAACACTATTATGCCAGTCTGGAGTCGATCTCTGATATTTTTGGGTTTGGTTTTTTTCCCCAGACAATTTCTAACACTAAGCACAAAAAAACCTGCACTCAAGACTACTTGAAATATACTGTGCAATCCTTCCAAGACTTGAACACAGTATTTCTAGTGGAAGTTCCCTATTGCAGAAATATTGTTCCACTGGGATTTCAAGCATTATTGTAAATTATACCGGAGACTGTATTTCTGCCTTCCAAACAGTGACTTTATGCAAATGACAGAAGGAAACAAATAAAACCACTTCAAGAGCTCCCATGCTTTAAAGCAGTGAACAAATCCAAGAACAGTGAGATAAAATGGTGACAAGAATCCCCAAGGAAATTACACATGTAGAGAGGGAAATGTTTCCATAGGTGACTCTGCCAAGTAAATAATTAAACAGCAGGGCTGTTCGCGGTAACAATGCCCAGGTTTGAGATGAAGCACTAAGATACAAAATCCAGTTTGTGACCCTTACTAAAATGACATCGGAATCTCTGCAAACTTCCTGACTTTCTCTCAGGGTAAGCCTGCCATTGACTGCAGTGTAGTGAAGAGATACCTGAGCGCGCAAACCTGGATACGAGACGTACTAACGATGACAAAATCCAATTCCAGGCTGAGACCTTTCCTATAGCAAGCAGAAAAGTAAGGTTCCTCCTGTGACAGGAGTTCGTCATCCTGTCAAGTTGTTTACAACAAAAATAGTGTGTTCTGATGTGTTTTGAGAAGTTAATACTCATTTAGTGACAGAGAAATGAAAATTGAGCAATGCTCATTTTCACCTACGATGATACAGCATCAGAAAACCTGAACACTTTGCACCAAAATGAGCACATTGAGAACAGCACAAATTCTATACAGTTCTATAGAAAGTTCCGTCTTCGAAGCCTCATAATTCAAGATTTAAGCTGTGTTTTCTTTCTTCCACTGTGGCTTTTATTATAAGAAAATCCTGCCAGTTAAAAAAGTTACGTGACAAATTGCAGGGGAATCTAGGTAAGTAGTACTGTCTGCACTGACAGACCGCGGATTTTAGCACCTGAGAACACCTCTGAACTCCTCTTTGCACATGGGCTGGGCAACAGCGCAGCGTATTTGTGTCTGCGACTGCTGCTTGTGAGCTCTGAAGGTGAAGGCCGAAGACGCCAAAACATGACCTGTGGTACTGCGCACAGGTGACAGTTTAAGGACGACACTAATTTCCAAATAGTTACAGACACACACCCTTTGACTTGAAGAACTGAACACCCAAATTTGGCATTCAAATAACTTAATAAATGCTGTATTTCAGTTGCGTGGCCCAGCCTGGCCTAGCTCTGTAGCCGCTCCTCGGAAGCAGGGCAGCATTCACCTCCCACGTACAAGACTGCACTGAAATCACAAAACGTGGCCTTCTCTCTAAACAAGGAAGTAACAAGGCCTAACCTTTTCCAGGACTTTGACCGCTAATTAAAAATTGCCTTCACAGCCTTATATTTAAAAGAATAGTGATGTAACAAACAGCAGAAATGCTGTCCTAACAGTAAGATTTAATTCTTTACCTACCGTCAGCTGCCAGTGTGGGTACAAGGGGCACCTGCAGCACCAGAATAAGCGAAAAGACTGCTTGTAACAAAGTAGATAAACAGTTATCTAAGCTTGCTAATTATAACATCATTATTATTTTTATCATTTTTAACCAGTAAGTCCCACGGCACAAGGTTTCAGTTCCTTGCAAGCTGCTGGCATGAGCCCACACCAACTCTCCGTTGTATGCACTGTACGGTACACTTCTGCGACACAGCCATCCGGTTACCGAGGAAGATGGTGGCTCATACGGTGATCTTGGCATAAAAGTAGTTTTTAAAGGAATCAGAAGATTTATAAGTTCCCTTTTCTTTTGTGTAAAGGGCTCTGAATAAATACATCTACTGTGTGGGAAATGGTGCCAAACGTGAGACAGTGCCCCACAAATAAGAGAGGAAAGAAAAAAAGATTTGAAAGTGAAGGACCAGAAACGCATTTTAACAAAGGTGAACGCTGGCAAAGGAAACTTGAAAGGCAGATATTTGGGGGAAGGGAGGAGTGGTGCTCAGGCTATGGAATTACCTCCCAAGAACCGGACAGTATCTCCGTAACAGATACATGAAATACGCACCCTAATAAAACAGAGGTGCCCTCTTCTGCCTTCCCCAATTTGTACCAAATGGAATTTTGATTTGAGTGTTTGAAGTTATTCCAATGCAGTGGAGGGTAATGTGCTGCGATGCTTATTTATGAGCTCCTCTAAACGTATAAGCCCTGTCTGATCAATCTCCCCACGCAGCCTAAAAGCTGCATAAATCTGAGCGGATACTAGGAACGCAGAGAGGGACACGGAGAGGAGGAAAGGAAGGAAAGGAACTGAAGAATAAGAGAAAACATGGTGGATCCTGCACAAGTGGATAAGGGAACAAGTGAGATATCAAGAGGCCCATAAAAGCTGAAGCAAAGCCACAACCCAGCAGCTCTGCGCGCTCAGAGTCTTCACCACAACACACTCAAACCCACAAGGCGCATGAGAGCACACAGCAACATTGGACAGGGAACATGAAGTCGTAGTTCTTAAACGCAGCCTCACGAGCGCTGATCAACACATCTTTTCCACAACATGTAAACACGGAGGAAGGAAGAGAAAACCTAACCGCACGCTAGCTGAAGAGAAGCTCTGCAGAGGCACTGACGCTGTTTACAAGCTGGCCAGGAGCTGCTGCGCTGGGGTTCATCTGCACCGACCACGTCAACTTTTCAAAAGGTTAAAAGTGAAGTTACTCAGCTGCTACGAAACAGAAAACATTGCTCTTCTAAGGTGGCATTTCCACAGGCAAATCAAAGTTTCCTTCCAGATCACACGATACCCTTCACATCTGCTGTGTAAGCAACCCAGAGTTGGAAATAAAGCCCTCTCAGGTCGAGCAGACGTCCCCTGCCCTAGCAGGTACGGGGTATCTCTCTGGACCAAGTCCTTATTCGCTGTCAAATGCTTTTTATGGCAGTATAATCATTAGCTGTACTGGCACCGTTACCCTCGTAACTAATTAGGAAGCTTGGATGGAGGCAGAAAATGATTAATATTTAGTCGCTATGCGTCTACTCCAGAAGCAGCCTATTATCAAACAAGTGACACCTCCACAAACTTAAATTAAATAATGGCTCCCAAAGAGGATTCGGAGCCACTGACAGAACGGCAAGTGCTTTAAGTAACGTAAAACTGAGCAACTGGTGATGGATCACAGTTTGTTCGCTCGCTCCGTTACAGCCTGTAATAGAACAAATGATCATTTTTCAGCCTAATTGAATATGGCCGCCCCGCTTATCCACAAAAGGAGACAAAGCTATGTAATTTGCTTCATTAAAATGCATTTTTATGTCATCTGAAAGATTAAAAAAAAATTGGTGCTGTTGATCGGGAAGATTACAAAAATAAAATTCATCATGCAAACAGAACTTGCAAATGAGGTGTATTTTGGCATTTGTACTGCTCATGCTTGTGCAAGAAAGATAAGTTCTGAGCACTAAAGCACACAGAGCATTGGTATTGTGACAGTAATAAAAGTTTCTTAAATAAGAATTATGTCACTATACCAATTTGAAGGAGTATTTTGTCATTTTCTGTTGCAATGGCATTTTATTTCTTACATTTGCATTGAGAATGGGAAGCAAACTGTGAAACGTATCTTATTAACACTAAAAACCAATCATACTACTAACAAATATGGATTATCTGTTAAAATTACATTTCAGAATTTGGAAGTTAAGTTAGATGCAAAGAAATGGAGAGTAAAGAGGTCAGTGGAATGTAAGCAAGGTAGGTTTGAGACACAGTATCTTTTAAAAATTAAATCAAGACAACCCCCTCCTCAAAAGACAGATACAGGGCAGGAAGTTTTACCATGAGCAGAACAGATAAACGCTTACAATCACTCGGTTCTGCTTCCTACGGCAGAAGCATTAGCCCTAGAAAGTCCCACAGCTGTGATGATCCCTGACTCTCCAGATGCTCTCACTGTTACCATGTCATGACTCAGTTTCCTTTCGGAGAAGAACAGGACATCGGATGATGTTATATTTAAACCAGATTCCGGATCTCTTAGCAGATAAAATCGGAAGAAAAGGTCAGAGTATTGAAGACAGTAACCTGTCACTGACCAGAATGTCATCTGGTGGGCAGAAGGTAAGGACAGACCGGTCCACACAACATATTAGCACGCTTGCTTTATTTTTTTCCCTGCGCGCAGCGAAGGTGAACGGTCTTTGTTTCTGTCGCAATACTGCTGAGCTGCACGGCTCGTGCTTCTATACATAGAACGTGTAAGATACACACGGACATTAAATCTGACTCCAGCACTGTTGCTAAGAAACTACGAAGGATGGCTTTTTTGGCCCTCTTCATTTATAAAATAACCACCTTGCCCAATGGGAGACCAAACGCAAGCTCTCATGTCCCCCGGTGCCTTTTTCTCATTTTTACATGAACACAGAAAGATGATCGGGGATGCCAGGCGGTGTAAGTGATCTCCATTTTTAAGATGCCCTTGAAAATAAGATGGAAAACATGGTTTCAACAGTCAACTGCTGTCGTATTTATTCATCTTTCAAGCAGCAGATTCCTCCCCCTCGGCAACAGTGAACTATGTGCATGTGTTTCGATCTCTCTCTTACAAACCTTTTTCCAGCATACAAAACACCAGCTTCTGAAAGCACCTACACATTATTCAGTTTATACTGGAGTTAAACTTCAGAGTTTAGAGCAGAGCTTCCCATCTCGGCACAGAAATAGCCTTCCATGCTGTGGCAGCTGGCCAGTGTAAATATTTGTTGAATGATTTTTTTGGGATCAGCAATATGGTAAGTGCTTAATAGATAAAAACATACCACATGAAGGCAGAGAGACAATGAATCAAGAAACATATGGCGGTTAAACAAAGCAAATAAAAAAATGATATTGTTAAGAAAAGACTAACTTATCTGGCAGCTGTGGAAAGATCAAGATTAGCAAAAGCGGTGAAATCACCCATTTTGAAGCCAAGGTCACTGACAGGATTTATAGATTTATCCCTGAAGGCAGCCTTTGCTGAACATGAACTGCCGAAATATTTTTTTTTTTCATCTACTCCCCCACCCCATTTCAGCTATCTCATTTGCTGGAGGCTTTTAAAATTCATTCCTTTTCACAGCTGGTTAAACAATGGAATCTTTCTGCAAACTAAAAGGACAAAATTGATTGCCCTACACAAAGTTTTCTGCACGTATAATTGATTTTTAATTCACTGTCTTATTTCCGAAAGGACTTGACAATAAACTCGGTGCTGTATGTGCAATATTGATCCCTTTAAACAAGGGCTCGGATCAAAGACTGATGCGAGTTAATCACAACTAAGAAGATTGTTATCTTTTGTCTAGAAACCTGTGTTTAAACTAAATTCACATTTTCTAGCCATATTACACATTGTATTTTCCAGTGGTACTGCACCTTATAATTTTGTAAACCTGCCAACTGCTAAGTAACTCTAGTTTTACGCAACTTTTAAATAACAACTTTTTTTTCCCCAACCAGAAGAATTTCATCCTTCATCAGTTAGCTTTTACTGTGAGAAGGACGGATGGTTCTTTTACACACTAAGTTCTGAGAATAAGCTACAGACAAGACTGTATGTTCCCACTTTTTCTTAAACTAAAATATCTTATTTACTCTTTTTAAAATGTAGGTCCTACTAGAGCATAACAATTTGTGTTTGGTGGTTGGATTTTTTTTTTTAATCTCAATGCTCTGTTAATTTTCAACTGTTACTGATTAACACAGTGGCAAATAGCATCAGATGGCTTCATTTCTAAAGTCCAGAAAACACTAATTTACTAGGAACTATCTACTATGAAGCTGTAATGTTTACTTTTTGCGGATAAAAAATTAAAACAGAGCAGTAACTGGTATCGTAGCCTCCAAAGCCCACTCAGTTACTCAGCCCTGCACTGCCAGCTGCCTCCTCAAATCTCCCTCAATGATTTTTTTCCCCCCCTTGACTATTCCAGAAACTGTTTCATTTTTGCTATGAATTACATTTTCTATAGCTGCCATATAAACAGTAAATAAAATTCATGGTATTTTTGCCCCAGTAAGCAGCTCTGTCTTCCAGCATATCTGAAAAGCCAGGCTTCAAAGCAGGGAGCAATGAAAGCAATGTTTTCATGAGCAGATACTCCAAAAAGGGCAGAGGAGAGATTTGAACATGATTGTAGGCAAAGAAGCCAAGCAAATAAGTAACTGTGTTTTGCATAAGTAATTTCTTGACCAGCTACACTACATTACAAATACTAACAAAGATGTTAGGAAATCGGTTTGCTCTATCTTGTCATTTTTAGCAGAAGGATCTCCACTTGTATTTTATGACAAGTAAGCTTTAAGCTGAAGCCAGGTGTGGATATTTTAAAATTTATGAACTTGTAAATCCACATACATGGCCAATTAAGGTTTATCGCCAGCAGGATTAACTATCCCTGCATGTAAATTTAAGAGGTGGTTTGAATCTAGGTTGTTTACCTCAACTTCTCTACATCAAAAGCAGTGTAAAATATTTAAAGGGCAGCGTATTTCATGATAAAAGCTAGTTATCAAGGACGTCACAGCGTGTCATCGACAGTTCTGCATGAAGATGCACATGTAAAAAAAAATTTTCCTAAGGAAGACTTAGCAATTTCGTTTCAAGAATTTAACATCTCTGGAAAAAATGGAGGAAATGTCCAAGAAATAATGCAAAACTACTGTTTCACCCAGATTCTCTTCACCTTTGGAAGACACAGCCCTGAATTTCAGAGGTGGTTCAATTATTCTCGCCAGTGTTCTTCATAACCAACATCTGAATGCTCATTAGGAGCACAATTCCATGCAGCAAAAGCATCCCTGTGCAATAAACTGCAACGCAGCAGCGGTGAACTCTGCCTTCAGCTAGCATGCATAAGTAAACAGAATTAATAACTACCCGAGTGCGGACGGGTGACTTAATCTGTTTCGATTAGATGCAGTTCAGCCTGAGGCCTTTGTGTTATTTAAAATGTGTTCATCATGTTTAATTAAAAACCTAATAAACTAGGGGTTCTTTTAGTTCTGATTTGTATTTCTCTCTTCTGGAAGCCGTATTGATTTTGTTAGTACTTTTGATAAAAACACAGAAAAAAAAAAAAAAGCACATTCTGAGTAAAGAGACAAAAGCGTAAGCTCAAATCAGCACAACTTACATGAAGAACAGGCAGAACCAGCCTATTTCCTTCACCATTTCTAACATGAGGCATAGCAGAATTGAAAATAATTTCATTAAATTAACAAAACTTGAGATGACCATTGCATTCTTTGTAAATTATTTATCTGAAATGGAAGTGTGCACTATAAGCTCATTTTTGGACCTGGAGCAAGTGTGGGGTCAGAATTGTACTGAACATCACTGGAAGTATAAAAGCCATTTTACAGAAAAGATTTTGTCCCAAGATGGGTGGAAATTCTGGAAGACCAATTTTTCCTGTGAAGTATTTCCACTGAAACCACACCAGGAAACACAGGTGTTCTATTTGACCTAAACTGAAAGAAGCCAGTGATCATAGTTCCAGATTTGGAATGTGTGGAAAGTAAAGCAGCCTATCATCAGGATAAGCACAGAGTTTAAATGCACGCACCCAGTCTCAGGTTTGTTTTATTATTCCCCATACATAACAAACTCTACGTCTGCATGCTTCAAAATACAATTTCAATGTCAGTTTTAAAATATTCACAGCTGGAGAACTGACCAGAATCATTCTGTTCTTTTTAGGGATTTCTGATTGCTTGCATTAAAAATTCTTGTACTCTGCCAAAGATTAAAGAGACATTTTTAGAGGTAACCAGGAGATGCAGAGCAGAGCTCACTTCTCTTTCACTCTGACAATGCCTTGCTGACTTTTAGTGAAGTATCTTTGTTTTCTCAGTGCATTGAAAAGACAATTACTAACTACATCTTGTCTGTACTACAACCTCTGTCGCACACAGAATGAGGAAAAAAAAACAAAACAAAACAGTGTTATAGAGACTGGGTGCCACCAGGGCTTAGGGAGATTGGGAAAGATGGCTGAAGGAAATGAATTGAATAATACAGAATTTATTCTGTAATCTCGTATCAGTGAAAGACAGCACATGGAACACACGCCCAGGGGCTAAGTCAGCCTCCCCTTCCCAGCTACACTGACCTTGCTCTAGCAGGGAGCATCACGCCACGTGTCAGACATGGCATTCAGCGGTCGGAAACTTGTCCGAGGGCACTACCAGCAGCTGTGTCAAAACAGCGGACTTGCTCCATGGCTTCTTCCCAAATAACGGATCCGCTTTGCACTGCACGGCTCTCTGAAACTGCAGCCTAACACTAATGAGATTCCACCAGGTGATCTGCTGAACATTAGTCCGTAAGGTGTGTCCTCAGAAAAAACTTACATTATATATGACAAATGCTCAAATTTGTCCCCAGAAGTAAATTAATTAGTATTACAAGAGAAACAAACCCCACCACCACCAAATCATTGCTGGAAATGGATGTTGTCAGGTGTAGCGAAAGCCTTTGTAAACAGGAAACAGCTGCTCTCGAGTTCATGCAGATGTATCAGTACAGAAGTTTCTTCAGCCACTTTTATCAGGCAGTATGCCTCTGAATTTACATAGTGGAATAAAAAAGGTTTAAAAATAGCCATAGGTTTAGAAACACAAGGGAGACAACAAACCTTCGTCTTCATATTTACAGAGCCTTCCATTTAATTCAATCACTGGCAAATTTTACCCTCTGTTTAACTTGATCTAAAACTTTAACCATATCAAACATAGTAAAAATAACTTAACTTCCATCCTTTACTTTAATCAGTTCTGATCGCTGCAAAGCAGCTCTTACCTGACAGTCTGGTCAGGTAACAAAGCTGGTTTACTGAACAAGCAAGGCTTTATCTTTGGGCAGACAGTTCACAGAAACAGTTAAAAGCTTTATAAATAAGTAAGTTTTCAATAAATTTGAATTATTCACACATACGTATCACAAATACCTCTGAAAACTAGACACATGTGCTGGACACAGCATTGCTATCATGTGCATAACAAAATCAACTACATTAACTATCCATCAGAGAGGAAACAGACTCAGTTAAAATACTCGTGCAAGTAATAGAGCAACCAACTTAGAGAGGATTTTTGACTTTGGGAAGTGTCAAGCTTTAAGAATCAGTTTTGTATTAAGTCAGTTCTTTCCCTGCATCAACATGACGACACTGGTACTTCAGCTGCTTTTGCCACCTGCCCGGTTATTTGGCATTGCCACAACGCTCCTTCCCCTCTGCTCTGCGCCCAGCCCCACATCCTCGCTGCAACAGAACCTTTCTGACTCTCATCGCAAAAATCTGGCAGAAAATTCACTTCAGAGTAACAGAAGGGGGAGTGTGACTTTCCTGGGGTCCAGAGGCATGGCAGGGGGGCAGAATATGATTCTAGGATTAGAATGGAATGGAATAGAATGGCAGGAATGGAAAACCTGAGACAACAAAAGCCACGATCTATGTGATTTCTGTTGGACACATGCCACAGAACCCTTCTGAGCTAAGGAGCTTGACCACAGCTCTGTACCTGGTGTGCTATCAGCTTATTTACACAAGTTGCAAAAATTAAGTAAGTAGATATTTGCTGGGCCACAAGAAAAGATTCATTCTAAGTCCAGCACAAACAGGGACATGGTTTGGACCTGGGTCTTCCACCTCCCTTAGAAGAGGGACACTTAGAAGTGTCTCTGCGATTACCAGCCAGCCACACCACTGGAGGCTTCCTCCTGCTCATCGCTTGCCGTCATGAGATGGTGGGGAGACACTTAAGGTTCTCACCAAAATTTGGTTTGGCCAGACTTTGGGTTTGATACATCAGTGTTTTCTGAAAAATACTTTGTTGTGGAGTTCCTGTGCACCCTCTGTATTATGCAGAAAGATTTCTTCCTCAGTTTCAGAGCAAGGAAATGTCCGTTGCAAGTCTCAGAAATGCTCAGAAGTGCAGCACAGCTGGTTTAATCTGGACTTTTCTACAAACTGCCAGGGACAAACATGCTATGAAGCTGTGCAGGTGGAGCTCAGCTGTCTATAAATAAGAGCACAGTTTGATCTTTGGCTCTGCTGAGGCTGGAGGGCTGCCAAACGTTTCTGGAAACTTGGATGGAACAGAACAAGAACAAATATGATAAAATGAGCTGAGACTGACAATGATTTATAGAGTCAGTGATCATTATTCTGTACTCACAGAGTTTGCACTTTTGGAGTAATGTTTCACTTTTCAACAGATTTTGCTTCTTCTGACTCCTAAGGCTCTATTCTCTATCATTGACAACCCTGAGCTGCAGCAGCCACAGTGCAGCTGATGGAAAAAACCAAGGAGAGTGAAAAAAATCTACACAGAGTAAGAGGTGTTGGCATTGTGCCATTCTGAATGGGGGAAAGAATCTATGCAGAGAAAAGAGAGGTTAAAACAATATGAGTACAAACTTACTAAACACAGGGCAGAGCACTTGAAGTATTTCTTCTTCCAGTTCCCTAAAAACTGCCTTTTATGACAAGATAACTGAAACACTTGTCAGGAAGCCATGTTCTAGGCTTTTTACTCGTCCTCTCCTTGCTTTGCTGCCGGTTTAGCACATGATCCTCCTTCACACTACAGCTTCAGGCAGTCTCCTCACCACAAAGGTTCTTTGTTGGATTCAGAATAAGCCAACTTTAACACAGGTTTATATGGCCTGGCCTATCCCTGATCTAGCTCTTGCAAAAAGGTTTACCTAAGGAGAGAGCAAGCACACGTAATTCATTGGAGTAAGTCCCTGAAAGACTTTCAGAGAAATTAGAGCTTAAAAAAAAGTCTCTCCAGCCATTGTCTGAATAATTAAAAAATGCTAAGAGACCACAAAAGTTTCACCCATGATTAATCACTTGTATTTTATAGCACCACTGCAGCTTTATTAGTAGCTTAACAAGACCACAAAAATTTTTATTTACTTCTTCAAATACTTGCCCAATTAACTAACTAGCTTAAAAATTTATTAATTCAAAGAGAAAAACAAACAAACAATAAACTCTTCTCTTGTCACTTTTACATGAGCAATGCTGTCCTGCACCACATCAGCTTTTTTTCATATGTGTACCTGGTAAGCATGCGTGACAAGCTGAATTTCAATCCCTGTTTATTCCAATATGGTACCTGAAAGCAGCAGCTTTATAGTGAAAGGTAAAAACCACCAGCGAGTCTGAAGTGCTTTGTGATAACTTCCAATCATCTGATTTTCTATTTTAGTGCACACGCAGCCTAATTATTGAGCTAGGAAATAAAACATTTTGCCATTTTCACCAAACCAGACATGCCTACTCAGGTTGCTGAAGAGCCACGGTCGTCTTACATGTTATATGTCATGTAAATCTATTCCGTTAAGCACAGTGAACACCAGCATTGAAAAGCAAAATATTTTTAGGATGTAATCCAAGTGAACTTGTTCAGTGGTGGGTACTGAAAATTCACGAGTTGTGCTTTTTTTTTTTCCTTTTTTTCCAGTCAAGTATTTGTATGCTAGCTTAAGCTGCAAAGTCTGACAAACAAAGAGTTGTAATACAGAAGTACTTGGATTCCAAATACTGCCAGAAAACGCATCTTGTATTAAATGCAATATTTAAGAATCTGCTTGTTTACAAGGTGTCAGCAAATTAAGAATCTGTCTGAACTTCACGATTTATTTTGGTTTACAACCCTACAGAAAACTGTTTAATAAGCACAGTTGCATTGTATCATATGTATAAAAATTGAGCCAGCAGAAACCTCAATTGCAGCAATTAAGCTGCAGAATGAACCACAAGAAGCACCTTTGCTTCACCAATTCTCACACAGGTATCATCTCCCCCAAACTCCAGAAAAATACCCAGAAATAAAGAAAATGTGGCCCATTTGCATGTAAAGTGCTTTCCCAGCAGCACCCTCTCTGTCAACCAGAGCTTTTACAAAGAGGTGTCTTTCTCAGGTCAAAATTATTTTTTTTTCCACTAATCAGATGACATAGCACTATCTTTTAGCAGGCTAATAACAACAGGAAGATTTCAATCCAAAGCCATATACTCCTAAAACCTCATCCTTTGTCTGAAGGAAAGAATGACATGTTTGCATGTTCCTTCCCTGCCTGCACTACAACCCCAAACCTAGAAAGACCAGCTACCAGCACGCGCTGAAGCAGCAGCCACGTGGAAGAACCAGCACTGTGACTACCCACGCTGTGTAACGAGCAGTGGTGAGACTTGCAGTGGGGCAGGATGTTAAATTGTACGAGCCCAAATCCCTCAGCCACTCCAGGTCCGTAACTGTGAGCACGCAACGCAGCACTGGTTATTTACCACGGGCCCCAAATTCATCCTGTCCGTACGTTAGTTTGGGAGCTACATGTAAGATGGAAGCACTGTTCTCAGTACAGTTTTGGACCCTGACAATTTCTACATGCTTTAAAGTCAATGTAAATGGCATGGCTAAATCCCCGCTTTCAAATAATCTATTTTCAGTCCGCTCTTTGTCAACGAGTCATCCATCAAGAACTATGCCAGTCAGCACTTTCTAATATTCCGTATGAAGGGAAGAAGGGACAATCTCAAACTCTGGTTAGGAGAAACACTGATATCCAACCTTCTGTTAGCCAGTTTGCGCTCAGGGACAATACTTTTGTGTCTTTTACATCTCATCCTACTCCAATTAACCAATGTGGCCAGCCTTCCTGGAGGTGAAAAGGAAAGTGAAATGTAGAGACCACAAGTTTTGCAGCTCTTCATTTACCCTACAGCATCATCTCAAAAAACAGTCACTTGATCTTCTCCTCTTACTCTACTATTAGAAAGGTATTTTCCTCAGTCTAATTAAGTTCTGTATATCAAACGAAGGCCCGCTAGCTCAGAACTGTGCAAAAATGTATCCTGTGCAGCAAATTATTTGCCCCTCTTCTTACCCATAATCTCTTTAGAAAGAAAAATAAAAAAGGCAAAAAGCAAGAGAAGCAACACAAACTGTAAGGCTCAAGGGAAGATTCATGTCCCTACCACTTCGTCTTCAGTCCAACACTTCTCAATCAGTTTTGGCACAGGTTTCTTCACCAAGCGCTGTAGGGCTTTTCCAGCGTCATAGTTACTTTCATGTAGCTAAAAAATAAAGAAGACAAATAGATCATTCAGTGGAATTAGCAGTGATCTGATATTGGAGAAAAACCACTAACGGGGGCCACAAGAGACGTTCTACGCCTAATTATTTTTACTGTTGATGTATGAAGTGAAGTTTAAACAACCTGAAGGGCAATTGGGATTTTATTAGTAGAAGCAGCAGCATTAAAACAAGTATGCTTTTCCCTTCCTTCCCAAACTTTTCCCAGATAATGTTTGAGCCCATAACGCACTGCAGATCTTTTTTTTTAACTTGAAAAAATATTTTTTACATTAGAAATTCTAAGAAAAATTTTAAAAAGCTCCAACAAAATATTTTTCAATAGGAGTTGTATTTTACACAGCATATTTTGTTCAGATTAGTTACAACAACTGGAAAAACTAATATACAGGAGGGATTTCAAGCTATGGGATGTTAAGTTTATCCACCCAGAAAATTCTCTTCATTTTTATTATAAAGATCACCACATTGGTGGAAAAGAAGTAGGGAAAAGAAACAAAACCTCTACAGATAGCTACAGGAGTACATAAAAGCAACCGGGGATGTTTATGTTGACATAACTCTTTCAGCTGGTCACAGCTTACCCTGTACTCTCTTTTCTACCATAAATTCAGTACCTACATGATCAAAAGCTGCCTGAAGTAGACGATTAAATCAGGGTGAGGCAGAAAAACAACTACACTAAAAAAAAAAAAAACATTCAACAATGAAACCATGAGAATATTCGTCCCTTAACTCTTGACAGATAACATTTAGCACATCGTAGATTTTATAGCCTTTCCTATCTTCACAGTACAGGGGAATTTTAAGAACTGAAGAAATAATCAGGAGTCTGCTCAGTGTCTTCTGAAAACGAGCTAAAATAAATGTTGCTGGGATGACAAAACCTGAATCATTTTCCTACACCCAAAAGGGAGAACAATTTGCATGTAAGCTGCCCTACAGAGACAAGAGGTAGTTTCTCTAAACAAGGTGCTAAGCAAACCAAAGCTTCAAAGCTATCAGTTAACATCGCGGGATTTTAGAGACCCTCAAAAGTTTCTTTATAACAGGGACAATCAAAATCTGATGCTGTACATTGATTATCTCCTGCTTTTCCTTCCTACACAGAATTTATCCTAAGCCATCCGCATCCCGCTCTCTAGACGTATCCATGCTGCTAGTCCTGTGCTTAATTACTCTCAGAAAACATTTCAACAAGTACTGTAATTCTTGACCTCCTCCCAAGATGGATGAACCGAACAAGGATCAAGATACAATTACTGAACAGAGACAAGATATTAACTATTTTGTCACTATTAAAGTTACAACAAAACCTGATTACAATAGGAAAAGAATTCTCATTTTTCTTACGTCAAAAGCTTCAAATTTTAGAACACAATTCTTCTTCAAATAAAAACAGCAACATTACTTTCTTACTGCTGCTCACTTGAGTTATTTACATCTCCCAACCGATTTGTAAGTACCAATTATGTACATTTGACAAGGGCCAGACCTCTTCTGCCCGAGGGTCACTCCTAACACCACCGGTTCTTCCTTCTATTGCTTCTTTTCTTTGTCCTGTCTGAACGCAGGCTGTACGCTCTTCGGTGCACAAGCATGCCCTGTATTCACACTGCATTCGGTAGCGTGATTCAGAGACTTCTAAAAGCTGTATGTAAATTACCCAAATTTACTTCTGTTAAGTAGGTCTAAGGGATTTCTATTAAAAAAATAAAGGCAGACAACTGAATCGAGAGTAGGGAAGGGAAGGGAAAAAAACAAATCCCTGGCCCTACACAATTTTTTTTTGGTGATACTATAATAAAAATCAGTTTTCACTGCAAGCCAGCTTTGTACAGTTCTCCCAGTAAATAATCTCTCTATAAAAGGTTTGTGCGCTGACTTTTGAAAGCCACCATAAAAGTTACTGAAGGAAGAAAGTCAAATGGCAACTACATTTTGCTGTAAATGTCAACAGAGCAATCTCAGACAAGCATGCAGATATACACATGTGTGTATTATAAACATCTATATCATACAGAATCACAGAAGGGTTTGGGTTGGAAGGGACCTTCAAAGCCCACCCAGTCCAACCCCCCTGCCAGGAGCAGGGACATCTCCAGCCAGATCAGGTTGCTCAGAGCCCCGTCCAGCCTGGCCGTGTTGAATCTGGGTTTTAGATGGGACAGGCCCACTACACGCAAGGCAGCACGGCTCCAGAGCCACGGTACTTGTGTGAATGACAGGGCAGGACATTCAACAGGTCTTCAAGAGATGCAGCAGACCTTGCCAGAAGCTGGGAAGTGGAAAGCAAAGCTCTGCGCTCTGTGCAGGGCTCGCGCAGCTGAGAGAAAGCACATCTGTAAGACCTGGTACAACGCAGCCTCCACTTTCACTCCCTGGCTTTGCCAGCTCAGGTTTTGAATAGCTTGTGCTCATGTAAGTGCACTGGTTTCTTATAAAACAGGGATCAGTTTTTCAATAAAAATGATACCCTAAATGGACAGGGCATCTCACAGAACAAGAAGTGCCCATTTCACACAAGGCACTGTGGTCTGCCATATTGGCACACTTAATGAAACGATGGATTTTGGATAAAAGGTACCATGCCATGCCATCTTCCCATCTATTTTATCAGTATCTCAGTTTTCTGGTCCTGAATGCCAGAGAACAGGCTGTGACAGTCTAAAGTCTTGGTCTTGTCTGTAGTACAATGCACAGTAGAAATTACTTCATTTTCTTTAGTAAAGAAAAAGTCCCTGCACTGAACCTCAATGTATTAAAAATAACTAATTTACTCCATTTGCTGATGAAATTTCAGTTCCACCTCAAAACCCTTTGGAACACCTGAAGAGCTGAGCTTCCAGAAAAAGAAAAAAGAAAAGATTTGAACAACAACTGTTACTGAACACCTCAAATTGGTGGTCTGAGGTCCAAAACCACAGAGGACCAGTTAAAAGCAGAAGTGCATAGCCCTCTGGAAAATCAGGCCGCTCAAAAGTCATCCTGCATACCTCCCACTGACAGGGGTGAACACGTTATCCACGGTGTAAAGAAGAAATTAGTACATTATGGGTTACATTTCACACAAATTGGCTCTAATCTTCTATTATTTACAGGAACAGATCTCGAACTGATGAAGGTGCTCTTCCTTATCCACCAAGTTATTGGGGCATTCAAAATTTATTTATACTTGGGGGACTCTTAGAGAAAGTAAAATATTTCTAAAAATAGAAGGTCAGTGCTGGGCAAAGATCATTACCTGCAATGTGTTTTTAGAACAAACTGGAATGTTTCCTTAACTGGTGGCCTGAACATATTTTTTTTTTCCTTTACCAACAACTAAAATAACAATAGCATACAAGGTGATACCGTGGTAAAATAAGCCCTTGACGAATGTAACGGGAACAAGAAAACACTAAGCCAGAGTGGGTTTCTATTCATTTTCAGCTTCCTATATGGCACCTGCAGGGAAGTGAAAGAGACTCTGTGCAATAACTGAAACTACACGTAACTTTGCAGAGTAACAACAGAAAATAATGCTTCAGCTTCCAAAGAATTATTTCCTCTCCATCCCCCTTCTTCAGCGATCTGATCTCTGCACGCTGCTGCCAAGAAATGCATTACCACATCGGGGCCATCAGTGGCACCTCACGCTGCTCTACGTCAGCGAGACGCGCTGCCCGAGATCGCTCGGCACAAACCACCGTGTTCAAACCTGCGTCTCCATGTGCAAGTTCCTACCGGACAACAGAGCGATGGCTTGCACATCTGCCTCCGTCGACTGCATCAGCGTCGGCTCCCACAGCTGCACCTCCATGCAAGTGGAACCGTGATCTGTCCACCTTACCAAAGCCAAAGGACCAGAGCAGAAGGCTAAACTTGCAGCGCCAGTGCTTGATGCCAATACTCAAACACCACTGCTGACTTTAAACCTTAACTTGTTTTTTTAAGACTCCTGTGGTATACAATACTTAAAGGCATGAAAATAAGATGTTGTCTTTTCTACTGGGTACACATTAATTTTCCTCCTTGTTTGCGCTCCAGCACAAGGAACAAATCCATCTTAAAGAAAAAAGGACTGTTTGTTTTGCCAGCTCACCTTGCAAATGCTTTTTTCTGTGCATGCCACTACCTAAAAGATTTTTCACTTAGGAAATTTGACAGCATTGAACATAATAGCGCTTCTGTTTCTTTTCCCTCTTCGCTCCCTCCGAAAACACCCAGTGATGCCAAAGGCTCTTTGTAACTTGGAGGGCATCTTTATTTTGCCTCAAGGACAACGCGTGTTTTTCCCTGGCAGCCCTACTGCCCAAACAGTTCAATCTGCAAAAAAAAAAAAAATCAGACAAGTGCAGAAAGAATGGACCGATCTAACAGACAACTACTCTCATTATTGAAAAATAGAAGTTCGCAGGCCACCAGAACTGTTTGAAATCAACAACAGAAAATATGAGCATTAACTTTTGACTAGGTAATTACATAAATATCAATTGTGACGCCCACAAGCACAGACATGAAAGAAGAAGAGTCATACAACAGAAAAGACGCAGACATGAAAACAAGAGAATGGATACAGTTTTAGAGTCTCCTGAAAAATGTTCCTTATAGCAAGTGGGGGGAAAAAAAAAAGCTTTTGTAAGTACTAGGAGTAGGATAATGCATCAAAAAGGAAAAATGTATTATTTAAGTGCTAGAGTTAAATTTACATGTTTCCATCTGGCTTATTAACCCTCTGCTTATTACTTTTGGTCATTTAATATATATAAGCACTTTACTGGCAAGCAACTCAAACATATAAATAACAGCTAAAGACGACTGCCTATGGTTTCATTAACTTCTGGTTGAACTTCTCAGGGTATTGCTGTAAACACCAGATTACTACCCTGCCATCTAGAGAATCACCATTACTAGCATTAACCCTGCCATCTCAGTTTTGAACCCCTGTGACATTACGTACGTATGCAACTGCAACAAAAGGAATCCACACGTATGTACTGAGACTTTAAAACAGAAAATACAGCAACTTCTGCGTCACTGGACAGGATTTTAGATGAAAGAAGAATTCTGAATGTGCACATGTCCAAAATCCTCATTTATATTACACCAGTTATTAAACAACGCTAGATCACAGGCAAGCCTTGTTACCATAAAGCCTGCACATTACCGCAAGGTTTCAAGTTTCTGCTACAGCTCCTCAGCAGAGCTGCCATTTTCCGTCTGCGTGATGTTGCAAATAAATTCTCCTTTTTGCATGGCTCAGCTGTCAGGCACCTCTGTTCTGTAATGAACCAATGAATTACATCTTGCAGCTCTGACATCTCTGGTCTTGCTCATCAAAATATTGTTCTTCAATTGTAATTTATAACTTAATTTAAATGTCCCTTTTACTGTGACCTTTTTAGAGCAGAATAGCATTACATCTGGCAGCTTCTACTTCAGCAAGGCATCCTTCTGCAATTACAGTCATTATGATCTCCGCTGAAAAGCCCATCTGAGTCAGGCAGCATTGATGCTACGGGATTAAATAATTGCACTCCATTAAGAAGGCTGTTAGATTCCAGAGTCTTTTTCTCTCAGGAAAAATTGCTGCTACACAGTGATAAAGCAGTACTGAACTACTTTGAAATCCGCCCAGAAAAGCCAATAAATACAGAAGGGATTGTTCAGGCAGAACACACTTTAGTGGGGATGCAGGCATGTCCAGCGCGCACAGGACAGCACTGGAATTCAGGAGCTCTCTGGGTTCCAGTGCTGGCTCTTCCGCCGATCACTGGCCGTGGACAAACCACATCACTTGTCAGGGCACGGAGATAAAACCTGAGCTGCCAAACAAGAGGTAAATACTACCGATATCACGAGAGTATTTTAAGGCTCAAGTAATACAGATGAGTCAAAATAGATTTTTCACTGCTGCCAACCAAGATACAATTCAGTGGAATTACAAAAGATGACAGTATTTGCCTGGTACTGCACAGATGGTATTTACATAACATCCCCACGTAAGTGCCAGTTATTGTAATCTATGCTGGCTTAATAATTATTGAGGGACTTGCTCCTCTCACTGAGGGGAACAATGGGCAGGAAACCCAGTAGCTCTGTAAGACTTGAAGGTAGAAAATAAAGAGAAGACAGAAGAGAAAAAAGACAAGAAAAATGAAAAGCAGAACCAGAATTACTGCCACGTGGCTTGAGTAGCTAGATCTTTTTGGTGTAATTACACCCTAATCCAAGCACCTAATTTAATACTAAATGTAATTCAGGCCACTTCTTTCAGTAGCAGAGCTGACAAATTTCAGTTTGATACAGATATTCTTCATAGCTACAGACATCTTGCCCTATCAAACGGAATATGCTCCATAGCAAATATAACTTATTACGTGAAACAGCAAAATCTGCCTTCAAATTTGCAGCATTCTTTAAAGCGCCCAACCTCCAAAATGGCAAGATATAGTTTTTATTAACCATGTCTGATACTCAAGATGACACTAGCCCCAAACGCCCTTTAATTCCAGGAATTTCCTTCCCCCCTCCTCTTTGAAATTTTACCTCCTCTCCACCTGCTGAAACACACTCGACTGGATCCGAGAAAAAAATAAACGCTGCCCTCTCGGACAACAAAGCTACTTTGCTGAGCTCCCTCTGGTGCCCAAGGACAAGGGAACCTTAGGATCAAGAACCTAAACTATCACAGAATCATAGACTCATAGAATGGTTCGGGTTGGAAGGGAGCATTAGAGCCCACCCAGTGCAACCCCCTGCCAGGAGCAGGGACATCTCCAACCGGATCAGGTTGCTCAGAGCCCCGGCCAACCTGGCCTGGAATGTTTCCAGGGATGGGGCATCCACCACCTCTCTGGGCAACCTGGGCCAGCGCTCCACCACCCTCAGGGTAAAACATTTTTTCCTTATATCCAATCTAAATCTATCTCCCTCTATTTTGAAACCATTACCCCTCGTCCTGTCACACCAGGCCCTGCTGAACAGCCTCTCCCCATCTTTCCTGCAGCACCCTTTAGGCGCTGGAAGACCGCTATCAGGTCTCCCCGGAGCCTCCTCACAGCAGAGCTGCTCCAGCCCTCTGAGCATCTTCATAGTCTCCTCTGGACCCTCTCCAACTGGTTCATGTCCTTCCAACAAAAGGACTCCTCCCAACAACCTTGTTTTGCCCACATGCTGTCACAGCTAACTGGGAAGTTTTGATCGATGGCCCATTGACACAGTTTGGCCTGCAATGAAACTTGAAGCTAACAAAGAAGGTGACAGGAATCAGTAAGCTACTTCAAGAGAAAATTACTACTATTTCCATTTTTTTTTTTTAGTATCTGATTTGTGGTATTTGACACCTCAAGAACACAGAAATCAGTCCCCACTGCTTTGGAAAAGAAAAAAAAAAAGAAAAAACAACAACTAAGCAACTTCCCATCTCTTTCCCCTGGTTCTAATCTATTTTAAGCTTCTAAATAACTCTAATTGCTACAAAATCATCTAAGATGCTAATGACGAAGACTAAAAAGCCAGATGCTTGTGTTACATCCACTTTTCACACATGGGTACTGCCAGCACTCTGCCAAACAGCTCGAAATGCAGAGCAGCGGAGGGAGCTAGGTGTGCCAGCTGGTTTCGTGGGCCCACGCCAACAGGCATGGCTAGTGCTCCACCAGCACCCAGGCAAGAACTGGCCTAACATCTGTAAAACTGAAAAAAACCCCATATTTTACATATTCCAAAACAATTCTTATAAGTAACCATAGCTATCATTTTTGGCCCTTATCTCCCCATTTTGACAGTTTCTCTAGAAAGATTTCCTGACACATCCTACAAATAAAGTGCTGAAATTTTTCCCCTAAGAGCAAGGATAAGGATGAATGAAAACTCAAAGTGGCAAAATCACCGTATACGCTGGAAGTGGCTTCATTTTCCAGCATGCCCAGGCAGAGAGTGATGGCCCCTGAAGTGCTATGCTACCTCCTTTGAACCATGAGAATAGCTGTTAATTAAGATCATTCCAAAAGGAAAACTAGTAATAATAAGAAATACTAACATGTATTTAAATAATTTTTTTATGCTTTCAACCTTGTCTGTAGTTAATGAACAAGAAAATCTGGTCTAAGGGCAAGTTAGAACAGGGAGTAATTTGTCTGGGTGACATCTTAGTTAGAACTGAGTTTCCTTAAACTGATATTACATTGTCATCTTTGTCACTCATAATGACATGTTGCCATGTAAAGTGTGTTATGAGAAGTCAGAACAACATTATTAGTAGACAGATTTATACAATATTAGCATATGATTGTTTTGTCTTTCTTCCATGGAGTAATACACAAGCTGAAGTGGTGGTATTTTCCTGCCAGTTGAGGGTAGAGTTGCTGGCTCTTTCATTTTCCCAGCAAAAATACTAGGCATACCAAAATCACTAAAACCTGAGATTCACCCTTACACACCGAGTTCGTACACTGTCATCTCCAGTTTCTTTTCTAAGGTCTGCTGTTTTACATAACTGATGCTCACACTCTTGAATCAGAACAATGGGTAAGGCAGAACACTGAGAATGAATTATTACTCTGGAACTTTTTAAAAACTGAGAATAAAGAAGTAGTTTAACTCCTCGACCTGGATTCTCTGAGGAAAGAACCGTACAAACTCTGAACAGCAGGCACAGGTCAACAGCAGCAAAGGATAAGGGAGGTCGTGGGTTTCGGGCTTTGTATCAGTGCGGAGCACCACAACGACCTTACAGCAGATCAGATACTAAATCAGAGCTCTGGAGGAGAGAGGCAAAGAAATAGGAGGAAGGGAGGGGAAGAAACTAGACTGGGATTTACCCCAATTCTTACTCCACAGTACTTGCCAGCACTAACAACTATGTTTATGCTCAATATTCACGATCTTAACATCTTTCCATAGACTGTCCGATATAGGGCTTTCTACCATGGAGAAGGATGAACGTTGTGAGTATAATTTTTTCTAAATCTATTTGTCAGCATTTTCCACTCTCTGAAGTCACTGTTGTAGTATTAGACTCTCCTCTTGATAGTTCTACTCTGCAGGGCTTGCCAGCTCCAATTCTTGTAACAGGCCCTCATTACATTAAGACATTTTATAATCAATTCTTCCAGCCTTTGCATACCTAAATTCTAGATATGATGTCTTCCTAATATCCTTGAAAGTTTTTGTCTGCTCTTCTAGTGAAGAAGATTTCAGTGCTGTTCTAACATGACCCCTGCGATGCACAGTGAGATGATGACAGGGGAAGAACCCCTTACTCAGAGTTTCTTGTAATGATACAGAGGCAAGAGCTCTCATTTCTTCAGAGAAAGTGAACAACTCTGAGCAGTAGAGGTGAGGGCAGTGTGCCACAGCCAGGTGTAGAAACAGACACAGGCTTGTGCCTAAAGTAAATGTGATATTAAGGCACACTGTAGGTGATATCAGCTCATTGAATTGTTTCACTTCATTCTGTTCCTTGCACGATGAATGGAAGCATGTTCAAAGTGCAAAGGGATCCAATACAGCTGCAATTATCATCAGCCTACCAGAAATGTGGGTTTTTAAAATGAAAAAGTCTCTCCTTGTCCATTAGCTTTGAAAATGGCATCCTTAAGTTTTACCTAAGGGCAAGCCACCACAAATCCTTCCACTGAACGAATGATTTGAGATGTCCCCACCTCCTCAGTTGTGCCGATTCAACTATTCAGCAGCTGTCCTACACACTGCACGTGTGAAATGATGTTACTTCAGAGCAGCCCGCAAGTGCTTTGTTTTGAAAAATAAACAAAACCACAAAAGCACCGCTTCAGAGGTCACATTAAAGCTTTCATAACCAGAATACTGTCAAAAAGCCACAAAATACTACTCTGTATTTACAAGATTCTCTTGAAGATCCTTAATTATTCTACAAAAACCATGCCAAAATCCTCCTATACGATTCTCACCATAGACAAAGTTGTGAGGGTTTGGATAAGAAAAGGAAGAAAAACATTGAGGAAAACACCTGTGAAAACAAGAACAGTTACCCACATGAAGACATACTAATAAAATCAGCTATTGTGTGTATTTAGCAAACTACGTAATGAGTTTCCATAAGGTCCTTCCGTGTATCATGTTTAAAGAACTACTACTGTAATACAGGTACATGTAAATATTTGGTTTTCCATCTCAAAAAAAAAGTGGAGCTGGAAATGTACTGCCTGCTAAGTCTGCATGTTACTTTTTCACACGTACAAAACCAGGTTTCAACATGATTGCCCTCTGACTTGCTTATTAGCTCTCTATCATGTAAGACTTCACAGCATTTTTAACAAACGCAACAAAAAGGGACTACAACTGATCTATTAGTGTAAATTAACCTGGGGAAAATGAGAGGCTCACAGTACAGTTACCACCTTTAATTGCAGATGTGATATACATGGCTCTGGATATTAAGAGAAGGGCTCATCCTATTACATCTGAAAGCAAAAACTCCTTTAGATTCCTAAGGAGCAAGACAAAAATGACTCCAGTGATCCACTTGCCATTGAAAGGAGCACTCCCAGGGCTGAAGTATAATTTTAAAGCTTGGCCCTTAAGAGGACCTCTAAGTTTTCTGGTATTGTTTGTTAATCTGATCTTTTGTGCTTGCTGATCTGAGAGTTAATAAAGACAAAACTCAAAGTCATTTCTGCTTTTAATAACATTTAAACTACTTTCTATTACTTTTTTCCACAAGTCAATACTGAACTAGATGGGAAAAACGTAACCTGAGTTGTCTGGCACCGCAAACCACAGTCCAGTAACCTGCTTACATGTTTTGGAACTGTATGTTAGCTCAAAATATGACAATGGACAAGAAATATGTTCTTTGTAAGAAGCACTAGCATCATACTTCTGAGAAGTTCTCCGTCCCACAATGAAGGAACAGTCAAGTGTTGAATTTCCTCTGTCTAAGAGGAGTTTTGCAAAATGTAATGCCAGAATTGGAGTTTTTACAGGAATGCAAGAGAACAAGAACACACAAAGAAACAAATAAAAACACAGTTTCACCTGCTTGTCTGAACGTGCTTGAATTTGATTCTGACACAGAACTTCAGTGCGGGGTTGTCTATTTTCACTTGAAAACTGGAACTCCTTCTCCCCACGCTCCACACAGTATTACAGGCGGCCACATTACCCACCAACTCCAGGTGTTACAGAAGAAATTCATCCACAAGTAAAACATACTGGCACCACAATTGGCCATTAAAAAAAAAAAAAAACCCCAAAAACCCCCAAACAAACTTCATAAGACTTTTTCCTTCTACAAAAGAGAACAAAAAGAGTGTGACGGATGCTTTCCCACACTGAACATGTCATTGGAGTGGGTGATGCACTTGCAAGCAAAGAAGGCAAAATAAGGTAGTTAAACTAGCCTGACTCCAAAAAGGAATTAATTCTAAGGTTTTCAATTGGTTTCTGAATTTCAATTACTCTGGAATAGATCAAAATCAAAACAAAACAAGCCCACAACAGGCTGATTAAGTCCTGGCTCTCCCGCGTGATTTTCTTCCTAAGGATCTCCACGGGTGTCTTGTAAATACAGTGTTTTGAGGGGCTTTTTGAAGGTATTCTGATTACTTTAAAAAGCAATGCCTTTCCACACTTAAAGCTCAAAAGTGCTAAAAACAGCAAAGTGCGTTACTACTGAGTATTAATTATAAAACGTTCACATCAACTGGCTCTTAGAAGATAATAATGTTGTCCAAAATGACCCAAAACAAGATTTGGGAGAACTCAGATCAGCATTTCCATTTCCCTTTTCACTCATGAGGAAGAGTTCTGCCTTGCAGCAATGTGCTTCACCAGTTCACAAAACAGAAGAAATCACCTACCATTGCACCAATAAAAATGGCTTCATGTGTTATGATTCAATTATGAAACTGGAAAAATGAAAATGTACTGGATATGCACATTTTTGTTTTACGTGACTAATATTTTAAGGTCGAATACATCCATTTTTGTTCGCTAACAAAGCAGAAAGAACAGCTAGTTTTAGAAAGCCAAACTCAGCTACCAGTTCTATGGTATCGTAACAAAAAAGCCCCTCTCTACCCCAAAACACCGAGCTGAAAGACTTCCAGGAACTAATATGTCCTTCTCCATAGCTCTCCGTACAACAGTCAACACTCATCAGGAGGGCAACAAACTTCAAATTAAAACTTTAGTTCCTTCCTAAGGTTTACAACAACAAACGTGGCATCAAATCCCACTAGCCAAACAAAGGAGTAGGAGTTAAAATTTACCTCGAACATTAAGTGAATAATCAGTTCAATAAGCTGATATGTATGTTACGTTGTGCCTTCCATGATCTTCATTTCTATCCGGTATAATCAGCAATAAATCATTCTGGGGGCTACAGCATCTGTTATTACATAAATAAAACACCAGCGAAGGAGCTTGTCAAGGCTGATTTATATGAAGTGCTGCTCTGAAGTTTATTGGATTTCCATAATAAGAAGTCATACCATACCAGTTTTTTTCCACTTTAACCTTTGGGGTTTCATATGAAAATTTCTAAACAAAACACAACTTGGTGCAGGGTAAGAGTCTCACAAATCATTTATCAGATAAATCTGGTAAGTTTTAAATAGATGGTGAACAGAAAGGTAAGAAGGGCACCACTTTGTCAGGACAACAAATCACCTAAATGGTTTTACATTAGTAAAAAAAGTATGCTTTCAGAAATAAGTCAGTTTCTTAAAATATCCTACCCAACAGAGCTATCATTCACAAGAAAACACTTTGCTAGAAAAATCCAAAGCAAACAAGGAAAGTATCTTCACTGGTTTCTAAATACTGTGATGGACAACGTTAGTAGACAGTAGATTTCTGAAGCACAAATAAATCAAACATCCCAGAAGCCTAAGGACCTTTCAAGAACCAGGAAGGTCAAACTTTGCAGACTCTACTTTCTTGGAAGTACAACAGCACTGAAGTTAATGAGATGATTACAAGAACACCACAGGGTAACGCTTACCACTGTACAGTAAGACGTCATATTGAGGGGAAGAGGAAGTCACAAGAGCAGCAGTCAAAAATATGACAAATTGATAAAGAAGATTAAGAGGTTAAATTGTTTATATACTGCTTTTATTTCAGAAGTGTGAAACTCTCCCCTTCAGAAAATGAATGTGCAGTAGAAATAGAAAAGATAAAAGAATCAGAAAAACAGAAACAAAATATTCTGGGACAAATCTAAGTCTTGGAAGCAAGAAGTGTACAAGTCTACAACTACAGGCTTCTTACACTCTCAAGTGATTAAAGGGACTAATTAAAGTAGATAGTGAAGCAGTGAACTCAAAAGAATTTTCTGTATTAGTCTTTCATTACAGATGACAAGGGGAAAGAAATTCCAATTCCCCAATATATGAAGCACATGGACCAGTTGGAGAGGGTCCAGAGGAGGCCACAAGGATGCTCAGAGGGCTGGAGCAGCTCTGCTGTGAGGCCAGGCTGGGAGAGCTGGGGCTGTTCAGCCTGGAGAAGAGGAGGCTCCGGGGAGAGCTGAGAGCGGCTCCCAGTGCCCAAAGGGGGCTGCAGGAAAGATGGGGAGAGACTCTTGTGATGGTATGAGGGGCGGCGGTTTCAAGTTGGAGGAAGGCAGATTCAGACTGGACATAAGGAAGAAATTTTTTACCCTGAGGGTGGTGGAGCACTGGCCCAGGTTGCCCAGAGAGGCGGTGGATGCCCCATCCCTGGAAACATTCCAGGCCAGGTTGGCCGGGGCTCTGAGCAACCTGATCTGGTTGGAGATGTCCCTGCTCCTGGCAGGGGGGTTGGACTGGATGGGCTTTAATGCTCCCTTCCCATCCCAAATCATTCTATGAATCGATGATTCTAAGCTCTTTGATGATTATTGACCTCAACAGAGATTTGAGTCTCTGAGAATGATGTGAGGGAATAACTTAGGAAACTCTAGAGTGTAAGCCCTCAGAATCAGGTGGCATCCATCCCAAGAGAAAGGAGGGAAATAAAACGTAAAACAGGCGAGAAACTGAAGTGGATGTGCAATACAGGCTTAACTGCAGTTCTTATCAAACAGGATAAAAATCTTTAACACACTGGCTATCTTCAGGAAAGGAACCAAAGGACTAAGGCTGCACATCCACCTCAGTTCTGAAATGCAGTGTGAAGCACTGAGAAAGAACACTTGACTCTGAAGATGTAAAAGTGAGAACAACAACGAAGTGTTTAATTTGCGTACAGAATTTGTTCTTGCACTTCAGCTGCTTACACATGAGAGTGTAAGGACTACACAGAAGCCATTTTGCAGAATAAGAATGAATGTCCAGCTGCTGTTTTAGATCTTAATCCTATTTTACTCCTGTCTGTTGCAGCAAACAAGACAAATTCATGCACTCTGTGAAACACAAGTAATCAAATAGAAGCAGAAAGAAAAAAAATCCAATGTGAGTGTTTTTGGTAAGTTAACATTACCTAAGTAACATTTTTCAGGTTAAGAACACAGGCATTTTAACTTGAGTGCAGATACCAAGTTATACATATCTAATCATGGATCTGACCAGTTACAAAGCAGTTTAACTTAAACTGAGTTTCTTTTTAACATTTAGAAGTATTTATAAGCTTTGAGATGCTTCGCCAACTGTAAAGAATCAGTTCAGCCTATTTAATGTGATTAATTTGATAAAGTCAGTTCCACTCACTTTATTAAAACAACCAAACAACTGCACACTTAGGATACTGCCTCTAAACAGACAATCTGTTCTCTGCTGCACTGATTATCACTCAGTTCCTGATGTATATCACAACCATTTACAAGCTTTAAAGAATTTTATAAAGAAATGGTTTAAAACTATGCAACTGTAAGCAATTAAAGCACAGCAGAGGCAGACATAACACTGTGGTCACCAGGCAGTATTTACCATCAGCCAACTTGCAGGAGTACAATGTACCGCGTTGTTTTTGTTGGTATGATTAGTTTTATTTTTTACTGAATGAAAACAAATTCCTTGAGCCTCAAGCATTGTGAGCAAAGTAATGTACGAGTCACTGTAGTTAGCTATGGTGCTGGACACTGAGGCAGAATATGCTTAAAGTTACTGTTAAGAAAGGAGATCTTTAAAAATTAAGTTTGCATCCTCCCTTGGCTGTTTCACAAAAATACGCTCAACTGAAATTGCTCCCAGCTTCCAGTCCTACCATCCGTCCTTGGGGTCTGTACATATCTGCTGTGATTGCCCCTAAAACATTTCACAGGTTTAGCTAGAAACTCATTCAGCACAGGGTACATCCTGTCTTCCCACAGCTTTCCCAAGTGCACGTGACCAGAACGTTCAATAATCACAAAAGCGATGGGACAGAACTCGACTGTTCATAGCACCAAGATAGGTTTTATGGATAAAAGGTGACATTAAAAGAGGAAGAATGAAAATTGTTTGTTGGTAGAGTCAGCAGGTCTGTCTGTCTACGTGTTTCTTCAGAGTAACACATGCCAGTTACACATAATTTCTTTTATTATATTTCAGGAAGGAAACAATGAAGACACAACAAAGGTCAGCTTAGAGTCACTACCACCACAATTCTCCAAAAGCTGCGGACAGGCTCTGGGGAAACAAACAACTATAGATTTTGCTATGTTACCAAAAAATATGGCATGACAGACAAGTATCTTCAGTTTCACTTTCAAAAATCATTGCGTGTATCATGATTTACTGAGGTTAGCACCCCCCACCCTCCCCCAAACAGCCAGTTGTTGTGGCTGCACTGAAATCACGTGAGCATCTCAGCAGACACTCACATCTACATAACTATGCTGTAATGCTTTATCTACGCACATGATGTTTATGCAAAAGATAGCTGGACATACAAGCCTCCAAATATAAATAATGAAGACTGGATAATGAGCGGGACAGACTCCAGTCATTACCACATACATGACACTGTACCTCTGATGGCATTATCAGTTTTCCTCCCAGGAAATAGCTGTTGTTTTCCTACAGCTAGAAGGCAGCTGAACTGAACAGAAGGACCAACAGCCAGGTCAGGTGTCAGCTGACACAGAATTCCAGCTGGTGTACAGGACTGGAGCAGCTTCCCCTACAGAACACTCACCAACTGTCATCCTAAAGGCACCATCCAAACGTTTACCACCAAAGATCTGTAGGTTTTATTTTTGAAAACCAGTTGGAATGTGAAAGGAAGTTATGAAATCCTAGACTACTATCATACTCGCATTGTGATCCCAAGGTCTACTTTTACCTGCTAAGTATTTTATGCACTACATAGTTTGAGTAGTGCAGAAATAAACGGACAGACTGTTCTACCGTACAGCAGTTCTAAATACTTACTGTATTGAGTGCATTAAGTGTAGTGTCGTCGCGGGACGCTGCAACACAACCATCTTCTGTGGATCCTCCATCACACATGCCTGCAAAAGCTGCCATGCTCCTTTATAGTTTGAGGGGAAAAAAAGTTGAAATTCTTAAGCTGTTTGATGCACATATCTTGCAATACACAAATAGTACATTTACACCTTAAATCACAAATGTCAAGGCCTTGCAATACTGTGGAAACAAGTAAAATGGGGTGCCACAAACACTGCAAACCTGAGTCATCTCAGTATATGGAATTAATGAATTCAAAATTAAAATCCAATCTAACTGGATTTCATCAACTAAAAATCTGCACCTAATAGCACTAAAGCCTGATCAGGATTATGGAAGATAAAACCTGCAGACACGATGACAGAGTCTCACCAGAGACAGGAAACCTGTTGTCGTTGTCTTAGTTTCATTATGTTAGAAAACTGACGTACACTGCAGATTGCCCACATCTCTGAATTCTTGCAAACTACAACTAATTTACTCATATTCTGAATTATTACAAGGCCCGCCAGTGCATCTGATTAATCTACCAGGCATATCACAGATCTGTACGAAACTGAAATGCAAATGCTCATTCAGAAAACGTTGAGTCTCTGAAGGAATCCTACGCTATTCCACGCAGAGCAGTCACTTCCCTCGTTACGTGGTATGCATCCAACGCTCTTCCTATTATGCTAGCACACACTGCTGGCTTTGCATTTTAAATCCAAAAGCCACAGCCAGTGGAAAGATTCTATGTTGGCCTAACGTGAAATCAGATCACTCGTATCTCAAAATAAACATTTCTGCTTAGTTGGTTGACATCCATGCTACACCAAAACAGGACAGAAAGGAGCGACTGTAGCCGACTGCACATACATGGCAGTCCGCGTTTCCACTACAGCATTCTCAAGACACTGGTAGTATCCTGGCTGAGATTACCTTGCCGCCCTAAGGTACATAAGTAAGTCACAGTCGTTGACTCCTGGCATCCACACAAGTTCTTCATGCTGTGTCACGGTGTCACCATCAGGGGAAGGAAATGGCTGCAGATCAGGAAGCTTCGCCTAGAAAAGAGGGAAGAGTTCATACAGACATTGTAGTTGTTAACAACGTTAGGAGGATGCACAAGTGTTATTAATAACAAAGTCTGTAAATTCTCTGGAATAATACGATCTCGTAGATGGAAGATATTCAGACAATAGGTGGTGAAGCTATTTGACCCAAGTTACAGAAGTCAGAGAACTGAGGCACCAAGACCCAATCTATTCACTGTATCCAGCATTCCTTCTTTGGGAAGCAGTTCATTTTCTGACAACCGCACAGGGTTACCAACACCAGTGAAGCCATTCCATACATAGACCGACTGCAAGCATGTCTGCAGAAATACCACAGCCTGAGAGTAAACCATTTTGTGCTGCATATGTAGTCCTCCGTTGTACACAAGTCCAACACAGTTGGTCAATTTACCCTCAAGGAGACAGACAGTTTCCATTTGTCAAAAAGATGCTGCTACAATTCCTGCTTGCCAGGCTAAAATACACCCCTATAACATACTAATATGAAAGATGGCAAGAATGTGACTACCATATGTGTACCCTTTTACATCCATAAAAAAACCCTACACATCTGACACTAAGTTTAAAATTAAATCCTCAGCAAATCATTAAACCTCTACAGAGAAACAAAGAAATTTCCTGAAAGTGAGATAGCTCAGTGAAATGAACTCTGCCTCTAAATGAGTATTACACTGTATCCAGAGACCCAATTAGCATCTTTAGTCATCTCCTGCTATAGGATGAGATAGCTGAGAGCCTCTTTCCAAACAGCTTTTAAGCCCTGTAATTACCTCCTATACTTACAGCGCTAAACATTTTTGAAAGGCAACATTTATACATAACCAGTAATTACAAGTCACAGGTTCAGATGTCTTTCATGTTCTGCTCTTTAATCTGTACTTTTACTTCTTCCCTGGGAAAATGGGATGTCATTGAACTTCTCTTCTGGAAAAGGATACGCAAGCATTATACCAAGATGAGATTTCTATGAGAGCTATGCGTTCTAGCAACCAGGGTGCTTTCACAAATTAACGTTCATCCTTACGTACCCTAGGAACGTGCTCAATGACTAGACTTACTCCTAAGAGCAACTTCCATTAATTTGTTAGGCAACAGTTTTCATAGAACATTTAGTAAAGACCCACTCTCCTTGTCCTAAACATGTGCATTTTGAGAACAATTGCAATTCTACCAAATATTTATCTTCACTTGGGTTCCTACTTGCTGTTATGATACAAACAGTAGTTTGAGGTGCTCTAAGTAACAAAAAACCCAAGGGCCCTCTAACATCCGTAACACACACAATTTAAGGAAAACAAAGGTAACAGATATTGATCAGAAATGACTATGGGGATCTCGGGGTTGTTGCCGGATTCTGCTGCGTATACCTTACTCTCCGTGAGGTGGGTGGAGGAAAGCGTATCCGTTCTCCGAGTTAACAAAGCCCAATGTGTAGAGGAGACTATTTTTACACTTTCCACAGAATGAATCAGACCACGGAACGGAAAGCAGCCAGTATCATCTTCAATCTGGCTTCCTACCATGGTCTACAATCCACCATTCATCTATCTCAAGATTATACCTTACGCTAATTAACAGGATGAGAATGTATCATCTTAGTGATTACATTTGTCAGAAGCACAGACACTCAGCAAATGACTGAAAGAACAATGGAAGTTTAAAATACTAAGCAAGCAAAAATTAACAGTATTCTACATCAGTGGACTTTCTTCTTACATTTTTTTTTATTCCATCTATAAACGCATCTGCTAATTACACCTTACAGCACAGGTGACTAATACCTGCCAAAATATTAGATGAAAGTTTGAGATGAAAGTTGTTTTGAAGGTATCATTTACAGTACTCTTATTATGACTAGTGAAAAGAATACTACAGGTTTAACTGCCAAGAACTTTTTTCCTCTAAATGCAAAACACCCTTCAGAATGTTACCTACGTTCCATAAATGTTTACTTTCACTAGTTACTAAACACTTTAAAATGGTCTGAATGAATATTCATCATTCAGATACAAAATCCAGCAGTTGTAGAGTACAAAATAAATTCTCCAGGTAAAAGAGAGCACTCGGTTCCTGGTGACAGATCTGGCCTTACAAACCAGAGGAAGTTGTATGTTAATACTCTTTAAGAACAGATTATTTTCAATGCTTATGAAGGATTTCCCTCAAATTAGAACTAGCATCTCAGGGACAAACTAACGTCTAGAATCTTAACCTTATTCTGCTTCCCAGCATTTGAACACAGTCAGCATGCAGTCTCCATTTCTATTTTAACAACCCAAATGACTTCAGGCATTGATTTTAAGATCTTAGAGTTCTTACTGTTTCTCGCAGCCAAACAAAAACAAACAAACAAACAAAAAAAAACAAAAAAAACAAAACAAAAAAAAGAGGTCTACCTAGCTTTAAAATCAAAACTTATCCTCTCTACAGCATCAGAAAGTTAAATACAAATAAGATACTATAATTATAACATGACTTCTGTAGACTATGGACAAAAGGGATATTTCAATAATCATCCAGAATTATGAGCCTCCAAGTTAAAAAGAATTTAAACTGCTTTGTATCAAAATTACCAGGTGAAAGGGGTGAGGACCAGATAACCTCTCGAATAGCAGGGGGAGAAGTGTGTTGGTGATGGTGGCACATGGCAACGCTGGAAGAAGATATTCAGGAAGAGCTCTATCCCTAAGAGCTGCCAAAATTGCTCCCTTTAAAAATACTAATTTAATTTTTAAGACAATTGTTGAATTACTAAATACACCATGGCCCCCTTGACTTTTCTGCTGAAGTACCTCCGTTGCCCAAACTCCTCTAACACACCAAAATAAGAGGATGTGTGCAGGACTTCACGTGTAAGCACAAGTCAATGGGGAAACTCAGAGCCACAGGCGGGACCCCAGAGAGAGCACGCGCAGAGACCAGCATCGAAGGGAGAGTACGTTAACAGTGAATTCTGCATTAACGGCAGCTCCACCAACAGACATGCTTAAAAGCACTGTATCCTGTGTTAAAAGAGGAATACACACAGAAAAATACAAGTATATCTCAGCACAGTTGCTGTACAGGAAAGAAACCTTTCTCATGTTTTCCCCCATCCTTCTAATTTTGTAATGTTGTTCTTGGAAAACTGCTGTCTTTTTAAAAATCACTTCTAACAGAACTCCATTTTGCCTAAGTACATAGATTCACTAAAAGGACTCAAAATTTTATAGGCAGCATACTATCAACTTGATAATTTCACCATGCAAATTAAGATTAAAAGATCTACTTTGAATATAACCGAAAAACACTACCAAATTAAATTTTTATAGTTTATTAAAAACATTACTTGGTGAAAGCCAGCTGAAAATGCATTTATTTTTAACTCCAAAATGTGCCTAGTAATAGCTGGGATCTTTCCTTTATTTCCAGTAATTACTCAGATCCCTTCAATCCTATTCTAGAATTAACCAACAGCACTTCTGCTACTAAAAATCATTAACATATCAACATCTGACATAGAAAAATCTCATTAAATCATGATCAATCTAGGAAACACTCATTGTATTTGAATGTCTACAATTTTAAATAAGTGTCCTCTGAGCAGATCAAGTGGAAAAAGCCATGTCCTCTGGCTATTAAAACACAAAATTCCTTACCTGATGGCTGGGTCCAACTCTGATTTCACCTTGGGTACTGTTTAGCCTCCTAAGATAAAAAGGAAAAAACAAAACAGTAAGGAGAAAGAATTACAACTAATGAAACTTAGGATCATATTGTGTACTTTTTGTCATGGTATTTCCAATGCACATGGAAGAGAAGTAAAAATAATACATTATTAAGAAAGGATGTAGCCAGGCATAGTACAGGCCACACTGCAAATGGCAAAACCTGGAACTTTTAGTCAAGCAGCTGAAGTCAAGAAGATCAGAGTGATCTGTCCTCACAGCAGCAAGAAAGCACTGGGCAGCTGGAAGTGGGACACGTCTTCCTCACTTTTGATGTTCAGAGTTCGTGCAATACAGAAGTAACACTGACTTCTAATCAAGATCCTTTAAAAGCCTCTCCCATTCTCCAGAGCTCTGAACGGCTCTGAGCCTCAGCCAAGCCCACTGAGCAGCCTACTATGCAGAAAACCACCCTGCAACAGGCACCTTGTAATTCCAAAATGCTCCTTTCACCGCTTATTTCAACACCAAACCTAAAATAACGCAGACAACACGCTAGATCAGAATTAGCACTTGCCTCACGAACATCCTTCTGGCCATTTTCATTTTGAGAGAGAAAATATCAAAAATATTTGGGCTATTTATCTTTGAAGAACAGAGCCTTGCATTACCAGAACTGGCAAAACTAATTCCTCTTTTTTTTCCAGGCAGAGTTCATGGAAAACCATTCAAGTTACTTTGGATTTCACATGCAGAATTATCTAGCTCTTGTTTCAATAAGTTAAAATTAGCAGCTGTTAATTCATTACTAAAATCACATCAGCTAGTATGACACAGAAGCTTGGAAAATCTAAAAAGCAATAAAAACATGTCTTGTAACATTTGTAAAAGTGAATTCAATGCAAATCACCCAAAAGGGGCTTCCCTTCTACGTAATACACTTGGCCTTCATTTTTCCACTGTTTTGAAAAGTTATCTATATAGAAAACTTCAAGTTCCAGATAAGCTATCCTCCACGTCGTGATAATGATCCTCTGAAGGGCTCTGTGCTGCTTACACCAGTGACTGGAGGTACTGGGACATGACGTTATATGGTAGAAGAAAAACTTTTTCATGTTGCAGTAGAACTACCCTGGCAACAGCAGGAGTTAAAGGTATGCCAGTACAAACCAGAATAACACATCTGACATGACAGAATTTCTTTTTCTTCCTAAATTTTGAGTACAAACTATCACTGAAGAGCGCCTTTGACCTTTTTTCTTTATTAAATGTATTACAATATAAGCAACAAGAAGGCACACGAACAAAATTGTTTACTGGAAATAGGAATTTCTCCAGGACGGGACCTCTCCGCTGTAATCTCACATACCCAGCTCTCGTTAAGAGCCAGATCACCACAGTCTGGAAAGGCACTTGTGCCTGAACACTGGGAATTGGGATACTGAACGCAGCTACAGTCTGAAAACTTAAACGACTCTCCGGGGATCCTGTGAAATTGCATTAAAGAATACAAACAAATCAAAGTGAACAGAACATCCTCAAGCTCAACATTCTTTTTTTCCTATAAATTCTTATTTATATTCTGCATACTACATAAAAAGGACAACAAAATTCAGAGCTATTACAAAACAAACTTTTGAATTTAACACTTCAACAACAGTAAGACATTTAAGTGAGCCTCTCAACACACTTGCAAGGAAGAGCACACGCATAAACCTAGCAGATCATCATCTTTCATCTGGAAACAGCAAACTTTAATTAATCTTGCAATTTGCTGTCACAGGAATGATGACATCATTTTACAAGCTGCCAGCCCGCAGGATTTCTTATTCACCTTGTTCTGTTCACAGGGATCACAAATAATGACTGGAAACAGTTTCCTTTCAACTTCAAAAATCAAAATCACAACCATAAAAGTCTAGCCGTGAGCAGAACTAACAACGGATAGCCCGAGCCATTCAATACCATTTGAAGTCAAAAAGGTTACTGGAGGGGTTTTTTGGACATGATCGTTTGCGTATCTTTATGACCATTTTCACCTCGAAATTTCAAAGTACGTTACATATGTGTGTTAAATTAAACCTCGCCTCGCTGACCATTCTGAAATGTTATCTGTTGGTGCACAAGTGGATCTGAACAGATCTTATCCACGAAAACACGACAGGAGAACCTGTCAGACAGGACTGAACACAGGTTTTGTAATAATCTTAAGTCAATGTTTACGCAATGCCACCTCCCTGGTACGCAGATCCACTCTAAAGTACATGCCAAAAGCCTCCTGAAAAGAATGAGAACACATGAAAATGTTTCTCTCCAATGCATGTTTTTCCAAGACATGATCTGACACTGTCCTCTTGTTTTCAGGTTATGAAGGGGGGGGACGACACACACACACACACGACACGGACGGACGACTGAACCAGAAAATAAATTTTATATTTACAACAAATTAAATACCAGGATACATTTTTTTTTTTCAGTTACAAGGTGTCACAATTTTTCCCTGTGAGGAATGAAGGGGAAAGTGACAACAGAAAAAGCCGACGCTCTTCCTTTATTCACAGAATTCATTTGAAAGCCAAGCACATCTCTACTAGTCTGTGCAAGCCAACCATAAAACAGATCTGGGCAGTTTCTGCCAGCTACAATACTGCTGCTGCACAAGTAGGTTTTGTACTTAAACAGAAAGCTAAGCTATCTTCTGTGTAGAGAGGAAAGAACAGCAGGCCACATCTCCCCTAACTCCCAACTTGTTCAGTTGCACACACCGGATACGATAAATAAAGCATTTACTATTCAAGACTGATTGTAGGATACTGGAGCATCCTGTAAGTAACTGCAAAGATAAAAGCAAAGTTTGAGATTGGATTTCTGCTCGTACCTACTCAGGTGGAGTTAGCTGGAGAAACTCAACAGGGCTATCCAACCATGATTCCTCACATGAAAATGAAGTGTCTGGAGAAATATTTCTGTGTGCCTTTTCATCACTCATCTACCACTGCCTGGCTACACGCACACCCCCAAGGTACTCCCCTCCTCCTGCCCCAAAAGGTAAGGAGGGAAGGACTGGACTGGATCAAGCTGCTGTGCAGGAAGCCCCTTCAGATTGCACTACATCACACTTTTTTTTTTAAATAGCACAAACGCTCTGCAAGGACACATAGTCTGTTAAATAATTTTTACTGTTTCCAAGTCCCCAGAAATGGGTTTGCAAATGGAAAAGAAAATTCTTGCTATGGAAACCAAAACGTATTGTCGATTTTTAAGCTAAAGTATATTGGTGGAGAGCAATTACAATAATAATGGAAAGGCACTCCATGTTTATTCTATGGGAAAGAAAAAAGAGGACCCAACACTGTATATGAAATCTGCCACAAAAGAAACTGCTGTAACAAAGCAGTATCCATGGCAACAACAACTTAATATTTCAGTCCTCTTCAGCTGCAGTGGATTAAATATAATGACAAGATGTTCCCTTTGAAAAGTAACCTGTTGCCATGACAACGTTGTATTCTGCAAAGTAAACAGGGGCTGGTCAGAACGGAGATGGAAGCCTGCGACGGAATATCAAAAAGGCAAGAAGCTTCTGTGGCAGAGCAGGGCAAGGCAAGCACACTCTGATCTGAGAGAGGCTTGTTCCAGGCAGTTTGGAGAGAAGAGAGAGGATGTTCGGTTCAATAAAGCTTTGTCCTTTCAATTCTAAAGCAACGGGGGAGGTTGGAGGTTCAAGGCCAAAAGCAGCACCACTGAGAGAAAACAGTTCAGAGGTGAGGATGGGAAGGGAACAGGAGACAGCACCAGGCAGTGCAGAGCTTTCAGTTACCAGCTTTAGAAAGAAGGAAAGAGAGGAAGGCAGGCTGGCAACAACAGTTCCTGCAGCGTTTCCAAGACAGAATTAAGTCTAACCCTCTCTGTTTATCACATACCTCCCTGTCTACGCTGTACACCAGACTCACTCCATTTACACAAAACCTGGCACAACTGGTAGCCTTTGTCCAGGACAATAATGCAGCACTGCAATGCCTTTAAGGAGCGAAGCACAGCAACAAAAGAACTGCCACAGGATGGAGTTTGAGCTGCGATGAAGTCCACCAGATGAGCCTGGAGGACAGCTCGGGCCCAGGGCTTGCACAACACCTGCTGTCACAGCTCTGCCAGAGCCGTTCAGGATTCAAGGCTGGAAACTCGCAGCAAAACTCTCCGGAGTTCGGAGGCAATGGCAAAAGGCACCTGCAGGTGCACTGCGCAGCACTTCTCTGCACTGTCCTCTCTTTGTCCTACCCGTAACACGAATCCAAGCCAGTTCTCCACCCAGCACGTTCAGTGAAGATCTCTGCTAGGAACTCAGGCTTCTGAAAGAAACGACTCATGCTGTGCACGCAAGGTGGACCTTCAAGGTCAGGGACTGCATGTACAAGGTGGAACTTCAGGAACAGTGATACTGCTTCTTTCATGTTTTCCTTTTTACTACCAAAGCTCAGCAAGAAACATGCTATGCAGTAATTGCACATGTTTTATACTGACTTACATGCCTCAGACAGGGGGTGAGGGAGGAGGCACAACTGCAGTATCGCACTGACCCAGCTATGTTCTTCAGCAGTACCCAGCACCAGACATGGTTTAATTTCCTTCTGCCGTGGTCGTCATGCATTCAGTGCTCTCCACCACATCCTGCATTTCCACCGGCTTTCTGAAATACCTGCTACTAGCCAGCAACAGCTCAAAAACCATTAAATTAACTTAATGCTACCATTAGGTAAAAAAAACCAAACAAACAAAAAAACACAAACAAAAAACCCCAGAACAAAACACCAACAACCAAAACAAAACACCAACAACCAAAACAAAACACCAACAACCAAAACAAAACACCAACAACCAAAACAAAACACCAACAACCAAAACAAAACACCAACAACCAAAACACCACATGTACGACAGCATTCTGTGCTACCCATGTAACCACTCTTGGCATAATCATTCTGGATTGTGTATATCAAGGTGTTCTGTAATTAAGCTAGAGGGATGCTTCAATAGAAAAAGGTTTTCAAACCGGCCAAATCCCACAGCCACAGACTACCTCTCAGCAGGGCCTCTTGTGACAGGACTAGGGGTAACGGTTTCAAAACAGAGGGAGGTAGATTTAGATTGGATATTAGGAAAAAATTTATACGCTGAGGGTGATGGAGCACTGTGCCAGGTTGCCCAGAGAGGCGGTGGATGCCCCGTCCCTGGAAACATTCCAGGCCAGGTTGGCCGGGGCTCTGAGCAACCTGATCCGGTTGGAGATGTCCCTGCTCCTGGCAGGGGGGTGGGACTGGGTGGCCTTTGAAGGTCCCTTCCAACCCAAACCATTCTGTGATTCTCTTTGGAGCTCTCCAAAGAGGGTTTCAAAACCCCTGCCCACCACAGTATACGCATATCACTATGGCAAGCTTCACAGCGCAAAGGAAGTTTCAATGGCGAAAGCGGAGCAGTGCCGGTGTGGGGAGCGCTCACCACCCTGGACCCAGCCTGCAGCAGAGGATGGGGCACTCTGAAGTCCAGAGCAGTGCAAAAACTACGCAAAAACAGATGGAAGACGTCATTATTTTTAAATGACAACAGATTAAAAGAGGACAGATACAGCTTAAAAAGCTAGCATATTCAGGGGTTTGGGGGGGTGGTTGTTTTTGTTTTTAATAAGCAATAACACTAAACAATTAATCTCATGAGATTTGGGTTTATTTATGAAGCCTAGTAAGAAAATCAATGGCTTACTAAATAAAACAAAAATGAAATTAGATATATGTATGATAGGCAGAATAATTATAAATTGCAATCAGACACTTCAACATTGATGTAGCCAAACAGTCACTATTATTGGCAAGAAAATCAGTTACCTAAATTGGAAGTGTGATACAGTAAAGCAACTCCTAGATACTTGTGACTTTTGTAAAATGAATATAAATAAGAAGTAATTAGGAAAGAGAAAGTCTTGAGAAAAGGTTTTTTTTTAAAAAATCCTTTTATGCCAATGGTCCAATACTCAAGATGAAAAAGAAAATCCTTTTCAGAGGCAGTTCTAAAAACATCTGGCAAGGATCGTTTTTTTCCATCTCTAGAGACACAAAAATCAGAGAACAAAATTACTCCACTCCAACTTCAGCTGGTTAAAAAATAATTTATCAGGGCCTGAACGGGACTGGCATGACATTCAAGAGATTCATTTGCTACGACACGGTTTCATTTTATTCCGTGCATCCATAAAACAAAACGCAGAGCCTCCCTTGTCCCATGCTAGGCGGGCTCTGTCTGCCAAGAACAGCTTTACAAAAGAAGAGCTTTACATACATTTGCTCCTCTGCAGCACTGAAGAAGTCAGATTTCACCACAGTGATGCAAAGTGGACTGCCCACAAACACAATAAGCCTCTGTCATACATCACAGCTCTATTCTCACTTTCTCCGAGCATCTGCTGATGGTCACTGCTGGGAGACAGGATACTGAGCCAACCGGATCCCCAGTTTGACCCAGGAAGACCATTCTCATGCATGTTATGTTCTTACATTACACGGTTCAAAATACAAAAGGGACAACCGGGTTCAGGTCATTCAGCCTTTAACCAAAGAAACCCCACAACCACCACAAACCTGCGAGTTAGTGGCCTGAGAACACCAGAACTGGCTCTCGCTCTCTCCCCTCTGAACAAACAGCAATTCTGGCTTAAAGATAGCGGATGAGTCACATCACTTTGTTTTCCTTTTATGGGGATTTATATCAATTTACAGATTAAACAACGGCTTCTTAGCTATTTCCAGCAATTGCTTTCTATTTAAAAAAAACCCTTTACTTCAGGTTGCCCAATTTCATGTTTCTAGCTAGCATTTACGCCTTCAACTTTTTTTTTTAAGCAAGATTTTAAAATCCCCTTTCTAGAAGTATCTTAATGGTCAGAAAATATTCCTGCTAACAGTCAGCCTCTAGTGAGTTTAAGCTTTAAAACCTGTCGTAACTGTGTTATAATAATAAAAAAAAGCACAAGCAATTTTGTGTCATGAGTGAAAAAAAGTCAAGCCTGTATTTGAGGCAAGCAAACTTATACGCAAAGTGATTGCTCAATCTAAAGCAGGACCGAACAAACACGTACTACCATTTCACCTTCCCTACAAGCTGAGACCTGCTGACGGACTGCAGAGGCAGAACTCGAAGGAAGTGCAGGACTCAGTGTTCTGCACCCAAGCTGCTGTTTGGAGAAGGAAGTAGTTGCAAAAGTTTGAGTCAGACAGAGCTTTTTCAAGATAACATTATTTTTCCATCAAGTTTATATATGAAAAAAAAAGACTATACTGTCCCTGGAAGTATTGTGATTCTACTAGAACCAGAAAGTAACTTATTTGAGAGCAACATTTACACTGATAAATAAATATGTAAATAGCTTCAATGAAATTATGTTGCTTTAAGTGTTCATCTTGTATAGTTTCTAAAATGGTTAGGCAGTACCTTCACACTTCCCAGGGCAAACATTCACTATTAAACTAGATTACATACTGCTTTAGCACCATTTCTTCAGCACAATCACAGCTTACACGTAGGACAGCAAAACCAGGCAGCAACCTAGCAGTTTTTTTTTTTGCCATAAAGCTTCATAAAGGTTAGATGCAGCGATGTACCACCCAGTCTCTTAGCCTGCTTGACAGAGATCTCCAGCTTCCTTGAACAGCAGATACACGGAGAGGGAACAGCACGTGTTAAAGGTGACAAGCGTGAAAAATGTGAGGCATAACACAAGCTTGAAGACACCCCTAGCTCTGTCACACACTTGGAAACAAAAAGCTCTAATTAAAACAAATTACAGCCTAAAAAGTTGGAAGGAAGGGGAAAGAGGCAATCTTACTGATTCAAGTCTTGAAAAAAAAGCTAAAATGAAGCCAGAAGAAAGGGAAGTATGACTATCAAGTACTTATCACTATTTCTTCACCCAAAGGACAAAACACAGGGGCGGGGGGTAGGTTGGATTTTTTTTTTTTCTTTCTTGGTTGGGTTTTTTAGGGCTGGGGAGGTTGGTTCTCTATTTGTGTTGCTGTTCTTTTTTTTTAAACCAAAGCCTAACAGTCTTGTACACTTACGCACAAACCTAAGGAACTGCTTGGACTGTGAACTGTCTGACTAACCCCACAGCTGCCAACAGCACAGCCCCAAGTTCCCACGTGCAAGTGATGAAGTGGAGAACGCCGTATTTGGCATATTAGAATCACAGAAGGGTTTGGGTTGGAAGGGACCTTCAAAGCCCACCCAGTCCAACCCCCCTGCCAGGAGCAGGGACATCTCCAACCGGATCAGGTTGCTCAGAGCCCCGGCCAACCTGGCCTGGAATGTTTCCAGGGATGGGGCATCCACCGCCTCTCTGGGCAACCTGGGCCAGTGTATTATTAGTGTATATTACTCCAACAGTATTTGTTTTGCCAAACGTAATACTTTTGTAACAAAACAATCTGATGGTCACACAACCTAGAGGTGTTGTCATTTTTTTCCACCTTTACTAATATAAGTTAACCTTACAGCTTTTAAAAAGTAAGCATGACCAAATTTTCATTTTAAGATTAAAGCGGCTTTTTTTTTTCCAAGCCTTTTTAAAAATGCATGCACAAATTATCACTGAAAAACAGCACAAAACACACTGCTTTGTACCCTCCCCAGCCCTTAATGCATTCTCTTCTGCTTGTAAATCAACATTTAAAAGAAATGTTAAGGACACGACGAGTCATATCCCTGTATTCCTGCCGAGCAGTGTCATATTCCTGCATACATTCAAGTAGCTGCTCTATTAGGAATAAGAACGTTCCTGAAGCCTAGGCCTACGGAGACCACCTTTCAGCTACGAGATGATTCAGCCAGACTGAAGTCCAAAGGAATTGTGCTCTCTAATAATTCGCATGACTTTGCTTCAGCCAATGGCAAAGTGACCAGTGAACCACACTAAATTGATGTTCTTGATTTTTTATGCTCCATAGGTATAAAAGGAAATGGAAAAGGGAATGACACTTCAGATAGTGCCATGTTTGTATCTATATGCTAACACCAGCAGAATTATGCACTCTTATTTATCATTTATTCCTCAGCTTCTGACGAGAGAAGGAAGATAGCCCCAGTAATGTGTGCTGCACAGGTGAATGGCTACGTGTGCAAGGCTACGAGTCATCCTTCCGCTATAAAGTTCCAGAGATGTCACTATAAGCAGCACAAACCGTCCTGTCATCTTCGCACAGAATACACTCCAGTAACTCTGAAACCAGTTACCCGATTGAAATATTTCCCCTCAGCAACAGACCCCATGGTGCCGCAGTCAGTTCTGCAAGCCGAGGGCCACAGCAGAACAGCACCCAGTTTTGCACAAGTTCAGACACTCTTGCGAACGAGAACATGCTGCAGAATCAAGTTGACTCCCATTCAACGCACCCAAGTCCTCTGGAACCATTTATATTTAGCAGCGACAGGTCACTGATGGCTGTCCCATGCGGGCCTCAAAGCCAGTTGCGCCCTTACTACCATCCCACAAAACTGCCGAGCCCAAGTCCTCTTTTATTCAGATCAATCCAAAAATTTAAGTGTTTTGCTAGCCCGATACAAGCGATGTGGGCATTGCTTCGGCAGCTGTCATGTGACAAGCTCCTCCACGCACATGACAACACTGCTGCATTTTAGATGCATAACTGTTATTTGCACGCCACTGAAGCAAGCACAATCACGCCGCTTACTTGGGTTTTTTTTCCTTAATACTTGAGGAAGTATCGGCAAGATCGCTGCCCCTCAATCAAAAGGAGAGCCACCCATCCTCAGAGCAGCCAATGGCTGCCGCTCTCCAGCCCTCCCGGTAACATTATCTAAACAGGCTGTTGCAGGCCCAAACATCTCCTAATCGCCACTTCGGTAACGCTGCAGCCCGCAGAGCGCCTCCGCAGCTCCCTCCGGACCTGTCAGAAGGTTGGCATGCAGACAGCACAGCTGAAATTAAAACTGCACCACGACGGGGAGAGGAGGAGAGGAATTAAAAAAAAAATATAAAATAAAAATCAGCCCACGCAGCTTCAGCGTTTTGCTCCATGCACCCCTCAGGCAGCAGATTCCCTGCTCTGTGCCCTCATGCACCGTACGAACAGCTGCACAGCAACGCTGATGTGATTACAAGGTTCTGAGGAACATGCAATAGTAATGAAATGATTTCATAAACATTTCAGAAGTCACAAATAACAGCAAAAATCATCATTGTTTAGGGGAGGCCAGAGTGATGTAGCCTACCTGCAGGGGCTGAATGGATCATCCATGACTATGACAGGCTCTTGTGGGGTTGGATGTATTCCTGAACCCTCTACTTAACAGCTAAAACTCTGCCTTTTCCACTCTACCAACTCAAAATGGAGGCACATGCAGTCTGAGAGACCTCAGAGAGCTTTCACTGAGCTTGTGCTGTGACCTAAGCCTGCACGCAGAACGCAGAAACTTCGCCCTCGGACTGCCAGGACTGAGCATGTGCTGTGACCCTCCCTCATCCACACACTGTCTCACCACGCAATCAATCTCAACCCCGCTGTTTCCGTAAATAAAGCGCACGGAACAGACTCGGCAGCTCCGCCGTACCAAGCTAGTGTGCAGGGAAGTGGGGCCTTCGCTAGGGGATCTGATACAGCCAACGCTCGCGAGCGGAGCAGCTCCGAGCCTACAGATCGGCGTGCCAGCACTTCTCGTATCGTCTCCAAGTGAAAAACACACCCATGCGAAAGGCGCTTTTAAAAGCTTTCTTTCCTAGTTTGTGATTAGCTTTTAAAAAAATTTCATTGATTAAAAAGGCTTAGAAGTTCTCACAGATGCAAATGACAGAGGCTTCACATTTTAATACACAATTTATTTGTAAGGAAATGAAGCAGCAAGCTGATTCACAAAATACTTCTATTTTTCCTGTCAATAATGCAATATATGAGAAGATTTAAAGAATGTGAATTCTCAGCAGCAATGTCACTGCCTTTTACAAGCCTGTGCGAACACCAGGTGAACCCAAGAGGAGCCAGCCCCGACTCACTGTTTGAGCTACCTTCATCGTCCCCAATTTCTGACATTCCTGTTTATTACTGTAATTTAAAAAAAAAAATCTTAGCTACCCATTTATATGAAAGCAATATCCCTTCCCTTAACAGCATAAAATGCTTTAATTAGTATACCTGCCCCTGTTTTAGAGCACCTGAGATGCCTGAATTTACTGTGAGCCTCGAGAAGGATTAAAAGTTTCTCAAACACTGAATTTTAAAAGACAGAAACAGGCTAAGCAAAAAAGATCAGACTACAGAACAATCCCAGATTTTCTCACTTTTACAATAATCCTGTGAGAAAATTCTATTATATCAAGGTGGATACACCTTGCCTGTTGCCCATATGACATTATCTTCCACCCCCTTCCTGGGAATCTTCACCAGCACAGCCCAGCTCCTTCAATGAACCTGCAATAATAATTCAACTCTTCAGGAACTTGAACATTCCATCTGTCATGGCTCTGCTGAAACTACCTGTTGCTCCCAAAGCTCATCCACAATCTGAAGGAGGCGTACCCCAAGACACAGGATAGAGGGACTTGGCTCACGCTTATTAAAAAAAAAATTAAAACCTAACTCAACCAATTATTATAAAAGTTTTTGCATTTTTTAAACTACTAAGCTGTACTAGACCATGTATTTAAAACTTCCAGGGGGGAGCAAGGGGAAGTTTTATAAAGTCCTTTTGAAACAACAACAAAACAACAAACCCACCATTACTTTCTATCAGCTCACTTATGTTATAAAAATATTCCAGGAGGCAACACATTCAGAACAAGATTGTCTGACCAAATTTCCCCAAACTACAGGCTAGAAAGAGATAACTACTCCAAACCTGCTGCACAGTTTTACCAGATGATGGCTTTTAAGCAAGAACACTTACAAGGCCAAAAGTACAGAATTCTCACTTCAACTACAGCTAAAATGTTTTTCTAGATTTTTTTGTTGTTGTTGTTCTGGGTTGGGTTTTTTTCCCCTCAAGTTCACAACATGAACTTGAGGAAGTTCTCAGCTTTTATGCTGCCCTCCAGTTCAGAGATAAACTGAGATAGGGACACACAGAAATAATGTATTCCAAATTCTATTAGTAAGTGTGGTATCAGCCAGAAAGAACAACCCATGTTCTATTAGAACAGGAAGTTATACATTCGTTTATCTAAACACAGTTTTGGGGAGGGTTTTTTGTCTATTTGTTTAAAAGGAGTCAACTGCCAGGCATGCCAATGCACAACAATACCTACTGACACACAGTGAGGGTGCTCAGCATCTTCCATAACTCTTTCCTGGGAATATTGGACAAGAGTGACACAAAACAACTTGGCTGTAATTTAGTAAGACATACAGAAGCCATCTGTCTCACATCGCATGGGCACACCATACAAACAGTCCCTGATCTCCCCCATCAGGAGGATTCTGATTGTATTTAAATTTGCTAAACCTATTTTATTTTTTTTTAACAGAGTTAGTATACGCTGTAGGAATTGTCTTATTTAAACAAAATATGCTACAAACATACCAGTGTCCTACTAAGTGTAATCATAATAATTCATTTTAAGCCCCTGATTTGAGGCATAAGCATGGATATATTTAAAAACCTTTATGATCATTTCAATCTCTATCAGCGCCCTAGGCATTACAATATGCATGGAATCAAAATATGCTGACTGCTAAAAATTAACCAAAGGATCAAAATAGCAAAACAGTTCTGCAGTCCTATATAGCCTCTGCTCACATTTTGGTTGTAAATATCATTTTAGCATTCAACTACAATTTTGTCCTAAGGAAGGGCAGTATTAAGAGAAAGCTTTGCAAACCCTGCTTACACACAACTCCACACTAGCTTCTTGACTTCGTAAGAACATACATTGTTCTTATCTGTTTCTAGCAGTGAAACTTGTACTCCACCCACTATGCTTTCCATTGAAAGGGAGAAAAAAAAAAAAAAAAAAAAAAAAAAAAAAAAAAAAAAAAA